>OZ034979.1:11718882-12274882 GCA_964030785.1 Siderastrea siderea
ATATAGAAATACATCCGAGACTCGAGTGGCGTATTCTCGACACCCTCACTAACGAGGATATCGATGCATTTCCCGCTTTTACACTGTTGTTTGTGCAAAATACTCTTTTCTATGTAATAAAAAGAAAAGTAAATAAAAAAAATTAACAAAATTTACATCTTCGCGCCGCCGTGTAATATCCTCCACATATCACTTACCAGGTGTTGTTTATCACAATACAAGTATATTGAAGTGCACATAGGTACTGTAATTTATCTTCATGATATTTTGTGTTATTTCTTAATCCATAGCCTTTACTTAACATATTGTTTCTTTCAAACGTTAATTTTTGTAAAGAGTTCTTTTAAGTTCACCACTTTCACCCAAAGCAAAACGATTTACCTAAGACTTTAACTTGGATATCATTTCCCCGAGCGAAGAGGTCACAATGGGGCGCCACGAAGCTCTCGTCGGAACGCTTCACAGAATTTGAATTGGCTGAGAAAACGATAAACAACAACAGAAACAATGACGCTACAAGCAATTGCAAAATTTTTGAGTCAAACGGTCATTTCTGACATTTTAATGTTCAATACACATTTATCCCCCCCCCCTCCCCTCCTTATCAATATTGTTATCGATTTAGTATTGACATTCACAGTAACAACCAACAACATTGAAAGGGGGAGGGGGGTTAGAAATGCATTCAAGTTTTACATTTGCTTTCAAGAGTGTGTTTTTAGATAGAAATCCATTTTTTGGCAGTCTCAACAATTTCGCAGCTGCTTGTTGCACTGAAAACAATATAGCTTCGTGGCAACAAGGTCCAATGAAATTAGAGGTTCTAAAACGCTAACAGGGTTGGATCTGTGTTTTATCTCTATTCGAACAAGAAAGACGGTAAACCAGCCAAAGCGAGATAGCCAGTGACACACGTTTGAAAGTCGTACTAAAGAAGAAAAAAAAACAACAGCAACATGCCAACAGGTTTACTATAAAACGTGAACTGACCCCAACAAGGCAGTACTCTCCATGTAGGAAGGCAGAAGTTAATGCGTTATCGGGCTGAGGAGGTATTTCTCTGTACTCATCGCCTGGAGAAAATTTTGTGTGATCATCTGCAGCCTGGAACAGAGAATAAAAGAATCACGCCAGATAATTATAGTACTACATTTATTGATAAGCAATGTCAGTTAATGAATTTCTACCTCTCTATGGCTTCTTTCTAGCTATTTTGTCGCTACTATTCTATGGGATTCACCGCGAACAGGTTACCAGCGATTACAACCCACCGATTAATTTTTGCCCACGCTCACTGGATGAAACACATCACGTGGTACAAAATCGGACGGCGGGTATCGACTCCGATTTCGACTTTGGCAGTATCTCCGCATATGGAGGGAAGAATCCTTTACAAACATTAAATCTCCAAAAACAGAGGGGGAAAACGCCAATCAATGAAACCACAAACAGTTCTTCTCAGGACAGTACTACACTCACCCAGGCGATCACATTTTACCGACTAAAAACAAGGATACGCTATAATGGAAACAAGATACCCGCTCTGCTTGGATTGCATTTCTTTTTGCTAATTCTAGAGAATTAGACACCATACCTCTTTCGGCATGAAATTATCCAAGGAGAATTGTTCTTCCATAAGTTCAGAATAACTTCGAGGGGCACTACAAGTTGAAACAAGTCAAGGTTAGTGCCTGTAATAGACCCACAACTACCATTTGACAGCCCTCTCAAAATGTATAGGTAGTTACAGTCTGTAGTCAATTAATAACCGCTTACTTAACACTTATACTTGCTCACTTACTTGCCCGCCACTTCAAAGCAATTTGACAGGGCAACTTTCAGTAACCCGGGGTAATATTTGGATAAATGTCAGCACTTGAAACGGCAAGGGTTTGAGCTTGAGAGGGCGGAAACTCACGGAAAAAAACTTTACTGAGTAGCCCCCTTCCCCCGCCCCTACCAGACTGTCATTGGGAGGCCCACTGAGACATCAACAAGCCAATTTTAGTAACAAATCCTGCAGTATTGTGGGGAAAAGAAACTCACTTTGGAGAACCATCTAAAGAAAGGCAGTTGATGTGATGAACAGGCTTTTCACGATACCTGAAACAAAAAAGAAAGCTTTATTATTACTCTTTTCCCTGGAATGTGTTTTTGAAGAGCCTTAGGTGTTTGCCCATGAGGTTTGAGTAAAGCAGGTAACGAGTTTTAAAACTCAGTTATAGACATACTAGTATGGGAAGGACCATTAGAAAAGTTACGGTAAGGGAGGAGGCGAAATACAAGGGAAATTGCGTGAAAATGAACAGCGCGCAACTCATAAAAAAACAGCAAATTGGAGCCAAAAAAATGTGCACCTTCAAAATCCCCTTCCCCCCCCCCCCCCCAACCCCCACCACAACTTTTCTAATGGTCTGTCCACAAACGTAAGCACATAAACACCTCTTCAAATCAAAGTTGATGTTTAAGATGCCAAGGCCGTGTTCGTTGCCGTCTTCTTCCTTCTTTGGACAAAATGCTTAGATTTTGTTGGACATTTATGGGAATTTGTATTGCTATGGTATGAAAAAAACAACCCCTTGGATTTTCATTTGCAAAACAAGGCGATACCACTTAAAATACTAGCGTGAAGTATCTAGGCAAGCTAAACTAATAATAATCAAAGGTTCAACAAGAGAAGCATTGTTACAGTGACTTATTTCCTTGAACGATGACATGTTCAGGCGCGGAATTGAAGGGTCCGTGCTAACAAATTGGTTTCGATGATAAATCTTATCAGTTGAAATAAATGAAATATTCCAAACATAGGAATTCAACCTACACCTGACGACAAAGGTTGTAGTTGTCTTACAGTTTTCTACCCCCACTCCACACCCCTCATAATTTATATTCAAGATACATCTCACCCCAGCTGGACTTGCATAACTTAGAAAGTATTTTTGGTCCTCAAGACTACTACTCTAAATACAATTCGATAGCGATTTAGTTTAAAGTAAAATGCGTTAAAAAATTCGGACACTGTAGTTTAAGATAATTTCAACGCCGCTATTGAATTTACCCTAACGCAATTGTGTCGTGTTTCGTTCAATACTATTTAACCATTTCAGAGTTCTGATGGTTCCCAGTGTTTTGGGGTCACCAGTCAGTGATAAGCGCCCTTCTTCAACTTAAAAACCTAGATGTACAAGACAAGATAAAGCAGTAACTGTACTAACATGTAAGCTGGGTTTGCACAGAGCAGTGGCGTTAACACCTCCACCTCATACTGGCAAGTCTGTACCTCCTTTACAGAAATAATCTGATGACAAAAGTAAAACAGAATAACTTCAACATCGTTATTTCTCAGAGACATCTGAGAGGACATCACACACTTTGAGGTCAGAAACTAATTTAATCCAGTCTTGATTTTCCAATGCGCGTGGTCAGGAGGATAGACTACAGCAGTCTCTCTTTCTGCTACAGAAGTAGTCGAACAAAAAGCAAACGAAAGCGATCACAAAAATCTCCTGCTGCGTGAAAACATGACGCGCGTGTGATTAGCCATTCGTGTGGTGAGCCGTTTACACACACGACACGTTTCCACGCAAAGGCAACTTTCGCACTTGCTTGCCGGTTCATTTTGTTTGACTACCCCTAAGCCAAACAAGAGACTGCTCCTAGTCTATTAAGAAAACCAGAACGAGTGCATGCTTTTAGTCTTATACTTGTAGGGTTTACTTTACATGTAAACTGCGAAATTGGGAGATTATTGCGATTTAGTACAAATGCTCAGGTGATTATAGAGAAGCGCGCGCTCTGATTGGTCGAGGATTACGTCATATCTTGCTATATAATCACCCCGCGCAAGGTGATTATAATACTGAAGCAATAATTTTCAAAATGGATGCCGCGCGATTTTTTATGTTTCTGGAGAAAAGAAGAAAGAAAATGCGTTTGCTCTGACAATCACCTGTCGTGAGCAATTATACTAAAACAATTATTCTCCTCAGGCTCAGCGAATATTGTGGAATAATCCCCTCGACGATTATTCCACAATATTCACTTCGCCTTCGGCGAATAACTGTTAATTAAAATTCAATGCAATGCAGTGCAATGCGTATCAAACGTGCAGGTGTAGTGCTATTTCAAACTTGAATACAGCTTTTTCGAACATGGTTATTTGTTGCAGTTGTTTTAACACAATCCAAAGTATGTAGTGAAGTTTCACTACTCAAGTCTTGAGCCACTTCTTGGGGCCCAAGAAGGTCCAGAATCTAGCGCCCCTTTTCACGAATCTTTATCAATTTAATCACCATCTTTGGACCCTCTTTTAAAGGGGCTATGTTCAGGTTATTTTTACACCATGGGGTCAAAAGTCTGGTTTAATCAAAACTAACGGCATTTCCTTTTACAAAAAATGGTCTTAGAACTCCACGAAGAAAATACGAAGTGAATTCTTGAAAACAGAACAAAACAATTATAATGGTTTTTGCTAGACAAGAGGGAAAACTTAGAAATTAGCGAGCCGATTATTCCGAGTCGCAATCCGTTTCCATCCTGACCATCCGTGGACAAGGACACTTATCTACAGTTTTATTGCTCTGACTAGTAGAGTAGTTTAAACAAATTTGCACCATTTGAGGTTCCATCAGCATTAACATGTCTTTTGCCTTCTTAAATTAATACTGAAGTTTGGTGACATAGCCCCTTTACAGGACGCCTTTACATCAATCTTGACCTCCTGGGCTCACATACACTGTAAGTCAACTGATAGAACAAACCCGATTATTAGAGCAGTTTTCAAATGAGTGTCGTAAAGCCAAAACCAAAGTAGGTACTGTAACCAATCACAACAGGAACAAAACAAAAAAATGAACCAATCAGAAATCGAAGCAATTACAAGTCAAGTGCGGGAAAACGTGTGCGAGCAAGTCACGATTGGTTTTCGTTTCAATACGCCTGATTGGTTGAGAAAGTGGCGCGAGATTTTTTTAACCAAACAGAGAGCAAAGTAAAGCAAAACCAAAGGAAACACAACATTACTTTTGATGCTCATTTGAAGGGGTGCCTGGAATAAAGCCCCAGGTGACTTCTGATTAACTTCTAAATTGTCATTCCAACTTGCCTTGTACGTGCTTGTGAATAAAAGGGAGAATTTGACATAACATAAGGAGTCACTTGGGGTATTATTCCATGTACCTCTTCATTTGACAACTGCTCTAGTGATAAAATACTTAACATGTACTAGTGTCGAGTTCACACACTAAAATATAACACTGTATAATAAATGAAGGTTGCTGTCATCATAACTTCACCACAAACCTCATTACTTGATCTAGGAGCACACATATACAGAACATTCGTCATTCTTGGTTTGTTGCTCAGTAAGTCACATGGAGTACCATTATCCATCATCACTTTGTAGTAAGGAAATTCATGCCCATTGATCTTACGAGTAGGAACCTGTGTATTCATAAAAAATGTAAAAGTTTGAATTGTACATTGAAAATTAAAACAAACAGAAAAGGTAATTCAAAAAAATACTGAATTGACTTTTTTTAAGAACTTTTTTTAACTGTTCAGTATGTTCTGTGTTATATGTATCAAAGCACATTTTCACAAAAGTATTAATATGTATTAACAACACAATGATTTATTAATTCATTATTAGCCTATAAGATTATCATTCATTGCCAAGGTCAAACAGTGAGTACAATGAATACATGTACACGTGGTACCTGTACTCTAAGTCCACAAATAAAACCACTTTACAAAGTTTACTGAGCAGGACTTTCCTGATACGCTGTTTTTTTAAATAATTATACTCTGAAGTGGTTCTACATTTTGAGCCTATAGATGAAATTCAGAAGTGTGGTTGTTTAACAATAATAATAATAATAATAATAATAATAATCTGATAATAATAATGATAATTGTAATAATAATTATAATTTTAATAATAACAAATTTTAACAGGGAGCCCACGTCACGTTTACGTGATTGAAAAGCTATTGAGCAGTACTTTCTCACGGTAATGTTAGTTATGCTATGCATTAAGGTGGTTTTAATTTTTTAGTTTGTGGATGAAATCCTGAAGCGTGACCATTCAAATGAAAGCTACTGAGCAGTACTTTCCTGTGATGCTGTTTATTGCGCTGTACAAAAACATTCAGAATTTTAAGTCCGCAAATGAAACCCTTAAGTGCAAACATTGAAATGAAAGCTATTACGCAGAACTTTCCTGTGGTGCTGTTTATTTTCTGTACAAGGTGGTTCTAACTTTTGAGTCTGTTGGTGAAATCCTAAAGTGCAACCATTCAAATGAAAGCTATTGAGCAGTACTTTTCTGTGCTGGTTTTTACTTTTGAGTATGTAGCAAGAGACTGTTCAGGTGAAAGAAATGTTGCCCAGTAACTCCTCAAGTGTGACATGGGTCATTAAGTCAAGAATTCACAATTATTAATGAATTAAACCTACACAATCATACATACATTCAAGCAAAAAGGTAAGGATATTAATATTATTAATAAAATTCAATTGACCATACATGTACACTTTTACTGTGTTCTGTGCCCTCAGTTGGAGGTGGGTCAATTGGTTTGGCTTCATCTGCAGAAGTAATAATTAAATAACAATAAATAATACAGATACCAAACTCTTCAGTTATCGCTTACGTTAGTGTTAACAGAATCTAACCTAAGGATAAATTCTAACCAGGACTCAATATGTGAGATTCAATCCTCGATTATCACTAATTGGCTTTTTACCAACTGGGTCCAGAGGCCCATTTCTTGAAAGTCCCGATAACTTAGGGGGCCCTAGAAGTATTTTTTCAAATCAGTTTTTTTATCTCTGGTGGGAATTATTCGCCCAACTTTTCAATGTGTTCCATAAAATTGTAAAGACTTTAAAACTTACATGTACATGTAGCTTTCAAAATTAATAAAAACTTGACTCTGCTGAAGAAAATTGTGTATAATAAATTCCTTTCTGGCCTGATAAGTTATGGGGAGTCTCGAGAAATGACATGTACCAGGACAGAGAAAGCCACATGTGAAGGGCAACGTGGTGTAGAGTACCTTGTCCTTGAAGGAAACAACGCAAGCCATCACACACCACCAACATTCTGATCTTCTGATCAATAGACTGCTGAACCACTCTTAGAACCAAGTTGCTACCACCTCGATACTAGTAAATACATCTTCAACATAAGAAGTGCAAAATTAAGCTCAAACCTTCTTTCTTTGTGTATATCACTTTTGGTTCAAGTCTGCCAAGGTAATATTCTTGTGACTGGGCATCCTAAACAAAACAGAAAATGTTTTTAAAATTGATAAAATTAAAGATCTCCAACCGATTAAGCATACAAATTGCTAACAGGCTACTGTTTATATAAGGTTTGATGGTTTTCCTTGGGAACCATTTTCTTAATGATTTTCGTGAGCTGTCTTAAACTTCATAATAATCATTTCAGCATCTTTTATTGGTTTGATTACTGCAAACACAGGCACATAAAAAGCACTTTTCTACTCAAAAAGTCTTGCTGTAAAATGGAGGTACAGCTTACATGTGAGAATATCTAGTAAACAAAGATGCGATAAATTTAGATCAATCAACTGTCAGTAGTCCACTATTGCTAAACAGTGATAAAAACTGCGTGAACCTAGAAGTGAGTAAAGGAGGCATTTTTGTGGTTTGTTTAATCACCTACAGCATAAACAAGTACGTTTACTTATAATAACAGATCTTTTAAATGATAAAGGTTGCATTACTGGGGCAGCTGAAGATAACCAGACATGGTGGGCTAGGGTTAAAGAATGATAACATGAACAAACCGGAACACCAGCTTTAACTTCATGGAACTGCTTAACATGTCTCCCATGACAGAGCTCATATGTCCAGTAAGTATCAAGCTGTAGACAAGAGGAATTTTAAATGTGAAAACTGGAAAAAACTACGAATGAACCCCTTGTGTGTGTGTGGGGGGGGGGGGGGGGGGGAGGAGGCAGAGGAGAGGGGTTACAGTGTACTCACATTTTAAAGTGATGGGAAGGGAGTGATGATCCCGAAAATTTAACCCTTTAAGTCCTTAGAGTGCCAATTGGCACATAATGCCATAACTTGGTGACTCAATATTTGATGGATTTCTATGAATATTTGCCTATCAAAAGGATAAAATCTCAATCCCCTCCTATATAATGGGATGTGGTGAGATGGAATGGAATGGAGCTGATTTAGATTAAACACTGCAAAATTCCTTTAGCAATTAAAACATGTACAGTGTTCTGTGTATGTTTGGAAACTTACAGTGCATCATGAGAAAATAACTTACTAAAAGTTCAAAACAGTATTCAACATGATTCAAAGGGGTGGCCAAATATGTTGATCAAGTTTAATTCAACAACATTTGCCTCCTCAATCAACATTGTGTTTTAAAGTATTCAAAGGTGTGCTCCTTGATGCTGAATGATGCTGAATCCATTCACCCATGCAGTGCCTTTTAACCCTTTGAAGCCCCAAGAGTGACAAGCATCTAATTTCTCCTTACAATATCACTCATTGATCAAATATACAGGTCAAGAGAATAAAGGAAATGATCACCAAACATGAAAGGTGTTGATGTTTAATCAAATTCTCTCAACTACTAAGTAACATAAAAAATATATAAATTATGGAGAACAGTGAGGAAAATATACATGTGGATATTGGGGCTTAGAGGTGGTTCTGACTTTTGAGTCTGTGGATGATATCCTATAGTGTGGCCATTCAAACAAAACCTCAGGCTTCAGCAGTAATTTCACATGGTACTTATCAATTTGTTTTTATGTATTTAAATACCAAATGAAAATAGGGATTTGTCTTGAATTTCGATTTCAGGCACTACTGGGAGTTAAAAGGTTAAACATGTACTAAGCTGTCCACAGCCCCACTAATGAACGCTACTTTTGTACCTACCCGATAAGAGCATTCTCCTCTGATTACTAGAGGTTTTAAAAGCTCGTCAGGATCTGGGCCTCCAGCTAAATAACTGTCCTACAAGAAGGAAAGCAAGTTCCTTTGTGCAATCTTACATCTTACATGTGGTACATGTCAGTTGAATCTACGAAATCAATGTACACTGTATAATGCATTTCCATGCATTCTGGTCAACTTTCAGGCCATCATGAAGAGTTCAACCCTTTCACTCCCAGAGTCAGTTATGGAGACATATCATTATTAAAGTGGTTCAAACTTTTGAGCCTGTAGATGAAGTCATATGGTGTGACCATTCAAATGAAACCTCTTAAGTAGTACTTATTAGTATCACATGGGGCTATTTATATTTACATGTAAGCACTTTACAAAATGAAATTTGGGACTAGTTGGGTGTATTTACATCTTGGGCACTCTTGGGAGTAAAAGGGTTAAATCTAAAAAATCTAAAATTGCTTGGATTTGCATATAAATTCATCAAATGCAAGCTCACAGTTTTGTTACATTTCACTGCCATCTGCCTGTTTACAATCTCGTCAACTCTGATGAGTTCCAATTAAGGTTCACCGTCACTAACGATCAAAGAAATACATGTAAGGCATTCAAGAAACTCACCTCTTCTGCTGTCTCTTTCTCTGGCAATATGCACTTGTACTTTTCATTATCCTTGGTTATCATAACTATTGTCTCTCTACTGCTTGACAACTCCTCTTCATTCTAAATTAGGAAATTTTTGTTCATATGTAGTATATTAGTATATTTTTAAATTTTTAAATTTTACTTTAATTTATTATTCTTGTAAAGCGCTATTGATCAGAATATGTAAAAAGTGCTATATAAGCTATTAAATTATTATAATTATTATTATTATTATTATTATTACAAAACATTCACATACGTTAAACAGTGCAAATTCGAAAAGCTTGCAAGGGTCAAAACCATAAGTTAGTCACCCAAGTCCCAGTTGTTTGAAAGCAGATTACTCATTTAGTAATATTCCCTCAAAGAATAAAAAGTGAAGTTGGTAAATAATTGCAGTACTGATTTCATTGACCATTTTAATAATCAGCCACTTTTCGATGGAGAATAAAATATTTAAAAATAACATTAAATCTGAGCCAAATTTTAACTTGCACATCATGTGTCAGGCATCCGGAGTCTGACAGGTTTCCTGAACTGCCTTCCAACTGAGCCATCTGGTTTTTAAATTTTTCTCTTCTTTTCTCTTCACTACCACCTTTTCCAATCAAATCGGAGCATCAAAACATGTAGTTAGCATTCTGACAGGATTATTTTAAAAAGTTGATTGAATTGGAAAACAGCTTCTGCAAATCAGGAAACCTGTCAAATTCCAATGTGCCTTTCAGATTTGTAAATAACTCATCAAATTTTGAGTATCGCATTAAGTTTCGTTTTGAGTATGTTTATTCTTCATTCAAATAGCGGATTATTGCAATGAATGACAAAATTGATATTGCAAGAATCAACTTCACTTTTTACTCTCCTTGGGAATGCCACACCTGTTTTGAGTGAAAGGATAATCCAGACAACTCAAACAAGCTCTAATACAAACACTGAAACAGCTGTGAGGACAGAAAGAGAACACTAATTAACTCCAAAGCAATGTCATGAACAGGACATTAATTCTGATCAATGCATCTTACTTCTTCCAGACCTGTAAACTCTTTATTTTATGTACTAATTTTAATAATTGAACTGCAGTAGAATTCTTGACAATTTTAACCCACACTAAGTCAAATTTCCCTCCAAAGTAACAAAAGCAGCTGCCCCTCCTTCACCCATTCAGGGGCAACTTTGAACTTTTATGATGGACTTTATTCGGTAAAATTTGGAACGGCACAGTACCATACATTTTATTACGCATTCAGTTTTTTAATCAAGCTCCACTTATAATACTATCCCTCATGACAGAAAGAACATTATTGTTCTTTCTTCATGAGGGATAGTATGAAAGTAGTCGAGTACATAATGAATGTATGGGGCTTTGTAGAAATTTTAGCCTTTGTTTAACAAGGGTGATACTAAGAGATGTCATGGCTAAGCATGCTTGCTGGGACCTGGATGCTATGGGTGAACTTGGCCTCTTGTTGGGATTCCGTAAATCCTCTATTAAGCTCCCCGGGGGGCTTATTTATTTCGACCACGTTTGAGGGGGGGCTTAATAGAGAGGGAGGGCTTATTTGAGAGGGGGGGCTTATTTAATTTAGCAAAACGCATTACCAGTAGACAACCACAAGATGGCATCAATTGTCCATAAAAAACTAGAACACAAAAAGGAAAAGCTCAAGCACATGAAGTTGGAGGTTATGCAGCTGAAGATCAAAAACAAATCCGAACTTCTAGCACGTGAATAAACCATACCAGATCAGTCCACATGAAGTGTTACAGTCGTGTCATTTATTAATTTGGTTGTGAAGAACAAGAGGGGAGGGGAGGGGGCTTAAAAGAGAGGGGGGGCTTAATAACTTTCTGTCTCTGAAAAGGGGAGGGGGTTTAATAGAGGATTTACAGTAATTTATCCACAAATCAACAAGTTTGTTACAGGTGTGAAGATAATGGCAACTGGTGACTCAAAGCTAAGATGCACAGTACCACTCAAATGTAAGTTGTCAGTCTCTTTTGAGTCTTGATCCTTGACTTGATTCTCGATGAGTACTCGATTCTCGTGAGAATCGACACGAGAATCGAGTATCAAGAATCAAGTTATGGAGAACCGAGTCGAGAATGGAGTCTTGCGAGAATCGAGAAAATAATGAGCTTGTCACTTGACTGATTCCTTGGTAGAGTGAATCCAGTATGAATGCAATGTAATCAAGAATGCTCCGCTTCGGCGAGTCTCACGAGAATCAAGTATAGAGAATCAACAATCGAGTATGGAGAATTGAGTCTCAATTTGATTCTCAATACTTGATTCTCGCAAGGATTGAGCATCATGTGTCAACTTACATATGAGCGGTACTGTAATGACAGCCCTGACACTTGGCAAACTAGTCTTGTGACTGACTGAGCTGGCACTGTGGATTATCAGTTATAAATAGATTCTACAAATGTACCGTAAAAGGGTGAAATATGGCAAGCAACATATTTTTACCAATTCTTTGTTTGTAGACCTACACTGTGTCTTAAATTATACAAATTAGGTAAGAATGTACTTTAAGAGTAATATTTTATTAAGTACTATTTGACTTTTTCTATAAGGGGTATATATATAGAATGGTCCCTGGCTTTTTCAATGCGAGTCTAAGAATCTTAAATTTTTAAGAATTATAACAGGCATCTCAGAATCTCTAATTTTAAAACTGCTGCCTCAAAGTCTCAGAGTTGATAGCACTAGTTATTAACTCGGGCAAACATTTCTGTGAAAACTAAACCTCAATTTAAATGCTTTACGTTATCCTGGCCAAACTGAGCTGAACTATGCTTCTGGAGCTGGGATTATATCATAATGTGAGTCCCTTGCTTGGTAATACTTTCAACCGTAAACACCTGGTCTCAAATTTTGAAACAACAGCCTCAGCATCTCCCAATTAAGTCTTGCAAATGATCATTCTATGTCCCGTGTATATCAACATCCTATCCTAAAGAAGCAAGTTCACAATTTGACATTCCACAGCATTCACTTGTATGTTAGCCTTGGCTATAGTTGACAAAATATTAAACCACTCTGCCGTGGGCTTAATTTCCAATTAATTATTCTTCTGCCTTTCTGATACACCTTTTCACTGTGATATCTATTAGTATTTACTATTTACGGTATATAAATGAGTATTAGTAATTTTATTGGAGGTGAGCCTTTGCAGAAATGTCTTACAAGAGAGAAAGCACTCAAAGCAGGAATTCTGAGCGTCATAATTTTTTATTAATTTTTAACAAGCTACAATGTAGCTATATGGTAAGCTAACTGAATCCAGACTGCTCAGATGGTAGTTTTTTAGTCAACATGGAATTTTAACCGTAAAATTCCCACTTTAATAAATTCTACAAATAAGTTTATATAAAACATGAATTGCAAGGTAATGTTATAACTTAAGGAATAGCCAGCGGAATGCTCAACTTCGCTACAGTTGAGCATAATAAGCGAGCAAGCTGTAATACAGTATTTTCATACTTACGGGAGCAACTTGGTCTTCACCTAACACTATAGGTCCTCCCCAGTTAATGTCATACTGACCATCGTCTAAAGGATTAAAACATCTAGCGCAAATGAACAGAGATACTAGAGGAAATAATTTTGAGTAAATAAAACGACGCATTTTACAAGCTGCAAGACAAACTCTGTACTGTTTTGACCGCGACGTGTCGGCCGGTTGTCGGCCGAGCGAAGCTCCAGTGCCCAGGCCCCTTCTGCACCCAGAGCCTACGATTCGTTTGGTCAGCTCACGAGATAAGAAAAGACCATGGGGCTCTGGGAACGAAAATATAACTTACTACAGTAATTCCCCACTTTCATTTATACCATTTGGCATGGCATTTGTTTATTTTAGGGTTTCTTTGCTTTAATGTTTTTGTTGTGATTTTTGTTTTTTTTTTTAATTCTCATTTTTAACTGATTTATTCATTCTTTGATTCATTCAATCTTTCATTCGCTAATATATTTATTTATTTATTTATTTATTTATTATTTATTTATTCATTTACCTTTAGAGGTATTTCTCGTTTTCTCGCTTTTACTATACTGGAGTTATCGAAATATCACTGTATCCTTTGCGTCATTACACGAGTTCCTTGTTCCTTGGTGAAATACGCGGTTTACCGTAGGTTTGTTTGTGGAAAAATTGAACTGTTCGATTTCGCGGAATCTTCTCACTTTCGATACAAATGGTCAAATATGGTATATACTCGTTTCTGGAAAAATTGAACTGTTATATTCGGCTGGTTTCTCCAATACTGAATAGCTGCCCATTGGGAGGAGGGGACAAGGGGGGGGGGGGGGGGGGAGAGCTCAAGTATATGAATGAAATGAATGAATGAATGAATGAATGAATGAATGAATGAATGAATGAATGAATGAATGAATGAATGAATGAATGAATGAATGAATGAATGAATGAATGAATGAATGAATGAATGAATGAATGAATGAATGAATGAATGAATGAAGAACTTTAGGTCGATCGACTTATCGGGTCTTAAAAACCACTAAAATACATAACAATTTCCCTGCTCTGTTGAAGTTCCATTAGTGTCGTGTTGATGTCTTGCAGAGTCAAATCTCTGCGTAGTCAGATCAGCCTTGCTGTTATGTTTGTAATTTGATAAAACCTAATTAAACTACGAGCCTGCATTACATAAGTGCCGTGTGGATAGATCTTCAGAAGAATTGCTTGCAGCCAGCCCTGAATGTCCCAAGAGAGTTCGCCTGCCGCAGCTCAACAGGAAGGCTATTCCAAAGAAATGACGGAGAAGTAGAAATATTAAGCCAAATTTTTTTGCCCACAAAAGTCCCATTAAGCACGCCCCAGAACTGAGGTTTTCTTAAACGCATTTAAAAAGGGAACCAAGAGGGTCCGAGACAATTTATCCTTCCACCTTTCTGTCAGTTCATCATCGCAATCTGTACCTATAACCCTGAAGTACGCACTCTTTTTAAACAACTCTAATTAAGTGATATCCTGCTAAAATCTTTCTACCCAAAAAAGTTTGCCAGAAACTCTCCAACTCAAAAAACTCCCAAATGATAGATTCAAAACCCAGAAAGTACTTCGCTCCTCTCCGTCACCGTAATATACCTGAAAACCCTCCCCCTCGGGTTAGAAAGCGCTCTTTAACTCCCCCTCCCCCTGGCGAGTAAATCCAAATTTCTGAGTACCCCTCAGGATGGCTGAGGAACTACGGCTACTTGAAAAAAAAAAAAACCAAAAGAGTTCCTTTCTCGGAAAGGAAGATCAGCAGTTCATTTGTGCGTTGTTTTAGTCTAGTTCCATCATGTGTTGAAGGGAAGTACTTATAGAATTACCGTAGTAACGTTTTCCTGTTTCAAACATGACCTGGTACAACCATCAAGTTTCAATTAGTGAAACACGAGAAAGTGAATCGAAAAAAGCTATATATATCTATAGATATCTTCTCGCAAAAATATTTTCACCAACAATCAATCGGTGCATTGTTTTTAAGGCTTTTGCTGAAGGGAAGAACCCATAGAATAATGTAGTTTTTCCTGTCTGAAAAATCACCTGGTACAACCAGTTGCTTTCTTCAGAGTTAGTAGAGGGAGACTTTGAAAGGAAGACCAGCAATACAACTGAGCATTGATTTTTTTTAATCTTAAGTTCCGTTTTGATAAAAAGTTCGAAGCTGAGATCGGTCAAAATTATAATAATATGCTAAGAACCATGCCAGGCTGCTGAGGCAGAGATTAGCTATTCTCCTACACAACTGTTATTTAGCTTGTCACGCATTTTGCGTGACGAGCATTCAGTCGCGTGATAACATTCATTCGTTACATTGATCATGTAAGTTTAGGCTTCTAGTTCTGGTTGTCGGCTCGTTCATATAACGGGGATGTCCTTAATTATACTGGGCTGTTATACTGGGGTTCTGTTGCATCAGGAGCCCATTACTCGGAGCCTCCATCTCTCATATATCCTTCATACATGCATTCAGTACCGTAAATTTGACCACTCTGAAGAACATCGTTGGTTAAAAAAGACAGAAAACAAGGGGAAAAGCATTGTGCGATATTACTGTAACTTAGCTTATATCTTCTCCCGTCAGAAACGTGACCATGATATTTATCTATCCAATCGTAGTGTGAAAACAGAAGAGTAAAACACAAGATTTCGTTTTTCGCAAACGAAGATCGGCAATTAATCTTTGCATCGTTTTTATCTGAATTTCCGTTTCCTGAAGGGAAGTACTTATAGAATTACTGTAGTACGTTTTTCCTGTCTCAAACATAACCTGGTACACCCATCTATTGATTATGTTTATATACTACGCGGCGGCGCCAGAGGGCAGATGACCTGTGCGCAGATGTGGGCCCGGAATTGTTGGTAAGGGAGGAGGAACAGAGATGGAGCCTAAAATCTATACACTTTCTTGCAAAACTTACACGTATCCCCAGATCTAGAGTCAACCCTCCGATCTACTTGCTTAGTATAGTTCTAAGTTTTGAGTCCGTGGATAAAATCCCAAGTGTCAGTTCTACCTGTTTCTATTGAGCAGTGTCTTCCATGGGCGGTAGTTATCATGCTGTAGGGTATGACTCTAACTTTTGATGTGGATGACACTCACCTCCCCCCTCCCCCCCTTCCCGTCCGCGCCCTACTGTCTGTCTGTCTGTCTGTCATCTGCGCCTAGAGTGGGTGGATGAAAGACCTATTGGACTATATTTTAAAAACTGGACTTAAGAAAGACTAAGGCCTCAGAACGGAACCTAAAAAGGTCTTTTTTACCGCATTAAAAAAGCTTCCCGGTACCTTTCTGTCCGTTCATCATGATCTGTACCTGTAACCCTGACAGTGATGTCCTGCTGAAATCTTTCTACCCCCAAAACAGTTCACCAGAAAATCTACAACGACTACAAGCCCCCAAATCGTAGATTTCAAACCCCAAAAAGGACTTGGCACCTTTCCGTAACTCTGAATATACCTGAGTAGCCCCTCCGGTTAGAAAGCTCACTTTGACTTCCCCCACCCTCTCCCCCTGGCGAGTAAATCCAGATTTCTGAGCACCCCTCAGGATGGCTGAGGATCTACGGCTTCTTGAAAAAAACAAAACAAAAGAGTTCCTTTCTCGGAAAGGAAGATCAACAGTTTATTTGTGCATCGGTTTTAGGCTAGTTCCGTTTACTGAAGGGAAGTACTTATAGAATTACCGTAGTTTTCGTTTCTCAACCATGACCTGGTACAACCATCAAGTTTCAAAGTGAAGGACAAGAAAATGATGAAACAATAATATATATATAGAGAGAGATATCTTCCCACAAAGATATTTTTACCAACAATCAATCGCTGCATTGTTTTTAAAGGCGTTTACTGAAGGGAAGAACTCATAGAATGATGTAGTTTTTCCTGTCTGAAACATCACCTGATACAACCATTCAACACGTAAAAAGAAAAAGAGTTATGAAAACAAAAGAGTTGCTTTCTTTGAAAGGAAGACCAGCCATGAAACTGAGCATTATTTTTTCCATCTAAAGTTCCGTTTTGATAAGAAGTTCGAGGCTGAGATCTTTCAAAATTATAAGAATATGCTAAGAACATTAACAGGCTGCTGAGGCTGAGGGTTAACTATTCTTCTACACAGCTGTAATTGTGCATGTGCTCTTCACGCATTTTGCGTGACGAGCCAAAATATAACGGCTCATACATTAACCTCAACTGTATTCAACTTCGATTCAGTCGCGTGATAACATTCATTCGTTACATCAATCATGTAAGTTTGGGCTTCTGATTGTGCTCGTTCATATAACGGGGATTTCCTTATACCGGGCTCTTATATTGGGGTTCTGTTGTATACATGCATTCAGTTCCGCAAATTTGACCACTCTGAAGAATATCGTTGGCTAAAAAAGAAAGAAAACAAGGGGAAAAGCATTGTACAATATTACTGTAACTTAGCTTATATCTTCTCCCGTCAGAAACATGACCATGATATTTATCTATCCAATCGTAGTGTGAAAGCAAAAGAGTAAAAAAACAAGATTTCGTTTCTCGCAAACGAAGACCAACAATTAATCTTTGCATTGTTTTCATCTGAATTTCCGTTTCCTGAAGGGAATTAGTAGAGTAGTTTTTCCTGTCCCAAACAAAACCTAGTACACCCATCTATTCATTATGTTTATATACTACAGGATACATGTGGCGGCGCCCGAGGGCAGATGACCTGTGCGCAGACGCGGGCCCGGGATTTTTTTGTAGGGAGGGAAGGGGGAACAGAGATTGAGCCTAAAATCCATACACTTGCGACCTAAATCAATACACTTTCTTGCAAAACTTACACGTATCCTCAGATCTACAATCAACCCTTCGATCTGCTCGCTTAGTATGGTTCTAAGTTTTGAGTCCGTGGGTGAAGGCCAAAGTGTTTCTATTGAGCAGTGCCTTCCATGGGCGGTGGCAGGAGCCCATGGCGGTGGTTATTGCGCTGTAGGGTGTGGCTTTAAATTTGATGTGTATGAAACTTCTTTCCCCCCCCCCTCCCCCGTCTGAAACTCCCCCTCTCCTGTCTCTCCCGGGTATTTCTTCACCTGCACCTACCTAGTACCTAAAGCCGGCGGTGGATGAAATCTTAAAGGTGTCAACGCTCAAATAAAAGCAACTGAACACGGTTCACGGGCTTCTGGCACGGTTCGTCTGGCGCAGTTTGTCTCTAGATTTTTAGTCAAATGGAATGCGGTTGTTTTTGTGTGTTTCCTTTTTTGGGCGCTTCGCGATGAAAAGTCACAACTGTGACGCAACGTCCGCTTCAGCGTAGCTTTGTGACAGAGGCGGAAAAATATTTTTTTTAAAATAGTATAGTGTAATTGACCGCTTCCGGCAGAGAACACAATAAAAAGGTCAAGTACGTGCAGCAGAAGGCAAATTTCACAATTGCACCTTAGCTACAACCATCAGTACACGCGCAACTCTCCTCTAGCCATGAAGAAAGCTACCATGATGAGCTACATAGCTGTTTTAGTCGTGATTCTGACAGACCTCTCGGAGGGCAGTGTAGATTTCTTCGACATCGTGGATCAAACGACGGCAGAGTTTCTGCAGGGCTACAGGAAAGGCCTTCATCGTTCTAGCAGTGCTGCTGCGATTTCAGCGCCGAGAAATAACAAGTACTTAGAGGCCTCTATGCAAATCATCCGAGGTAAGATACGTGAATTGAGTGTGAAATGTATATAGTACCTGCCTATCAACTGTGTTGTTGTGAGCCTTGGCATTGCTTTATGTCAGATCATCGACCTTTATGTCAGGTCATCCGCTTTTCTTCCTACTACCTCCTGAATTCCCACGCCGCTGTTATCCTAACTGTTACCCTTGGGACGTTTGTAAGAAAAAAAATTGGTCATTAGGTATATTGCTCTTCATGCGGTCTATCGCCGGATTTGCGATGCCATAGCTGGAAGGATTCGAAATTGAAGAGCATAATACCTTTTATATCGAAACTTCCCCTTCTGTCACGGTGAGGTATGGAAAAGTACCTTTCTTTTTTGCTTTGACCCCCCCCCCCCCCCCCCCTTTAACAGGCATGCTGGGTGGTTGGAAAGTGGAAGAAAGGGACTTGAATGTGACTTTTCTTGGGGGTGGGTGGGGATTGGGGCGTAGAACAGAAGGATCGCTGCCGAACTATAGGGACACTATAGCTTGCGACTTGTTCGCTTAATTGTTCTCTTGTTTTGTCTTACATCAGGTATGGCAGATGCAAAAGGAGCGTCGAGAGGAAGATATCGATCAAGATCGCAAATTAGCATCAACTCTGTTCAAAGGGCCGTGATGGATAAAGACGTTCCTAAAGCACGAAATATGATAGGTCATTTGGTGAGCAATATTTTCGAAACCTGCTGTTTACCGCTGATGTTGTACAAGGCAGCTGTAACGTTTGGGTACACACCCCTGCCGTGGTACAAGGGGGTACCCCCTTGGGTTTTCGTTATGCTACATTTTTTTGAAAAGATTTCAACTTAAAATATAGTCTCCTACGCAGCCGTTTTTAGTATGGGGAGGAGCGTTGCGTGACGACACTAAAAACGGCTGCGTAGGAGACTACTTACGATAAGGTACATATTATAAGTTGCCGCGCTGCTGGGGGCCTGTGACGTCATTTAAGATGGCCGCCATATTAGGCGCCGTCTTAGATTTTACCGAAAATAAAAAAATTGAAAGTTTTTATGCTGAACATGTAGAATATGACATAATTATAAAAACATTTTGCTGCTTTTTGTTGACATTTTTTGCATTTTTCACTTAAAAAGGGTAAAAAGCACGAATTTTTCTTCAAAAATGGCTTGACCACCTGCTACTTATGACGTTATATCTCATAACCATAGCAACTGCCAAACTTGTGTCAACATGTGTCTTAGGGATAAGCGCACAGCTACTGAAAACGGCAGATCTAGATAATTATTCGTCTTGGAAAAATTCAGTTGTACGCCCGAGGGTTAAATAAGTTTGGTTTTTGGGTGAAAGCTATATTGAACTCTTCTTTTGTGCGGCGCTGTCAGATTATAATTGTTTTCATGCAGCATAGAGTATTTCGCACTTTTCAAGGGGCACTAAAACGTTTTTCCGTTTTGAAACAGATCCGTCCCGAATGCCACTGTCCTCCAAGGCAAGGCCGATGTCGGCCTGCTGATTTACCGAAGCACTGCCGAAAGAAACCGAACACGTACGAAAACGTTCTCAAACAGCTTCGTAAAGTTCTGGACGAAGACGAACTGGATACTCTACTGGGAGTAACAGGCGATGTATCACTTATTTTTGTCATGGACACCACTGGCAGTATGAGTGACGAAATAGAAGCTGCAAAGAACATTTCCAAGGCTATCGCTGCTTATCCGAGGGAATCTTCTGTAAACTATATTCTCTCACCATTCAGTGACCCAAGTAAGTATAAGTTAGACTTCAGGGGTAAAGGGGAAGGGTAAAACGCCTTCAATGTTGGATGGCGGCTTTCGAGGGAGCCACGAAAAAGAGCGAACAAGAAGTAACCCAAAATATCCTTTGATATAACAAAGCTTTAGCTACCGCTTCAGATGAAAAAAAGGGGAAATCAGGGCTGAAAACGGGTATGGATTGAAGAGGCTAGGTCTGAAAATGAGTCTGAAAAAGGACGTTTCTTCTTCTGAGATAGGGTTAGGGTTTGAAGATCAAGATGCCAAAAAATCCAATGAGGGCCCCCTCCAGGTGTGCCGCCTACATAGAGCTCTATGATCTAATGCTGCAACGGACCCAATAGTACCCATTGTGAAAAAGAAAATCTTAAAGCCTATTCCCTGCCTTAAGCAACACAAAAAATATGCCGTATCTTAGACCAAAACGGCATAAATATGTACCCACGTTTCAGATCAACAATTAAAGGCTCTAAAAGCCATACCCCTTGGGGAGACACACCTACAAATTCAGCTTAAGGCCGCGGTACTTGCTAGTACCATTTTAAAAGAAACCTTTTTTTCGTTTTCTTCTCAGCCTGGGGAAATGTTTACAAGTGTCCAAACCAAGACTCCTTTATGGAAGCTCTAGACACGCTGACGGCGCATGGAGGTCGTGACTGTCCCGAGCTGACATTCAACGGGATTATAGACGCCATAGAACTAGGAGATCCTATTGTCGGGTCTCCTATGTTTGTTTTTACCGACGCAGGTGCGAAAGAGGGAGACGACTTAAAGTACACTCTGGATAACGCGCTTGGTTTAGCACTGAAGTACATGATTCCTGTGAACTTTTTTTACAGCACTGAATTCGGAAGTTGTGGATCTTTCGACAGGCACAGCTCTCTTGTGGACCTCTTAGACGGGACAGATGGCTTTGGGATGCAGTTCAACTCCTCCGGCGAAATTCAGAAGATGAGTGGAGTTATGGCTGCTGCTCTAGATGGTACATCAACCATTCTCGAAGGCCGATCAAGCGGGGACCTTGGAAGGAGACATTCGCGATCGGCGATAGACAAGATTTACAGAATACCCGTGGATAACACCGTCCAAACATTGATCGTCACCTTTGTTGCTTGGAGCAATCCTAATCTTGTCGAACTTCGCAATCCTAATGAGCTACCTCAGCCCCGAACCGAAAACCTTGCGCAGGGAGGGGTGTGGTTACTCAGGTCCCCCACCCGTGGGGAGTGGTCTTTTTACGTACCAGCTGCTGTTGGAACGCACACTTTCAAGGTCCAGTCGGGCAGCAGATTCAACTTGGAGTTCGATTTCTTTTTTCATCTGAAGAAGGAGATAGGAGGACAGTTGTTTGAGGATCCAATCGATTACCCCTTGTTAGGTAAGAAATAATTAATTTAATGTACTCCTGTAATTGCTCGTTTTTTTTTCCTTTCAGCTAGTTAGTTAGTCAAGCATCAAGTGGTCAAGTAATTAGACCAGTCAGTTAGTCACTCAGTCAGTCAGTCATTAATGTAATCGGCCAGCTAGTTGGCCAGTCACTTAACCAGCCAGTAAAAACTCAGTAAGTCTGCCATTCCGCCAGTCAGCCAGCCAGACTGACCAGCAGTTAGTCAGCCGATCGGTTAGTTAGATCAGTTAGTCATTTAGTCATCTAGTCAGTCAGTCAGTCAGTCAGCCAGCCAGCCAGCCAGCCAGTCAGTCAGTCAGTCAGTCAGTCAGTCAGTCAGTTTGCCAGTCAGTCAGTCAGACAGTAGGCAAACCAGTAAGTCGGTCAAGCATTCAATCATTCAGTCAGTTAATTAGTCGATCGGTTAGTAAGTCATTCAGTCAGTCACTTAGTCAGTGTTAGCTTATTTAACACGCTGACTGTAAGTCAGTTAATAAGCGCTCCTTAAGACAGACTAATGACAGTCGAAAGAAAGTAAAAAATATGAAAAACGTCTTCGGTACAAATGTCTATACAAATCTCTTCATTTCAAATTTCAGGTGACATCTCCACAGTAAACTTAATAATTCCTTTAAAGAAGCGCCTTAATCTCACGTCACTGGGTCTGACTCTTGTTGACAAGTCGGGTCGCCACCTCGAGAATGTCAACTTAGTCACGAGCAATCTCGTGGGTACGTTTATCCCCCCTTTAGCACCATTCAAACTTAAGCTTTCCGGAAGTACAGCAGAAGGACACCCTTTCCAGAGGATTTCTCCCAAATTCGTTACCGCCAAGAACGTTTTGCTCCGTCTACAAGGCGGGCAACGCTACAACACCCTACAATGCGGTAGAACCCTGCGGCTTTCTTTCGTTCTGGATTACAACGGTGAAAGTGGCGAGAGTTTTGGTGTTACTGTCAACTCTTCATTGGTGATGAAGACCTCTTCAAATACGACAACGACCGCAATACAGGCTCGTTATAGGCGTATAGTAAAGAACAGACTTCGAGACCCTGAGGTGTTCTTCACTGTGTGGCTCAAAACACCGAGAGATGTCACTGACATTCTCGACAAGTGGAACACCATGAAAGTTACAGTGAAGAGAAGGTCTGGTAACAAGGTTGGGTCGGCTGTCAGTCAAGCCGACATGACGTCATACACTAACCATTTCAAGGTCACGTGTCCGATCAGGGGCCCATGAGGCTTCTGGTTCGAAAAAAGCCGCCATTTGCACGAGAGAGCCCTAAGCTACTAAAAGTCCTCGAAAAATCGTCTTCCTACGACGCGAATGACAAAATAATCTCTCCCGTTTCAAGGTAATGCTTTTAACTGCCCTTTAAAAACATCTTATGAAACGAAAGCTATGCTATTTGGTAGAAGGGTTGCTGTGGTAGTGTAAGGTAGCCCTGGACCCTGATTTGGTAATTTTATATGACAAATGTCAACCTATAAAGAAACTATGCAATTGTCAAAGCTTATACAAAATTTTATCAGGACTCTGAAATTACAGGGGTTTTTTCATTTAAGGTAAGAGATTTGTAAAATTTGAGGAATTTAACATTGCCCGGCGTTGTACCAGCGTTATCATTATAGAATAATAAATAATGAAGTTTAACTTTTGTGGAATAATAAATCGTACAACAGAAAATAAGGAATAGCACCACAGACTCAAAGCGTACACCTGTGTTGCACAAACTTCGGCTTGACTTCTGTAGAGGAAGAACGGAGAGCTATCCTTGTAACGTAACTAACGAAAGATTGCTGTAGTTGTTTCAGAAACGTTAATTAAATGGTTTTTAAACTGAGAAAAATGGTTTACGATTTAAAGGAATGTTTAAATTTTATGACAGAGAGTACGGAGATTCGCGAACCTAATTACACCCTGGCCAAAAGCTCGTAGCCTAGTACCCAAGGAGTTCTCCTCCCGCTCACTCGACTTGGCGCGAAATGTGACGTCACCGAATGAGTCGCGGTATGCCATTCAGTGACGTCACATTTCGCGCCAAGTTGAGTGAGCGGAAAGAGAACGCCTGGGTACTAGGCTGGTACTCAGGCCTAGTTATGACGGGGAGATGCAAACGTGGCCAAATTTTTATCACCAAAAGAGACCCGTTAGGCTAAAACTGGATTTAAAAAAATCCAACGGTCCAGAGCAGGAAGCCTCTTTGACATTTGTATGAAATTTTGTAAATGAAACTGATACAGTTGTCTGACATAAAGTTGAGAACGCGCTTTTTATCAACCCTAATAAAAGACCTACCAAAATCTTTCCATCCAAAACAGTTCCACCAGAACATTGACTCTGCAAAAACCCAGTTGCTAACCCATAAAGGTCTTCGCACCTCGTTATCACTAATATACTCCTGAGTTCTCCCTTAAAGACGATCACATTCAACCTCCTCTCTCCCTTCTGCCGTGCTACATATTTACAATGGCAGCAAAGGGACCCTGAAAGACGGCAATCTCTTACCCAGATTGCCTAGTTCCTTTATTCCATTTCGGTGACGTATCCGACCAGGAGGCCTAGGCACTAGGCAATTACCCAGAGTCCTTCTGGGTACCAGATTGGAAAAACGGCTGAAATTCCCTTGTTTGTCATCGACCCTTCAGGTCTGAAGGTGCTCATACGCCTAAGCAAACAATGCTATGTTATTTGATGACCTGCTATGAGTTTGATTTACGTTGTGATTCATTTGCGAGAGCGCCGATATGCTTGGGATGGGGTTTTGTATTTCTGACATATCCGCCCCGAGCTCGACGCTGTTCTCCAAGCTCGCTGTTACATGAGCAATACGCTGTGATGACGCTCGTGACCCCTTTTCTGTTATGAATCCACTGATCGAAGCCGGTCGTCTTGCAGGCTTTTTCTTTCTGTTCGCTGAGATAATCGACTAAGCCGTCTGCGGACAACGCCAATGTTTGTTCAGTTTTGTTTGTGATAGAAGGTGGGACACTCAGATCTGAAGGTCGGTGGTTCGACGCCCAGTCCCTGCCATCGTGTTGTTTCCTTAGACTTCTCAAACTCATTAATAATTCATAAAGAGAAAACAAAGGAAATCACTACCGTGACGGTGGTTTGGATACCGGATCTTAATTAGCATAAAGTTTTGCGAACTTTTGCCTTGAATTTCTCCAAGAATTATGAATGGTTTGAGAAGCCATATCAAAAACTCGAAAGAGTGTTTCATCAGGTATCCAAACACCTCGAAGTCGGTTAAAAAACTCGGCTGCACCTCGTTTTTTCAACCCACTTCTCGGCGTTTGGATATCCTGATGAAACACTCTTTCTCGTTATTGATATATTACAAGAAACTTCACTTCACATTGTCTTTCGCCACCCAGGTGTATAAATGGGTGCCGGCAACATACTGCTGGGGGTAACCCTGTGATAGACTGGCATCCCACCAACTTTGGTATCCGCGTCTTGTCCCACATATTCAAACTGGTTTGAATTAAAAGGACGAGACGAACCAAGGAATTCTCCCCTCAAATTGGCCTTGTCAGTTGTGTGCACTGTTCGCGTGTCAGGTCCCTTTGACCAAATCAATCAATCAAGCAAGAGGGTAAGCTGACAGGCAGGCAATGACCAAATCAGACGGGCCCTGCAACCAGTCACCTAATGTGCGCGCTCAAAACAGTTGTCGCTTACCTTTCTTTGTGCTTCTACCTACAGAACATCACTTGACCCCCCCCCCCCCCCCTCCGGTTGCCAGCCTGACCTCACCTCACTCCCCCGTTCCCAGCCTGGCGTGTAATCCCCAGGGAAAACAATCCCACAGCAGTTTTTCCCCTTTCATTACATCTTACGATCAATAGAATAAACAAACAGTCCTAATCACTTTTTTTATTTCATTACACAAAACACAACGTAAGAATTGTCGTAACAGGGATAAGCAAAATGTACAGAGCTTTGTGAAAATATTACAGGCTTAGACGTTACAGATGGAAACCACAGCAATGAAACAATACAAGAACACGAAGTATGGTGCTATGAAATAGCAACAGAAACAAACGGAGATTTAGTTTATGGACAGAAAGAAACCTTACCGTACATGAATTGCTCAGACTCATTCCCATCCTGAGAATTTGATGAGAACGCATTGCCGGAAGGGAATGCGAACGAGAATTTCTTCGTCCTTCCCAGTATCCCCTCGCAACCTTCACCAACAGATTTCTTCCCAGCCGTTCATCGTATTGAAGAGCAAATAAGTAGGGAATGGGAACAAGTCTGTTGCTTGCGATTGCAGCCGTCTCTCGTCGCTCACGACCGTTTAAGGTGTTTGCAATAGGGAATGACAAGATACAGCTGTATTCACCGGCTAGTCAATGACACGTTACACTACCAGATCAAAATTCACCCCCAAGTCTCGTTTGTACAAAATTCTTTGCAAGCACTTCGCAAATCAACACGGTTTTGTGAGTATTCGTTTCAAATTTACTACTTGGGAAATGCATCGAGTTTAACACTTTGAAAGCAAGGCTTGGGCTGAAAGGGTTAAACATCGCTGACAGCCAAATTAGGCATCCACTGCCAAAACTAGACCAGGGCAACCAGCACCTTCCCGGGAAGCTGTCAAGTCTCACTATCCAATCATTGAGTGACACTGAGTTTTGTTGGGCATTTGGAGATATAATTTCGATTCCAAGCGACTTCATTGACAATAAGAAAAAACAAATAAACAAACAAACAAACAAAACAAAAACAAAACAAAACGAAAAGCAAAAAGGCTCAATAAGTTAATGGCAATGTAACCTGAAATCAGGCACTATTTTTAAATGCTACTGTCTACAGCTTATTATTTTGAGCAACCATCATCATAAGCGAACTACATGTACCCCCTTCAGCGACTACCCTTGTGATATCCAATCGAATTAGTTCTTAAACACTGTTTAGAATGTCTGAAAATATCTCCCTTCAGTGACCAAACTCGCTTTCATTTGGCCTGAAACTCTCATTAGCATACAGTTTCGGCAACTCATGTGGATACTCGAAGAGTATGAATTTGCTCAAATTTCCACCGGAATAGATCGAAGTTCGAAACTCCGACTCTCGTTTGTCCTCTACTCTCACGCCCACTCTCACCGACATTGAAGAGCTCTCAAGAGTTCGAAATTTTGTCGGCTGTCATCAAATCGCATCCTCATTCGGCGTACGCTTAAGAGACATTTTTCTGATCCCAAGGAAAGCCACTTTTTGAGATATCCAACTGTACTCTAATGCAAGTTGCTTAAAACAAAAATAAAGCCTGATTCTAGGTTACTGAAAGTAGGATTTCAGCCAACTGAAAAACAAATTTGGTCTTCCCACTGCAAAATATAATTTTTTTTTATAAACAATTCGACTTGATTGACAGAAAACGTTGTTGTCATTAGATGCCAGAGCGCGTCTGCCTTAAAGGAGGGGTACCAGGGGCACTATGCGGTGATTCAGATCTCCCTACAGAAACCGCCAGGGGTTTTTGCTCCACCATCTGCTGAATTAAATGCGGGGGAGGAGACTGCCGCATCATTGGATTTGCTTGAGGACGAAGAGGCTAAAATAAAGAAAACAAGAAAACAGAATGTTAACATGTATTGCCACAATATGAACAGGATCTAAAATCATTCTAATTTGTATACATGCACGTATGGTTTCATCTCAGGATCACCACAAACGTTTTTTTGCCCTGGTACAAAGTAACCACGTAAACAGAGGAGAAAAATGAACAAACAACTGTAGGATTTGACTGACGAAAACAGCAACTAAGATTTTACACATGGGATGGGCAATTTATTAGAAGGAGAGTCTTGACAGTAGAAAGTCACTCACAGCACAATTTTTAATGATTCAATACATTATGACTGGCGTTAAAATGTAGGACTTTGTATGGATGATTTTTATCTAAACATTATATGATTGCCTTGACTAAAACAACATATTGACTCAAATAGAGTGCCTTTCAACTGAGTATTGTGAGACCAAAATCATCGTAATTACCTTAGCCAATCACAACAAACAGAAATTTCCAAATACGCCAATCAGAACTCGAGGCAAATACATGTAACCGGCGCCAAGCCCGGGAAAACTCAGGCAACAAAAATAATGCTTTCTTTGGTTTTACTTCTCATTGGTTAAGACAATACCGCAAGTTTTGTAAACCAATCACAGATCGAATTAAACCAAAACCAAACCAGTCGCCAATTACTTTTGACACTTATGAAAACTGCTCTAATAGTAACCAGAATTCGATCAACAGATCGTCAGGACTAAAAATTGAAATTCGGAAAATGACGACGCATAATTTACCACTGTATTCAGCCAAAACATAAGCAAATTCACAAGTAACGGCAGGATAGGCTAGAAAATCAATGACAAGGTCAGTCAACAGACCAAATGTGCAACAAGGGAGTATCATTAGGGGGGGGGGCTTATTGTTTTAGATCCAAGTGAGGGTAAGGGGAGCTTGTTGGAATGGGAGGGGAGGGGGGGACTTTAATATGAGAGAGGGGCTAAACAGAGGAAATGTGGTATTTGAACATTGTTGTGTGTAAACTCACTTGAGGTTGAATAGGCCGCACCATGGGTTTAATCAGTGGTGGCGGGCCTTGGAGACCACCCTGGTTTGACCGAGGGACTCCCCCCTGGGGTTGCAAGGGAGGAGGATGTCGCTGAACCTGCGATCCCGATGGCTTTAACAGTGGAGGTGGTTGACCAGGTATACCTGAAGGTAAAGATGACATGGCCGTCAGTTTTAAAGGAATGTTTAGGAGAAAACAAGAAGGACGTTCAAGAAAAACATACAGAACTGTTAGAGCTATCACACTACAATACAAATTGACTGTTTGAAATTTTTGCATCCTCTGATTGACTTGCTTTGATTACTTTTCAACCTCCCAAAATCCCATGAAAATGTAAATTTAGTCTGCCAAAGCCACCCGAAACTTCAATGGCTCAAGAGAAGATGTGTTTTCTTTCTTGTTTTTCTCAAAAGAAGATTAGAAGGATATTATTTGCATGCAGGCCTTCACAGTCGTTAACGTCACAACTGGTTTTTAGAGCCATAAAATTTGAATCACTTCAAATGTTTAAAGAAATGTCATGACAAACCAATTTTTATGCTGATAAACCTTTTGGGTGACAGTTACATTTTGTGGTAATGTTAAAGTTTTCACATTTGTCAGTATTTCTCTACATGCAAAATTATGGCTGAGTCTGCACGCATGTTGTAAGTTTGAAATGCAGGCCTGTTCAATATGAAAACCTCCAGGAGCTTAGAACTCAGATGGGAGGTGTCCAAAAGACCAGGCACAGGTGGCCCACAAAAACTGTGTGACTGTTAGCTCCCTGTGGCTCAGGCTTGGCTAACCAATAAGTAGATGACCACATCAGTTACTTGGATGTCCAGAACTAAATGTATGGGGCGAGGTTGTGACTAGAGGAGCATATAATTTTGAGGAAAATAAAGTATAAAATGAATAAAGATCCAGCCAACAGGCTTGACATCAAAGCTTACCCTGCAAGGGAAAGGATGGGGAAGATCTATCTTGACTGGGTGAAGAATTTCCACTACTGCCTGCAGGTGAACCAGACATATGAAGAACCTGCAAATCATCATCCTTCCTGTCGCTACTTGTGATTCCCTGTTCAGCCTCATACTCTTCTAAGACTTGTTGCAGATTAAAGCGTCGCTTGTAGTTCACAAAGAAATTGCGGCATTGGCTGACACTCTTGTTTCCTAACACCTCGGCCATGGCTTGAAAATCTTTCCCATAGCGCCTTACAGCTGTTGAGCAAATCATGTAGGAATTCAACTTAAAACACAGGGTCGAAGACTCAAGGTAACCTGAGTATCTTGAAACCCTCACTGAAACATATTTGAGACGAAAACTGCTTTTTTAAAACTTAATTCACACAATGTGCTGATGTGTACATGTATCCCTCCTTTGTTTTCTTTTCTAAACATTTGCTGCTAAAAAAAGGGGAGGGGGGGGGCATCTAGTTCACCCATGTTGAGTTTGCTTCAGACTGAAGTTTAATGACAAAAGTTGTGATAAACTCAAACAATTGTGATTCTGATGATTTTACATGTACTTACACTGGACTGCTAATAACAGCTCTTCATTTGACCACCTAGCATTGTTCTTGATATTTTGCTGAAAAAATTTAAATGAATCAAAGCAGTTATGACCTTGTTCTGCTGAATGGCTTGACCCTAGAAGCCAGGCTGCTTTAAAACTCCTACATGTATGATGATGCTGCCCACCTGGCAGTGGATTGAACATACCGTAAATGATCTAATAAACGCCAGGGCATCTATTAAATTTTAGGGGTCCTGGGGGGGAACACTAAATAGATATGAGGCATTTATTAGAGAGAGGCATTTATTTCACTTGAACAGTAACAACCTCAACAAAACAAATAAGGCACACAGTTTGCTCGCGGAGAAAGATAGGAAACAGAGTTTGTGAGTAGGAGACTAATCTAATCTATGCTAATGCAAAGCCTAGAGATGTCATGAATTCGTAGTTCGATATCGATGTCCTCATCATCATCGGGGTCGACCATGTTGGCATCGTTGGCCTCTTCAATGTCCAAGTCAGTAATGACCTGGAAAGGCTTTGGGAGGTTGGGCTCATCCAATACGGAGAGTTGTGCTTGTAACTGCTCCGATCCTGTTTCACATGGTTGGCCTTTCTTGAAGCAATGAATCACTGAATCTTGTTTTTTTAGGCGATTCTTGGGGAGGGACGTCTGTGAGACATGGGGCGTTTATTAGAGGAAAGCATCTAATACAAACTTTACACCTCAGGGTGGGCGTTTATTAGATATCAGGCTTTTATTTGAGAGTGGGCGTTTATTAGATCATTAATTTTACGGTAACTGTATCAAATTTGGATTGCATGAGAGATATAAATGCTGTTTATCATACAGTAATAGGCAAGCATCTTAAGCACTGCACAGCGCAGGTTTATTTACTACTACTCATAACATTATAGAAAGATACAAAATGTGCTAAAGTGGCCAACTTGGGATTAATATCATTTCAGAAAACATATTAATTTTTCTCCTATCAAAGGCACATTTTATGAGCCAGGCACACCATCAGCAGCCTGCAACTGCAGACACCTTGCTGGGTTCTCCCCCTCTCCTCCATAGCAATGTTGAAAAAACTACAAAATTTGGTTTTAACTGCGAGAAATGGTGGATTTTTTTTTGCAACATTGAAGGGGAGAAGGGGTAGTGATCTACAAAGCGTTGAGTGTCTCAAGAATTTATGTCTTGGGTTGTGGCTAAGGTGACAAGTGGACTGTCTCATAATTATCTCTTCTTTAACAGGGCTGTTGGTCACTTCTCAATTTGTACTACTAGATGACAGTCATGTTTCTCTCCCCAATCTTAATTGATATGTAGTATAAATGTATGATGAGTTATTTCTAATAAATTAATATAATTCACCTACTGCTATTTTTGCATGCCACTGATGTCCGTGTGCAGCTGGTTTTACATATACTTACATCTACTGGTCTCAAGACCTCAACTCCACCTTCCAGCTGGTACTTGTGCTGGCTTATTGACTGCTTGTTCATTTGTATCTGTCTCTTGAGATTCACTATTTCCATTTCCAGTGGCCGCACGTGGCTGTCACCATGGGTACCAGATACTGAGACAAGATACTCTTGAGACAAAACCATTCCCTAGACAAAGACGTACACAAAATGCACTTTTCAAACAGTTTGATTTATAATCAGGACCCAAGATTATTATTACAAAGGTTGCTTATTACCCTTTAAGCCTAAACAGTGATGAAAATGAAATTTCTCTTTACATTATCACTACTTGTTCAAAAATTCAAGTGATCTGAATAAAGGAATTGATCACCAAGGATAAGATGTCTTGATATTTAGACAAATTCTCCTTACTAGTTCCATAAGAAATGTATGGAGAACAGTAAGTTGAATAATCAGGGTGTAAAGGGTGTAAGTCAGCAGCTCAAACCTTTAAAGGATCAAGAAAGAAAGATTCATCATTTCCATTCGACACCATTTTGACATCAAGGAACCTAGCACGTTAAATGAGGTTTGCCAGCTTGTTGAATGATGTTGAGTGGTGCTGTACAAGGTTAGTTCCTTCGGGTTTGAAATGTATACCTGTCGCGCTTTGGACACTGAAATGAGCGTAGAGATTTTCGTTGAGTTCTACGTTTCTACGGTAGACTATTTATATCTTTGTCAAAAATGTATAGCTGTAGATCGTAGAGTAATGTTTTATAAAGTTTTTATGTTATAGATCATACAATTGTCTGTATTAGCATTAGTAATGAGAGCATGCTGGGACTGATTGTGATTTATGTTTTTGTACCAGCCCAATGTTAGGATAGTCGTGCAGTACACAGATACATATCGAAATTAAGTATGTTGTTAATAGTTGACTGGATTTTGCACACTGTACGGTACAACACTGCCACTGTACAGCACTACAGCTGTACAACACTACCACTGTACAGCACTACAGCTGTACAACACTACCACTGTACAGCACTACAGCTGTACAACACTACAACTTTACAGCACTACAACTGTACAACAGTCTGACTGTACAGCATTGTGCCTGTACAACATCCTGACTGTGCAAGACTATGTTAATGGCACTATGACTGTGCAACACTACCTTATTGGTACTTAATTTTGCGGGTTTTTAATTTCACGTTTTTTTACATTCGGAATAGAGACTCTAGCTATCATCTTCATCTGAATCGCTAGATTCGTACAAATCCCTTAGAATATCGTTCGTGCAGTCGTCGAAATTGCCATTAATTGGTTTCAGTTTATCAAGAAATTTTCAAAAGTTCAGACTTTTTAAAAAATAAAATGAAGTTGAGAATGCTTGAATCGCAAAATTTGATGCCCTTTTGTCATATTTGCCAATTGAAATCGCGAAAATAAAACCCCCGAAATACTGTCTTGCCAAAATTGCAAAATTAAGTACCCGCGAAATTAAGTACCAATAAGGTATGTCTGAACAGCACTACAACTGTATGACAATTATGACTGAACAACACAATGACAATACAAAACTACAACTTACAAGACTATGAATGTCACTATCACTATACAACACTACCACTGAACAGCACTAAGGCTGTACAACACTACAACTGTACAACACTATGACTGTACAACACAACCACTGTACAGCACTACAACAGTGAAACACATTATGACTGTACAACTAACACTACAACTGTAACACTATGTGCAGCACTACAACTGTACAACACTACATCTGTGCGGCACTACAACAGTACAACACTATCGTAGTGCTGTACAGTGGTAGTGTTGAACAGTCGTAGTGCTGTACAGTGGTAGTGTTGTACAGTCGCAGTGCTGTATAGTGGTAGTGTTGTACAGTCATGGTGCTGTACAGTCGTAGTGTTGTATAGTGGTAGTGTTGTACTGTCAAAGGGCTGTACATTTACACTGTGGTGATGGTGTACAGTAACATTTATTTAAATGTAGTGATTTTTGGCAGCAAAGGTGACCTTTGACAATAAAAGAGCTCTGCTACAAGAATTTATGTAGTATAAGGAATGTTTTGTTGCACACTGGAAGATGATGGTAATAAACAGTAATAAACAAGTTACCATGACAACTGTGGGATTGCCAAATCAAATAGGCTTGGTTAGCCAGTTGACAATACCATAGCATGCAATATTAAACCAAAAATAGTGCACATAGAAATGTAGTGCTCTACAAAAATCTCTACGCATGTTTGAGTGTCCAAAAATGTAACAGTTGTTGAAATGAAGTGGCAGCTTCTCCACAAGAACATTGAGGAAAGGAATATTGTTTACAGCTAACCACAGATCATCTTTCATCTTTCTGGAGTTACATGTATTCCTTCACAAAGCTGTTTCCATGTACACACAAGTTTTGTTTACATTCATTAAAAAAGTTAATAAGCGTTCTCACAGCATGTCACTGTAAAGTGTTTTGCCCAAAATTGGGTCTGCTAAGCTTGACATGTGGCTTTTGTGTGAATGCAGCTCATCTTTCAGTGTTTATGTATGTGTACTGAAAGGGAGGAAAGAACAATAGCAATTGAACAGAGAAACTAACAAACCTTTGGTGCTTTCCTTTTAACTTTATTTCCCCGATGTCCTGTTCTAGTTTCTCTTCCCTCATGTCTTGGTCGCAGAGTTCCAGTTCTTCTGTAAAATGAGGCCAGAGGCAAGGTTGGTTGTGACAAATCAAGATGCACTTTTTCACTAGTATGATTAAGCAAAAGATTAATTGGACAAGATTTCTCCTCAGGGATCCATCCATTGGTTGTTCACATAGCTACAACTGATGTGAATGTAAAAAAAAAAGTGGTTTGGTTTTAAACCTTTAAACTCCAATATGTAGGTATTTGTTCTTATGATCTGTATGTTTGTTTAGGTAGTGATATTGCAAGGGTAGATTAGACTGGCTTAACAGGTGTACCAGGCTCTCCTAGTAGTCTGCATGGGACCTTGATGTTTCAAGTGATCCTGACTAATAAAATTAATTATAAAGTGGCACAGTCTACTAACAAACAAGTTTGTATTATACAATGTTGCACTCTTCTTTCTTGTTTCTCCCATTACCAGCCACCATGGAAATCACATTTTTTGTTCTTTTCCCGCCTCATGCAGACTTCTTGTTGCCTTTTCTTCTGGCTTACTGCATCCCTGCCCCAATCCCCCCTCACCCTTTCCCTCCAAACTTGGTACATAATAATGCACCTATCAATGTTAAGTCCCGGGGTTGGGGAGGGGGGGGGCAGGGCTACCCCCTGGGAATTTGATATTTTTAGGGAAGCCAGAGTCAAATTCCCTACTCAGAATTTCAGCCCCTAGAGAAAAGTTTTCTCTGAAAGTCAAACAATTATGGGCACCATGTATGTTCAAAGTCCCTACCCAGGGGACAGCATTGTATTTCAATTTCTCAGGAGGGGGGGCACCCCCCCCCCCCCCTCTACCCTGGGGCTTAACATTGATAGGTGTATAAAATGAAGTAAAACAAAACAAAATAACTAAAGATGAAAAATGGCACAGGGTTTTTCACTACTGGATATACCTTAGAAATTGATAGCAAGCACTACACATGTTGCCCTTCTGAGTGGCATGAAGCTGAGATGATTGTGTGCGGCAGTTAACACAAGGACCTGTTATGTTTGTTGCTGGTGTTGCCTGAACAAACAAAACGAGAGCATTAGTTAGTTACAGTTAGTAACATTGTACACTTAATACTTAAACATGAAATAACACTTATTTCTATTATAAAACACTACAGGATAGGTTTTCATGGAGTAGAGTGGAGTAAAGCAGAGAACAGTACATGAAGCAAATTTTTAGAAAAGCACAGTTACATGTACGTGAAATGAAACAAAAAATCAAAATAAAGTGAAGTGAATAATAAGAATAAAGAATAATCTAAATGTACAAGCACATGGCATATCTTTATAGTAATAATAATTATTACTGGTAGATGAAGGTCACTTTCATGAGACAGGTGCATATCATAACCGAGGTTTTCTACACTGGCTCTTGGGAAAAACACCTCCCTCCTAGCATGAATTTAATGCACAATGGTGTACAATAATAACCTTGCCAGCAGGAACTAAGGTTTAAACTAGGTTTCTGGTCATGTATTTCATATTAACAGCAGAGTAATAGCAATGCATTAAATATACATACTTGTGTTGTAGGTTGCTTGGTTATTAGCTTTGGTTTGCTCTGGCCATTTGTTTGCCTTGATTGCTGTAACAACAACAATAAAACAAAAAAGCCATTAGGCACACAGTAACTGTCTGTCTTTTGGGACCCATAAAGTTAATCAATGAAATTGTCCCCATGAAGTTTATTTAATAATTAAAAGCACTGTAATCACCCAAGTACATGCATAAGCCATTCATGTACTATACACTGTAAATTAGGTATAAACCATAATTATTGTTAGTACCTCTTTTTCTGGCTCAAAGTCACTATCACTTGAATCACTGTTGTCACTCCCAGGGTCACTGTTTTGAAAAGATGGAAACACATAAAAATGAGCACTGAATAAATCTGACCTAAAATAATCAACTGTGTATTTGCAAAAGCCAACTCGCATAAATTATGCACGAGTCTTGAGCCTGCAGATCAAGAACTTCAATCTCACATACACAAGCCAATTTCTTAAGCTATGCTCACTAATACAGAATGATGTTCTTGTTCCTTAACTGAAATTTGACTCAATTTTGACGTAAAATAGTGACCTACAAATAAAAGTACAATCTTTGACAGAACTACAGTACTGCTCAAAAGCTAGTTACCAACCTCTCGCGAAATGCGAATCACATAGCGCACTACGAGAATTGCGTAGTGCGCCAAGCCCTAAAAATGGTAAGTATTGTAGCCTAAAATTCCCATGCAATTTTGATTGCCTATTGAAGTTGGGACAAACACCAACATACTGCAGAAATGCTTTTCTCCTCCCTCTGTGTTGTTTGTAAGGACTGATGGTTCATCAGGCTTTTTTTTGGTGGCAAAACAATAATGATAAGGGGGAGAAGGGGAGGGAAATGCTCCTGTGTGAGTGATTTTCATGGTCAAAGCTCTCACTTATTCTGGGATGTCTCAACAGTTTTGTCCTAGATTACATGCATGTCACGTTTGAGAATGATCAACATATTATGTTAACTGGAATTGAACTATAGATGGAGATTTCTTTAGAAACTCTCAAGGAAGTTATCTATGGCGATCTCTGGAATCTTTGGTCAACTTTGGCAACATTAAGAAATTTTTGAATATCAAGCTGGCATAAATTTTTGGTTATGTTTGGACATCACTTCAAAGCATTTGACTTAGGAAAAGTTGACAGATAATAGATGTATTAAAAACTAACCAGCTATGAGCGGGTACATGTATAACTGGCCTCCTCAAGGAAACCACCAACCCACACAATGAGCTAACGTGCCAATCAATTCGAAACTTCAACCTCCCCTCCCCCCCTTCCTCCGGGCATACCCTGGGCACTTGACTACTTACAGTGCCCGGGGAGTACAGAAGTTGATGTGAAAGGCTTTCCCAGGGGTGGGGAATTTGACCTTAAATTGGAATTTTGCAGTGGCATCTCCACAGAGTGGCTTTTCGTCCACTGATTCCAGATCGAATTTGGAAACGTTGTTTTTTGTGGAGGGCGTAAAACCGGAGGAAAGCCCTCAGAGCAAGGAGGAGAACTAGCAACAAACTCATCCCACATATGACACCACGACCGAGAATCGAACCTGGGCCACATTGGTGGGAGGCGAGCGCTCTCACACTGCATCATCCCTGCTCCACCTTTGCCTGGGAAGAGTGGGGAATTTGAACCTGAAAGTGCCAACTTTAAAATAGCTTTTTAGTCCGGAGCCTAATGCACGTGGTTGTTTAATATGGACCAAGCTTAACAAGCTTTGCAGTATTTTTGAAGGTACATGTAAAGAGTGTGTTTAATGGTTATCATTTAGTGACTTTATGGCTTCAATTGCCAATCAACATGTAGATTTTAAAGTCAAGGTGGCTGATTCTGCCAGTAATAAAATAGTTGCTGTCCACAGAGCTTCAACAGCCATTGAAAAGGGAAGGGAAAGACACTATACAATGAATAACAACCTACAACAAATTCATTCGAAGGTAGCATTTGCAGTCAGCAAGTTGCTAAACATGTTTAGCATAACTAATTTTCACAACGTGGAATGAGGCTTGCACTAAAACATTTGTTCCTTGGGAGGGGCATTTGACAGTCAAATCCGGCACTTAAGGGTAGGGCATTTGAAGTTGAAGTTTCGAATTGATCGGCACATAACACACTGGTACAAAGAATTCTTAAACACATACTAGATCTGTAACTCACTTGATTGGCTCCTTTTGATAAGCCATTTTCTTTGCTTGCCGATCAATCAAACTTGTCCGACTTCTTGTTTTCTTCCAAGAATAGTAGTACTTCACAAGGGTGGCAACTGATTTATCTGGCAACTAAAAAATCGCAAAAACAGACATCAGTAACTTGTGGAAAACACAAAATGTTGTTCTTTTAAACAGGCCTTCCGACAGGGTGCGCGGGTGCGGGACCGCACAATTTGGTCAAACCCGCACAATAACGCACAATTCCCAAAACCCCGCAAAATCCTGCACAATACTGAAAGATTTGCTGAAAAATTTAATAAATATATTAAATCAGGTCTCCTATTGATTACCAAGATTCCTAAAAACTTTTTCGGCTATTTCCAGGCTATTTATCTTCCAAAACAATCGAGAAATCCCTCGCTTTCCTCGATCGCTCGAGCGGATATAAAACGCAAGGTGTTCTTTCGTCACTCTGCGCGGCCTGGGCACTAGTGTCAGTTCGATCTACTTTTAGTCAACTTCTGTCAGTAATCGGGTTTTGTTTTCGAGCGTATCGCTTCCTCATTCAGTAAAATAATATGCCGAGAACAAAGAAGAAATACCGAAGAAATGAACCGTGGTGCGGAAATTACTGTCACTGTTTCTGAATTATTTTTGCAATGGACTTATCGAATTTGCGAATTGACAAAGAAACTGAATTGTTAATTAAAACTTCGGTTGTCAGAAAGGCATTTTCATTCACGAAAATGCAAGTTCTACGATCTACTTGGTTAGTTGTTGAGAAAAACAAACATGCCATCAAATTTGATCAAACACTGTATCAAATGACATTTAGCACGTAATTTGCATACATGTCGGGTTGTGAACCTTAACGGGGAATTATTCACACTACATATTATTAATTTAAGACAGCAAAACTGCAGGGATTTTTTTTATAAAGGAACTTGTTGAGATCGGAAATATTTTGTACCGAAGTTTTATTTTGCTAAACGATTGAGTTTATCGTGCGTGTCACGCAACGTGATTTTGTTTATACAGACACATTTTGAGTCAAACTCAGTACGCTTTGGTAAGAAAAAAAAGCCACAAATTGGCAACTGCTGGGTACATTTCTATCGCCAAAGAAAGAAATTTAGTCGCATTTTTCATTTATACAGAATTTCCTCCCTGTCGGGTCTGGCTAGAACACTGGAGATTGAATATTTGGTTCGTCACAAGATTACGCAATCCCGCACAATTCCCCGCACAATCGACGTTTTTTCCCGCACAATTTGCCCCCAAAATCCCGCACAATTTTAATTTTTCTCCCGCATCCTGTCAGAAGGCCTGTTTAAAGAACAACTGCAATGCATTTGATTTTAAAATGGATTTTATTTTCAATATTATCATGCAATGTTAATGTTTTTGATCCCCTCAAATTTTCCTCTAATGTTTGTACACATTTTACCAGACACTGTAAAATCCCAGCTACAAACCCTGTGCTTACACAACTTAACAAGACTTTTGTGATTGGCAAGCACAGTATTCTGGTATATAGTGAACCATTATATTTTAGTCAATTCAGTGTACAGGTGTACAGTACAGTTAAGTAATATATCAACAACTCAGGCTTCGTGTTTCATCAGGGTATCCAAACACCGAGAAACTGATGAAAGCGCGAGGCCGCAGGCTGAGTGCTTTTATTGTTTCGAGGTGTTTGGATACCCTGATGAAACACGAAGCTCAAGTTGTTGGTCGCGCATCATAAACAATGGATAATCAACACTTTGCTGACAAGCAAAATTTGTTTGCTTTTGTGAGCAAAAGCTTGTGATTAGCACGTAGTTGGTTGTTTGCAACGACGGCAAAAATGCCATGTTTTGCTAATTGATTTCCAAACACACGTGTTTGGATATCCCACTACGTGTGTTTGGATATCCAATCACGCTTGTTTTCATCTGTTCTTTACCGGGGTATAAAGGGGCATCCATGTGACCCAAATTGGGCCCGGCAATTGGTTTATTACCTCATGCATAATTAATGATTTGAGAACTTTATTCTCTAAATTAACTTTTTGCTTGTATCTAGGAAGGGGCAAGCTGGAATAATGACGTTTTGTTACCAAACTGTTGGATCTACAGCTGTATATTAACGACCTGACTTAGATGATATACATTCTTGTTGCAGGTGACATGCTTACAACAAGCCTACAACATGTGTAGTTTAAACCTACAAACTGCTTGCAATTGTTGTTTACGACAGGAAAAATGTCGCAGGATTTTGAAACATGTTTTAAAACCCTATGTCATAGCCACAGACAAAATGCTAGAAGGGCCAGTTGTTTAAGATCTTTGCATGACGCAAGCAGTGCGCGCTACAAATATAATGTCACATACGGTAGTCATAAGCAAAAAGTCGTACATTGTACCATCTAAATCTGCCCTAACTGGTTTGTCTTACGGAACAAGAAAATGGCATACAACTATGATAGTAGGGCGTGACAAAAATTTTACGTAGGTGACATGTGTGCCTAACATGTCAGACTTTGATCAGAAAATCAGAGAAGGGGGTCTTCCCAGGCTAGACTCTTCATCCTTACAAGTTGTTTTTCTCTTAGACAATTAGACCATAAGCTTTCATTCAAATTGTCTCTCTCTAATCAGGTAAACAAATGGGAAGCAAAAAAAATTTAAGAAAGACAAAGTATTACACTGCAATGGACTTCCATCCTATCCATGCCAGGGAGAAGGAGTAACAATCTCAAAACATGTAGTTGCTTTATGCTACGACACCAGCAAGAGTTCAGAATAAGCTGTGTGGTCAGCTAATGGTCTGATTGCAACCTCAGTTACCTTTACCTCTTAAATCTGAAGAAAATAACAGGCACTTGGGTACAATGTAGTTTGCTTGCCAATAACCTCAAAAAGCCTGTCAAAGTTGGTTTTAAGAAGGGGTATCATCTTTTTAAATAGCTATGGGAAATTGTGAAAAAATGTACTCACTATTTGTTGAATCCTCTTAAAACTTTTTCCGTGAGAACTATAAGCTTGTTCAAACAGGATTTTATCTTCCATACTCCACTCATCTGAAATGACACAATTACGCATGACACTTGTTGAAAGGATTCAACCTGAAGACAACACTCTTGTAAATATTATCATGTAAAACACTAGGAATGCTAACAAATGAATTTAATTTATTAAGGTGATTACAAGAGTGTTATCTTCAAGTTGAAAGATAATAACCTACATATAAGCTGGAAACAGATTAACCTGAAGAACAATTTGACCTACAACATACATTGAAATTGTACACTGTATGCACTTTCAAGTTTATCTAGTGCAAAACATATCAAACATGAAAGAAAATTACTTATTTTTTGGCATGTTTTATTATACATTTACAGGGTATGAATGAATGAACGTTTGTGCTCCCACTCATAATATTCATGTGTGACTCCAATTTGTTGCCCTAAATTCAATCCATTAATAACTGCTTTTGGATTATTAATTTTTAGTCCTATCCTTGTGTTAAGCCTTTTAAAAAATTTTGTACAATCTTTTAAATCTATTTTCATTTTATTATTGTTTTTGTTGCTGTTATGTTACTGTTATGTTAATTCAGAGAAGAAAGTAGGTATTTACCTGGAAAAGGTGTGAAGTTAGCTAGATCAGTCAAAGATTTCTCCAGATTGTGCTTATGCCAGAACAGCATACCAAGTGCCTGACAAAAATTTAAAAAAAAAGAAACAGTTGATCTAACAGTTAATTTCAATATGAAATCTAGTTTGACCACCATTCTCAAGAAAACATTCTCAGAAAGTTCTTTAACCCTTTGAGCCCCAATAGTGATCAGCATCAAATTTCTCCTTGTCGTATCAGTGTATTATAACACATATACAGGACAAAAGAATTTGGCAAACATGAATTGTCTTGATGTTTAAACAGATTCTCCCAATTAGTAATTGATTAAATCTATGGAGACCAGTAAGCAGAATTTGTATAATGAAGTTGGGGCTTAAAGGAGCATAGTCACGAGGATTTCACAGATTTCTGGTCAATGACTGTGCTAAAATTATCGCTAGCTAACTTTATCCATGCCCAACATTGTGTTTGAACATTTAAAGGAACATATTAACTTAATTTCATTACGACAAAACAAACCAGGACCATTTAATATTGATTTTATGTCAACACACTGAAAGAATTTGAAAAGTTTAGCCTAATTTTTTCAAATTGCAATCCATTTCCATCCGTGCCATCCGTAGCAACAGACGACAGAAAAAGTTTCAGTGAAGCAATACAGTCTTTGGTAACAAAACTAGACCATTATTTGTGGGTGTTCATTGATGTGAGGATATACTTTTGATTTTTAAAGTGAACTGAAATAGCGTGACTATGCCCTTTTAAGAGGGTTAATAATATCGTGGTTATATAACAAAAGGGTTGTAACATTGGGTTCCAGAACACATGTACACATAAAATTTGTAATGCGAAAAAAGCTAATTAATGAACTAACTTTATTAAGACATTTTTCACTGGTGTAGACAATTTTATTATTGGGTTGAAAAGATGAACAACAAATTAATTTTTTCCCTTTACCTGCTCAACATTGTAACCATGCTTGTCCTTGGCAACAGCCACATAATCATCCACTGCAAAATAAACAAAAACAGATAAAATACATCAAACTTACAGTGAAATTAGCAAACACTGGCAGATAAACCAGACACACAGATAATCTGCACCCACAGTTAGCAGGACAAAAAACCTTTTTTCTCATTCTAGACACTTGTGTATTGGACAAGTGCTGCTGAGTTTTGGTTGTCTGAAAGTGAAATTCATTGGTAATCTCACCCAAAAAATGACAACATAAATGATAATTATAACAATAATAATAAATAAGTAAATAAATAAATAAATAAACTTTGCACATTGTTAAATGCTTGCAAAAAATAATCCTACAGGTCAAAATTTCAAATTGAAAATCAGTTCGTAAATCCATCAAAAATACAGAATTGAAACACTGATATCCTCATTTATTTGTTCCTTGCGTGTAAAACATGCTACATTGTACACGTTTCGCAGGAATATCCTGTGAACATGTCAGATCAAATGGGAATGGGATTCATCCACGTGCTGTTCGGGACCATCGTGACTTTGTTGCAGTGGCTAGGATTTTAGAATGTTGCTGCAATATACCATTTATTTGAAAATTAATCCACATGGTGATCTACATGTAAAGGTGGATTTCTGCTGTTGCATAATATGGACACAACAATTATTGTTGTGTCCATATGGATGTAAATTTAAGTGGCTGCATATGCATAAATAAAATTAGAAATAATGCAGAGCAGTTTGCGTAAACATAAATAGGAGAACAGCTCTCCACTTTTTACATTATTTTATGCAAGCTGTTCATACACCTCAGCAATCCGAGATAAACTAATGTTCATTTTTTTCATACCTTGTTAACAACAAAACTTTACTTTCTGAAGATGAAGCTTTGCGTCTTTCTCAGTTTTAGTATGTCACTCATTGGATATTGTGGAAATTTAATAATGCAGAAATTTAAACAACCAATTCTGTTTGAATTTTGAAAACTATAAACTCTGCGAAATTTAGGGGCACTAGGGTATAATGAAAATGTGTTGTGGTGCATTTTACTGTACTCACATCTTGTATTTGGGATGTCATCTGCCGGAGCCCACACCAGAAGAGCGTTATGTCGAAGACTTGGATCATGTTTGGCTTCCTCTTTGTCTAAATGAAAAAGAGGGAAGAAAAAAACAAAACTGATTTCAATACAACCAGAGAAGATGACTATTAATTTTTAAACTTCTCTATTTTTATTATCCCATTATATCACCCAATTATCATGTTTGTTCTAATTTTCCCCATTGGCTCGTTTAAATTTTAAATTCCAAACACTTGTAACTATTTTACTACATAAAATTATTGTAATGACTGTCTGTATTTTCATTAAATGCCCTAAAGGACGGGCTGACTGTCAGAAATATTGGGAAAACCAATTCTCTAGATGTTTTTTCTTTGCCGTTTCTTCATTATGGTTTATTCTAATTACTTTAAAAACAGCAGGATTTGGAGTGTGGTTGTATCTAATAGAAGTTGCAAAGTGTTAACCTGTACAGTAAGCATTTCTGTCTTGAGTTTTTCACTTGCTGGCAGATCGACTGCTATGTAGGCTGACAAAAAATCAAAATAGTGTCGGAGACTTCAGGTTACGTGACAATACAGTGACAGATGTTTAAATTAGGTCTAGACTTCATGAGACAATGAACACTTTAGCTAGAAGAATTGATTGACTTTTTTCTGATTATCGCCTAGCAACAGCCAATGACATCTAATGTACTAGTATAAAATCAAGCGTCGTTTTCCATGTGTTTAGAGTAGCTCTTGCACAACTGTTGTAACGAGTGAATACGAAGTGAGCCAAGTGATTAAATACAAACGACTCTACTGTTTGTCTTAGTGTAGTTTGTTGACCTGAAAACCCTAGTGAACGGGGCAAAGTTCGCAACAATAGTCATAATATACGTTTATGCTATACTGGTCACTTGAACTGTCAAGGAAACAAAAACATTTCTGAAGCTGACAAACGTCTGAGCTTCCAGGGGTTAATTTATTGTTAAAAGCGATGCAGCCTTAAGGGAAATTGCTTACAGTTTGTATAAGGGAGTTCAAATTACCCAGGGTTTGAGTTTATTGAGCTTCTGTTCTATTGAAACAGAATATGTTGCAACTCAGTTTGATCTTTATGTGTCATAAATCTTAGTGTCAAATAGACGAATTGCTCAAAATAGCTTTGGAATAAAAGACATACTGACTTTAATCCATGCATGAATAATTCAATGCATTGAAGAAACACATTTGCAACTGAATACTGTCCAAAGTTACAGATACTCAAAAACTCTGGTTGTCAAGGAATAGCAAACTGGATTTACCAACTTTCACTATAATTCTGTCATAGAGAAATCGGGAAAGCTAGTGAAACACGAAAATTTCTGTCAATTCAGTTTGCCATTTTTTCCCAAAAATTCAATTCCCATCCATTCATTTCTTGCCAGTCCAACAAAACACTGAAATTCTACAAGTTTTTCACTTTAAAATCCCACATTTTTTACAACCTAAGAGACAAAAATGTTCATCTCTGCACTGGGAAACTGTCAAATCCCCAAAGACGGTAATCAGTGAAAAAAATTCCCTTTCGTCTAACTTCACAAAAGTCCTTCGTGACAACAACAGTTCGTGAGTCCATTTCGTGCAAACTCAAAAGTTTGCTGGTTTAGCAAACTACAAAGGGAATAAAACACTCTACAATTTGAGAATAAACAGTTTCATGCAAATATTTTAACCAACTGTGACGACAATTTTCAAAGTAAAGTCAGTTTAATTTATTTAAACTAAAAGTTTACATTTTACGTGCACGGCCGATTGCCGGCCGGTAAAATTATCGTAACTTGCAAATGACCACAATCCCTCACAAAATTGCACGCTATAGTTCCCCTGGGTAACTCAACAAGGGCTTAATTTAATCACTTGTCTTCGCTCTCATGCAAAGTTCAAGACAATTAATAAAAAACAACTAAAAAATAAACTTACTTTCTGACAAAAGTTCGGGAACGACGGCTTGATATTCTTCTCCGACCCGCATACTCGGTTCTGCGGGCAAAAAGATTCAACGATAAGTTATAAATACCTTGGGAACTTCCTGGATTTAAAGTAATTTCCCCTACGAGAAAATATGTGTCATTCAAGCTCTAACCATGATGTTCTCCATCGCTATCGCCGTCCATGTTAGACACGTGTTGATTGTTGTCAATCTCCATTTCGTCCAACCCGTCTTTATTCTTCCCATCCACTTTAGGATGTGCCATAATCGAAGTTCTCGCGTCCGAAGCCATAAAAAATGCGTTTAATAAACCCTCTTAAGCCAGTATTTGTACAAAGGGGAGTTGAGAAAACGCTCGACGTCCAACAAGTCAAAGCGCATGGAAAATAAAAAGGAAAAATAAAGCGATTTTCCCACTTTTCCAAGATGAACGACGAAGCGAAGCCAACGCAGATAGCGTAGGATCACGTGATAAATTGTCACGTTAATGTATGATAATATATTCGTTTGAATAAATTATACGGGAATGCGTTACCTTTGAGTGTCTCTTTTCTGTACTGAGGATGTCCGTTTTCCTTTTTGTCTGTTCAGAATAAATAAATCAGAATATATCTATTTTTTTCTGGTATGGTTCGTGTAACGAGACAATAAAAATAATTAAAAGAGGTCTTGCCCGTTCCCTTCAGTTTACTTTATTAGGCCTACCGACAACAGGTCTATGGCTCATGAGATCATGTCTCCCCCCACCGCTTGTAAACCATTTGCTTTAGCTGCTTAGCGCCTCAAATTAACCACATGCTCTTCCATTCTGCTGTCTATCAGACAATGACAAACTGCGGAATAATTTAAGTCTTTTTATGATTATGTCACACATGGAAGAAATTTTTTTCATCGGCGCTTTTATAATATTTGTGGTACATATTGTACCCTGAAAGGAAATATGAGAATACACTAGTGAATAATTTATATTCGAGAATACATGTCTTCCCTGAGGGCTAAAACAATAAAATTATTTTAGCTGATGTTTTTAAAAACAAAATCAAACTCTCTATCGATGGAATAGAATTACGGAACCCAACAAAGCGTGAGTTCTGTCATTTAATTTAAAGCGCAGGATAGTTTGGTCTGTTTTTTATTACCCAACCGGAAATGAATCAAGAAAAATTTATCAAGCACCGCAGAAAAATGTTTGTCTTCCCTGTAAGTTTGAACGTCTAGAAGATCAAATACCGGAGCCAAAGTGAAGACCTATGTTTTACAACACGAAATTCAAGAATTTCTTACTGCTGGGAACAACAGAGTTCTGATATATACCGCACGAAATTCTAGAACTTGTCGCTTTGAGTGGTAAATAGAAAGTAGATACGGCGTTTTAGAGTTAGCGGCGAGAACAGGGAAATTAATGCGAAATGCGCGCTATATTATAAATCTAAGCAGAATAATAAATGTGTAAAATGGCAAGGGATTGGCCTCCCTACAGGTTAACAAAGGCGTATTTACTTACTACATTTCATGATTTTTCCCCAAAATTCTGTCAACCACACAGCTGTGAAGTCTTCAGCGAAGAAACCTTTTTCTGTGTCCCACGGCTGGCTCCTTGTGGAGTTTCCAAACTTTACTCGATATTTAGCCTAACGGGTGACCAAACTCTATCGGCCGGTTTGTATTTATAAAGTCATATATTTTGCCTCCACATGTCTGCATGTATGTTAATTTGTCGTGGTATTCAAAGCCATTGAAGCGTGACCAAAATCACGTGTCAATTTGCATTTGAAAGCGCTCATTGGCGGATCTTCTCGGTTGAATGATCTTTCAACGAAACAAACAGGTTTTCTAATACCCCAACGAAGATTTCAACCGGCATAGCATTTTCAGACAACCTAAAAGAAAAGTGTTGTGAAGCCGTTCGGAATATTCTCATAATGTTTGATAAATTTTGGAGGTCGATCGATCATCCTCGATACAACTTCGGACATTTTAGGACAGCTTCGCAAATTTGACCTTCGTGCCAGTCACCCCAGCCTGCCCCAAACTGCAAGCCGATACGTTTCCGGCACGTCGTAAAAAGCGGTATAATAGAAAATGGCACGTCGCATGTCCTCGTATCGTTGCCGATCGATCGCGATTAGTTGCGCACCAAATCATCACAAACAGAGGATCCCGTCCCCATTAAATCGTAAAGATGGATATAACCATATCAAAGCAAAACGCACGAAAAAGAATTTCTTCCATGCTTCAATTGTTTGCGTTCATTTGCTACGCAAACAGTGCTATAGTGATACGCTCCTGACGATAGTCAATGTTTGCGATCGATCGACGAAAATTTTTGAACACGTGACGCGCCATCTTCGATTTTTGCGCCCTTTCAAAACCGACATGCTGGAAAGTTTGCGATGAAGCCAAGCCATTGTGTTCCTGATTGTTACACCACACTTGGTAGAGCTATGGCCACATGAATCCCGGGGGGTACTCCCTTATATACGCTATATAGGTATGTGCCGCCCGATAGGGTAGGATTTTTGGGTGCTCCTTTTTGGTATTTTTTGGTATTGTGATCCTTAGATGTTCCTTAGATAGGGTCACTAATTTGCAGTATCCATCTCAACGCGCAAAACGAAAAAGACATGGTCTGTTAAAACTGTACTACACGGCTGAATACACGTTATAAAGTTTAACAAAGCGATTTTAAAAGGACATTTATAGCTTGTGTTGCTGTAAAATAGTAAGTCCATTTCTTGGTTTCGGGCCTTTAAAAGGATATCAATTTGCGATTTTCTGCCCTTAAATAGGTTCAGGGTTTGAGAACCTTGGCGGCACACACCTATCCTAAATTGACGGGAGTACCCCCCTCCCTATCGGAACCAGCCTTTTCTCCGATTCTATCTTCCATGTTTTGATTTTCGATCAAAAATGATAGTTTCTGCTTGGTGTTGCACAGACTACCAGCTCTCCGCACAGGGATCCCAACGGTTCGTTTCGGGGAATATCTGTTCGGAACTGAAACAAATCGCCTGAAATATTGGGATTTAATTGCAGAGAAAACTAGAGATTTCGTTGGCGAAAATCACCTCAGACTTTTCTCAGCAGGTGAACTTATTAATTCCTGTTGTTTCGAATGGACAAATATGCCGTTTAGAGTACAAAATAAAATCAGCTAGCATTTTCGGAGAGTCATCAGCAGCGCCGGAAATTCGGCGAATAGGATTGTTTCCTAAAATTCTCTGCAAACTAAATTTTCAGCTAAAAACGCCGAACAGAACAACCTGTATTAGCTTACACAAATATGCCTTTAAAAAGCTCTAAACCAATCTAAGAAAGAAGCAAATGGTAATTCAAGTATTATGCTAAAATTTTCTCGTTGGGTGCCCTCGTCTGCGCACTTGTTTTCACGCTGCGTAAAGTATATGACGCTAATCTCTTTTTTACGAGCAGCAGAGGTAAAGTCACAGACAAGCCAAGAAGGCCCACATGACTGAAGCGTAACCCGGTTTCCGTAGCATGAAGCAACTGAGAGTATTGCTACTACCCCTGGATGGGATGGTAATCCATCGCAGGGCTATCCCCAACGGTATGTCCCTGGTACCCATTTCATACAGTCACCTGCATGGAGCAGAGAAGGTCGACTAACACTGTATCGCACGTTGCACCATTTACGTGGGGAGTGGGGGGGGGGGGGTGGGCACGCAGGGCAAACAATAAGAGACAAGAAAGGCATAAAAAAGCATAAAAAAGGTTTATTATACTCCAATACATAAATACACCAATTTTTCTCTAGAGGAAAGATAAATGTACAGTTCTTTGGCATTTGCCACAATACAGGGTAAAGGACTCGGTCCGAGGAATTCAACATTTCCAGTCAACACCGTTCAACATTGTTGAATTCTGCAAGTTTAAAGTGTTTGGGCACATTGTTGAATGGTATCAAATAATTTTGAAGGATGTTGAATGGTGTTGAAAAAAGTTTGATCGCCATCAAACATTCGTCTAACAAAAGTGCATTCAACAATGATGGATGACGTTGAATCCGCTGATCGAGGCCTACCGAGCAAAAGTCCAGTGTGAACATTTTCCCGGTTTTAACTATTTTAACAAATTTAAAGTGTGCGAATTTTTAGATTGGCATATTTTGAACGAGTTTAATGGAAGCTATTCTCGTATTTGGATCGGATGTCTGCTCTCACAACAGTTTTAAAATCGTAAGAAGTCACTTTGTTTGCGTCTCCCTGACACACTATCTGGAATGACTAGTACTCAGGCGCTGCTTTTTTCTACGCAGGGGCTTCCCGAGACGCAAGGGATTACGGAGCCTTCCCTTGTTGGTTTGTGCCCTCTGTGAATCATTCTTGCAGTCCTCACGATCGCTCTCATTCCACCCCCCCCCCCCCCCGCCAAAAAAAATTTGAAAATCAGTGTTATTTAGCTTTAAAAGCTTTCCTGTTTTTCATTAATGTTCAGTTCTTCAAAATTGTTCACTTGTTGCTCCGTGTCGTTACAACTCTCTTCTTCCTGATCAGCTGAACTCGTTGAAGCTTCGTCGTCATCTTTTTTGTTTGCACCCTTTGGATTTCCTTTCCCCTATGAGAAAAACAAGACTAAACGCTTTAAAAACTACCTCAGCAGTTTTTAAAACCACCAGTAATGGATTGATCCTGTAGAACAGTAAGCTAACAATACAAAGGACAAAAGGATAGTCGACGCGAGTTTAACTCTCTGAAATCACGCGGGCGCGATAAGAGTATACGAGAGTTATCAGCCAATTAAGAGGGAGGCTTTGAACTTCTATCGACTCTAATCAAAGCGTGAGGAGAATCAAATCGTTCAAATGCGCACAAGAGTCCCCGCCGAAAGCGCACGAGAGTTTTTAGGCCAAACAAGAGAATGAGAGTCACTGAGAGTTCAAACTCTCGACCCAGCTCGTTTGGCCTGAAACCCTCGCGCACTCATGGCTACTCTCGTACGTACGCTTTCGAAAAGTTTTTCGCTAAAACTTCAGTTAGAATCAGTGGAAGTTAAAACTCTGATTCGTAAACTATCGTCGATTCTCGTGCTCTCTCGGAGAGTTTCAACTCAAAAATCTCTCAAAGAATTGGCCCTTTGTGCCCTTTGTGAAAAATTCATTTTCTATTCTCTTGTCCTTTTTACGACAATGTCTGAAGTACGTTTTTCAGTGAAAAACCTGATAGATATGACCACTTAAACCCTTAAATAAATTAGATAACCCTTCTAAAATTTTATTTATTTTTATTTGCAGAACCACCGCTGCTTATATTTATGGTTCTATATGTTGAGCCGAATATCAGTGCAAGTCTAAATAATCAGTATATGACACACAATAAAGAACATCTGCGATACATTAGCTAATTTAGAAACTTAAAGGTAATACCATGTATACGTATGGGAATACTTCAATAAATTGTTTTTATTGAACTCTCCTCGTCGAATCTCGTTCTCGTTTTGCTCGGGCTTGGTCACAAATTGAGAAGAACCCTCAAACTCTTCGAGATTGCACGGAAGTCGCCGAGTGCGCACAAGAGTTTCAAGCCAAACGAGAACAGAGTTCGAATTTCCATCGATGATTCCAAAAAATATTCGAGGAAAATCGAACTTGCTCAGCAGAACTTCTAAAGACCCGCCACGGCGATGATTTGCGACAGTGAAAGAAAGACGCAACCGTTGGCTTTTAAGCCTTGGCTAAACGGAGTCGCAAGTTATCGCAAGCTGAAAACTTGCATTAACTTGTGACTCCGTTTGGCCATGACTTGCGTGTACTTGCGATCACTTTGATCGCGCTCAAATTTGTATGCAAGTGAACGCTAGTCTTTCACCGTTTGGCCACCGAACGCAAATCGACGCAAGTCGGTCTCAGTATTGTTTTCCTTTGTAAGAGCGCGCGTGCAAGGCTGCACTGAAATGGCTTTTTGCTACTTCTGTTCAACTTGCGTCAACTTGCGATTCCGTTTGGCCACCCATTGCAAGTCTGTGTTCGCAAGTTTACATTTCCTCAGTAACCTGCGCTGACTTGCGACTCCGTTTGGCCAGGGCTTTAGCGTTTACTTGAAAGGCGCAATTAAGTGTAATGGGTTTACCTGTTTTTGCTGTACTGGTTTTGGTGGAGGTGTCTCCAGCGATATTGTAACCGGACCGTCATTTTGAATGTGAACCTGCATATATGCTCCAAATTTTCCATCTGAAGGGAAAGCGTAAACAGCCGTTGTTTTTGTGGGAACAAAATTACAAAGTAGAAATACACTTTGACGTTCCGGGAAAAAATTCTCAACAGATGAGATTGGTAACATCAGAATGAGGAGGAAAGAGATATAAATACAAAAACATTTTTAGAAATACTAAGTACTATATCAATCACGAGAAAGAGTGTTTCATCAGGATATCCAAACACCGAGAAGTGGGTTGAAAAAAACGAGGCGTGGCAGACTTCGAGAGGTTTGGATACCTGATGAAATACTCTTCGAGTTTTTGATATGGCTTCTCAAACTTTTTATAATTCTTGGAGAAATTCAAAGCAAAAGTTCGCAAAATTTTACGCTAATTAAGATCCGGTATCCAAACCACCGTCAAGGTAGTGATTTCCTTTGTTTTTTCTTTTTGAATTATTAATGAGTTTAGGAATTAATAAGCGATAATAAAGCCGTGTTGCACGACGTGTTGCACAGAACACATGTATCTACAGGGCATCTGCTAGGTTCCAGCCTCGGTCAAATGGGTTCAACATCATCCAACACTGGGGCAACATTGTTGAATAGAGTTTTGTTGGACGAATGTTTGATGGCTATCAAACTTTATTCAGTACCAATCAACATCATTCAGAATCCTTCACAATCGTTTAACGTCATTCAACAGGGTGCTCAAATGCCATTAACTTACCAAATTCAACAATGTAGAACAGAGTTGGAATGGAAATGTTAAGTCCGTTGACTGGGAAACAGGTGTGATGCAAGCATAAGCGCAGGGACAAGAAAAAAATCTTTCCTTTTTCTGCTGCGTGCACTTATGTTATAGACACACCCTGGAAGGCTGCAGGGGTGTTGGGCGATAAAAATTCCTTCCGTTTTTTTAAGCATGAACAGAGAAGAGTTGAACCACTCTTTCTTTTCCTTCAGCCATATAGGTTTTTGTTACTCCAAGATGGAGCACAAATCAATTGCTGCATTGCAGACTATCTGTGTCAAAGGAGGGCTTCATAAATCCAGCCCCAGGATTAAGCCTAGTGAAGATTTCGAGATGATTAACAGAGAAAATAGGATTGAAAATTTTAGGTCTGTTATCAGAAGTCTTGATTTTTCGGTCAAATAAAAGGGTGAGTCCCCAAAGAAACTGTGGTGCTGTGTTGGTGGCGAAGACAAACATAAAAATTTGGATTTACCAAGTAAGCTGATAAGGTAAATAAGCCACCGTGAAAAAATTCAGGAGCTGATGTTTTTGAGCATTAGCCTTACTCAGAGCAGATTAGCTCAAATTACCTTATCAACTCAGTTGATAAATCCAAATTCTTGATTTTTGGGACTATTGCCAGGAGTCCCAAGTGATTGAGGTTCATGTACAAACATATACTACAGTTTGGAGTTCCAGATTCGTGGTCCCTCAAGGCAAATAGATGTATAGTGTACTTGTAATTACCTTTAATAGCATCAGGTCTGTATACCGATCTCATATGCTGCAGAAAATCTTGATAGAAAGTTTCGCTCTGATCTCCACCCATAGCTAAATGGTAATCCGGCTTGTTGCCTTTAAGAACAGCTTGTAATGTGAACTAAATCAAACACAGAAAGATTGAATGTTGCTTTGCCTCAAGTTGGAGGAAGGGGAGGGGGAGGGGGAGGGGGGGAAGGGGAGGAGGGGAGGCCACAGGAGGCCTTCATGGCCAAAGCGTAACCCAGTTTCTGTTGAATAGCAACTAAGAGTACTTTACTACTCCCCCCCTGGATGGGATTGCTAGCTAGTCCATTGCTGGGTTACCCCCAGCAGTATGTATATGTTCTGGTTCAATTTTATCCTTGGTTCAATTTTTATTTTCCTTTGTTTTATTCTCACTATCTTACATTACCATACACAAAAACAAAGGAAAACAAAAATTGAACCAAGGATAAAATTGAACTACAACATACATGTATGCACCTCGGTGGAGATACACAGTGTGGAGCAAACAAATTTCCTGTCTAAGGAAACAACGCAATGGCAGGGCCAAGGCCTTGAGTCACCGACCTTCAGATCTGAAGTCCAATGCACTAACCACAAAAAATACTGTGCCCCCACTATGTCAGGGTTGTAACATGGTAAATTTTTACCAGCCCCATTGTTATGGTTTCTTGTCCTAGCAACAGTTAAACAAACATGGATGCTTGATCTCTGAAAAACAGCGAGGTCATGTTTTAGAGGAATGGAGGCCGAAAAGCAGGGTCACAGCAGCCCATTCACAGCTGAGTGAGAGGCCCATGAATCAAAATGTATAACTAAGTGTGAAGGAAAGAAAGCAATGCTGGAGCAGACAGCGTGAGCACTGATCTTCACTGACTTGATGGCCGTGGATTCTAGGTTTCAGTTAAGCACTATTAATGTTTTTGTAATCCAGCATTCTTGTTAACATCAGTGCACTATTTTTATTAACATACTGGGGCACACCCAAAACACATTCAATATCGAGAAAAGTCCATCCATCTGCTAATAATATAATAATTCCACCCCAGTGATGCACTCAATAGAATCAGGGAGAATATACAGCTAAAGCAAAAAGTCTAGAACATGCCTGCCATTAAGTGCAGTCAGATGGCATAAGGAAATCCGGAAGTCAGTATAGCTACTAAAATCGCATGCAAAACTCACGTACTCTGATCACAAAGACTTATTTCCTTATGAAGATAAATAACTTGCAATTGTAACAACAACAACAGCAAAGACAAGTATGAGAGAGATTGCAGTTAATTCCTCCATGGGACAAAGGGGGCAAATGATGAAATAATGGTCGTGATGGAAAGTGAGCCCAGTGCTATAACCTTTAACTTAACCAGGTTAAAAAATAAATATGCAATTCATACCTGACTGACACACAGAATTTCAAGATTTTTATCCACCACAGACTTCTTCCATCTTTGCCCATTCTCATCAAAGACTCTTAAGTTAAGGATTTTTCTCACCCTTTAAGAGACAAATGATAGTGTGTATCATCAGATTACAATATTTTGTCTTTTGAAATTATGAATATATGAAATTCATATATTTGAACCGCGGAATGAAGAAATGAATGTAAAGAAGATCCTCGCAGTTAAGAATATCCTCATTTCATTTTGTCTTTTTTTATTCCTTTTGACAGAAGTCTCATTTTGAGTCAAGAGTGGCCCACATAGTAGGCAAAGCTCAACTTTAGGGTGCTAGTCCATTGCAGGGTTAATAACCCCAGCATTTTGTTGTAATACCTTCAGAGCTCTTTTATGCACCTGGGAGAGAAAGACATGTGTGATGCACTTTCCAGATCTGGAAAAACATATAATATTACCCTTCCAAAACTGTAACTTATTTAGTTGCCTAAGTTGTCCTAAAATTTCCCATAATAAGGGTGTACTGCAAACAGTGACAATAATTAATTCATTTCATTCATGTAGGTAGGTAAATTTGCTCTTCCAATCTACATAAAGGTGTCTCATACGGCAAGAGTTCAACACTGAGGTTTCTTTTACAGGTCACGTTCCTCAGGTCATAGGTACAGCTCACTATGCTAGTGATAAACAAACAAGCTAAACGTTGGTCCCCTGGTCCTAAGTCAGGCTAGCATGTTACCTAGTATGCCAAGGGACACTCTTTACTGTCCAAAATATATATCAGCAACGTGACCTGTACTTGATGCGTCCTCTAAAAACACCTGTCTGGAATTTAACCCAGTTTCTCAGTTTCTGTAGCATGAAGCAACAAGATGACATATTACCACAATCCCCCCGTCCCTCCCCCTGCCAGATGGGATACTAGTCCATCACAAGGTTAATTACCGCCAACATTTATACACCTGGGTAGAGATCAGACAATGCAGAGTAAAGTTTCTTGCCAAAGGAAACTCAGCGCAAAACAAAGAAAAGTCCATTACTCGCTAAAACCACTATGCCATGTGTACAGTGTACGTGCACACATGTATTATCTCTTGATTTCATTGGATTCTTTTACTCACATATATTCAATTTCCTTTGTGGTATCATATTTTGAAATCCCCAATAATACACACAGTCCCTTCCCAATGGAACTGATCACTTCACCATCAACTACAAAAAAATAATGAGACAGACATTAATTTAATGAAATGCATTTTAGGGTGAATTAATGGGAAAATTGATGACAAAAGACAAGCACAGCACACAATACGAAAGAGTACTACATGTATATCTTTTAAACACTATCACTTACTTACACATAAACTCTATGTAATATTACTATAATTTTGAATCTAACTATACATATATGACAAGTTGTTCAATGAGAGTCTTTTGCAATCCCACAACTCCATGCTCACTGGCATGCGCTAATTGACAAGTAACTTTTTTTAACAGATGCCCAAACTTGTGAAATACTGTAACACTCTAATAAACACCTATCATACTATAAAGCTCTCTCCTCCCCCCCTCCCATTTGCATTTGGGGATAAAGACTCCACACTTAAAATAAATAAATGCCTTTTCCAATCTATTGTCTAGGTTAGGAAAGCTAATCCACCCAAATCATCCTTGATATGGTTTCACTAATTGTGATATTGACACAGCCAATGAAATGAAAGGAAATGCACACTGTGATGTAGACAATGTTATTGATATCAATAAGAATGTGGCTGTAATGTTTGTTTGGTTGTTGTTTTTTCACATTCACTTTGAGTTCAAGGAAAGTAGAAGCTATGCCTTACTTTCCAGCTAATTTAATAAATGTATCTCTGTAATATTATTATTAAAGCCCCCTCTTAAATAAATGCCTGGGTAAAAAATTCCATAAAATCTCAAAATTCCCTGGGTGTTAATAAATCATTTATGGTACATAAGGTGGCCAAAAATATTTTGCCTTCACCTTCAGCCTTCAGCTTATAATTAATCCTTGCTTCTTCGTTTCAAAGCTTCACCAAATCGGGAATAACTGCGTTCACCTTTTCTCTTACATCTCTTTTTTATTCCAGCTCATTATTCACGTTTTTGTATGAATTTCAAATTTAATGGATTACTTGTGATGTCACTATAAGGACACAGCATGAACACAATCCACAAAATGGAGAATATCTCTCATACATCTAACTACTTTAGTGGAACAATGTCCTTCAAAGCAGCTTTCTACAATGTGGAACCTTCATAATTCCTTACCAACAATTCTAGTTATGTTGTTAAACATTAGTGCCCCTTAAATGCACCCTCTAACTAGGGTCACAACTTCTGGAAATCTGAAATCAGGAGTTCGTTCTAATGTACCAGTCAAATCGAAGCTTCAACATCCCCCCCCCACCGGCAACCCCCCAGGCATTTGAACTTTTGAAGACTGGCTTGTTCAAGTTCCCTTCCCTTGGGGCGAATGGCCATTCAAATGCCCACCAATTAGTACTGAAATACCTCTCCTCAAAGGCAAATTTCGTCTTTAATCAAACACTGTTCACGCTTTTCAGAGAGAGATCTGCTGTTATGACACCTTTACACTTCTTTTAAAGACCCTTTTGAAAGAGTTATTTGCAAACAAAGGAGAAATTCTATCTTGTAAATCTGTCAAACCCTGCAAAAACCGAAAAAATTCATGGGCGTATTACACTAGAACAAGAGATAAATCTGGTTCAAATTCCCCACCCTTCCAAGGCAACATTTAAATCTCCCCCTCCTTGGGCACGATGCAAAGTCAAATGCCCGGGGGGGGGGGGGGGTTGAAGCTTCAAGTTGACTGGTACATTAGTGTAGGTAGCAGTCTCCACTAATAAACACTACCCCTTCCCTGCATAAAGCTCCACTCTGTCTGGTGTTCTATCCAGGAGACTGGGAGAAATGTTCCATATATCCTGCTGATATCTCTGTTATTAGGCATTAGAACCTATGCCACTCCCCCCCCCCCCAAAAAAAATTTTTGAGGGCGTTTATGTTCGGGTTGTATATTAATCACAGAGAAAAATGGATAATTTCTGGCGGGGGAGGGGGATATTATACCAGACATTTGAGGCAGGACGCTAATTTTGAATTCCTTATCTCTAGAGGGATATGGAATGAATTTGAAATGGCTCTAAGTACGCTTTGTTAAAACTTTCAGCCTACGCACCTGTCTGGTGTGAGAAAGGGAGAGCTGTACTTACCGCAAACACTTGCAGTGGTGACGCGCTGAACGATAGCTCTCATCAGGACAAGTGTTATTGTGTTGAATTATTTCCTCAAAGAATCCAAAATTGACTTACATATATTAAAAGCAAAGAAATGATCGGTCGCGAAAAACCAGTCAACAAAAATCGAAAAGAATCAAAGATCACAACGATCGAAAATAAATTCGCCGGCATTCAGCGGACAGTCAACCCAAGCAACTCAAGCATGCCTAGTAGAATGTACCCCAGGCCTCGCGCCTTTGCTCGTTGTTTGGCCACCTGAAAACAATCGAACTCCTCATCAGAATCTCGATTGTTGTCATTTATACGGCACGGAAGATGGCTTTTGGATTATTCGTGGGGGCTATAGCCCTTTGGTATCACGTTTCTGCCTTCTGTTTTCTACTAAGTTACTTTGTCTCGCAGTTGTGAGTGTTAAATCGATGATTAAGAAGAGATATTCGAATGTTTGAGGACGGATCGAAGGCGGCAGACTGTTGTTTCTGAACAAGAAGTGGCTTTTCTTTCGCCAACGGCACAAAGCGTCGAGTTTTCGCGATGTTACAAGGTGTACAAGAATAACCTCAACAATCAGTGTTATTTATTTCATTAGTTCAACTTCAGTTATGAATTTCACCCAAGAATGGAGATTGGTTTCGTCCAAGAGCACAGAGAAATAGAACAAGAATCCAATCTTTCCCGCACCACAGAGATACGACGGCACAAAGGGAAGCATGTGTAAACAACTGCCCGAAAACGTGGTTCGAACGTTAGAACTGTCGCAAGATGAAAGACGTCTTTGCTGCTTCGCATTTTTATAAGCAAATGAACTGGAGAACTACAGCTTCAAGAACTCAAAACATGGAAGAGAAGCTCCAGCGGGAAAACCCGTTTTCTTTTCCTTTGCGATTCGATCTATTCTGGCGAAAGCAGGTGACATTTTGAAGAAGCACTGAAAAGGTCTAACTGTGGTATTGTTCGGCAATAAAACTAAGGACAGCTTCTCTGCTTTTCTTTTGTTTGAAATGCTTCTCGTTTAAAAAAAAATCGTATACCTGTATATGAAGACATTAATTTTCTGGTTGTTTTGTACGTAATTGTTTTCTCGCTTTTTTGCCACTTGCATCGACTTTCATCCAAAAAAGTGTCATCACTTCAAAGTGTTGCTTTTACTAAAGGGGCCAATAATTACCCAACGAGCCAATAATCATCCGCAAGATTGCATTGAAGACTCGTATTTTACTTTTTTCGACTTGACAGAAATCGATAAGCCATTATAAAATGCGCGAGGTGCAATAAATTACTTGAAATGTACAGTTCTAAGGTAACTGCACTAGAATGGTTTTCCTTTGTACGCGCAGCTGCAATGGAAGGGTTTTCCTGCGCACAGCCACACGCGAAGCAGTTCCCCATCTTCCGTTCGCGAAATGAAAACATTTCAGAATCAACGTTGATTGTCAGTGTTTTTGACGTGCCAAACAAACATTTTTACTTCTGTACATAGAAAAAATAATAAGGATAGTACAATAATTTTCGTCTGTCAAATTTACATTGATGTGATGATTTCTAGGTAGACGATAGATGTCGTTTTTCGTGAATATTAAGCCTGTTTGTAATCAACAACGCTAGTAAGGCGTTTAGTGCCTACCGAAATGCGTGTGGTATTTGTAAAACTTGGTATACACATGGACGAATTTCACAATATAAAAGGCAAAAAATAAATTTTCTCTTTTGATCACGAGTTGTAATTTTATTCGAAGAGATTGAAGATTAAATTGGGAGATATTTTCTTTAGTGTTATATACCGCCTACCTTATTGTAAATAGGAATGAGTGGTTTAGTAAATGCAAAACGAAAATGCACCTTGAGGGAAATTATTAAAGAGATGGCGCGGAGTATTGTTTCAGTCGAGAAGATAACATAAGGGAGCTTGTAATTAATTTCTCTTTGACGCTAGTTCAAATCCGACTAGTTAAATCCAGTGAAACAATGCTATTTGAATTTCTTGTTTTAGTTCTTTATTTAACCTGCAGCGAAAGGGATTCAGATTTTAAATTTTGGCACTGTACTCCACTCTGCAAGTGATCTATCGTTTTTCTGCAAATAATTCGCTTGGCAATAAAAACCATCTGCTCACACAAATAGTTATCTAGCTTGATAAACACTAGCTGCCATGATGTCAAAACTGACGCCAAATGAGTTGGGGATTGATGAGCAAGGTTACCGAGTGACGAAGTGGAATTTTCCTGGGGACAAGATTTGACAAACAAATATACAACACGATAAAAACCTACTGAGACTCGGTAGCCGGCAGGTCCGTTTTCATCCACAAGGAGAGGATATAAATTAAATATTGGATCAACCTAGGGCATATATAATAAGCAACACCACTGACAAGAGAGCATAGCTTGTCTCACCCTTAAATATAAATTAAATATTGGATCAACCTAGGGCATATATAATAAGCAACACCACTGACAAGAGAGCATAGCTTGTCTACTTTTGATCTGAACGCAAGTCACATTTTATCCAGCATTCACTTGAATGGTCACTATTATATTTTTTTATGGGCCAAGGATGCAAGATTTAAACTATATGACGAACTCTTTTCTCTCTGTGAGGGAAAATAAAGCCAGTGAATACCGGTTTGCTTTTCGTTCAGTGTTTTCTGAGAAAAAGTTTCTTCAAAGAGAAAATAAACTAGGACAACTTGTCAAACTAGGCAGAAAGATTAGGCAGACCCAGTCTTTATTTTTGCCGACTCCCTATTTGATTTACTATTCGAATCCAAAAACCGTGAAAACTTCATTTGAGGATAATTTTGGTAGCTTTCGGTGTTTGAAGGATATTCTGCAAGTTTTAGGCCCTTTAGTCGCATAACGGATTTTCGTTCATTATGATTTTCGCAAACCGGATTTTCGTTCATTATGGGTAGGAGCAAAACCGCAGGAATTGTAAACTTAAGGGCGGTGACGGAGCCATAGCTTTTTATCGCAAAAAAAAAACTTTTTAATAAAATTAAAGTATTTACAGTTTTCGAATTCGCCAAGTAAAAGAGAGAAAAACTTTGTCATGGATAAATTAAAAAATTATACGTTTCTGTTTGCCCTGCGGCCACAAAGAGTTAAATAATTTTTTGCATTGGCGCCATCTGCTTGACATATCTTCAACATAATTTATCTTGCATAATTAATCCGAAACATTTATCTCATAAATAAAAATAATGTATTTTAAAATTCCATTTAGATAACTACTAAGATAACTTTAGATCAAGGGAATTTTACCAACTTGAAGATATATTTTAGATGGCACTAAAATTCCCCTAATTTAGCAAACACTTTTGAAATAATTAAAAAGGCTTGGAATTGCTCGTCAGTCAAAGGATCGGATCGTAGAAAAACCAAAACATGTACAAATAAAATATAAAGCGAAGAAAACGCGACTTGGCTTTTGTGTCGTCTATAGCTTACTACGTGTATGATTGAACAAAAACAACCACATGTTTTATCACAAGGTTACCATCCTCTGTGTGGTGGGCTGTGCATTTGTAATGGCTATGTCGGCTTATCAAAATGAGCGAGTCCGACCGTTATTTTGAAATCATCGTCTTTCGCGAGCCTTAAATCGCCAAAATTAACACAGAAACACAATCAAAACACCATGGGAGCAATTTTACGAGTTTTTATTTCATTTTCGTCAGTTTTAAAACTCCTAACTTTCGGCTTTAGTTTTGCTAACTTAATAAACCGATACAGCCATTATAAATGCACACCACACAAACAGAGAATGCTGAACCTGTGGTTTTATTAGCAACTTTCCAGTTTGAGTGTGTCAATATAAAATTTTTCATTTCATTTCGCGAGAAAATGTATACGTAACACTATCTGCATTTTAAACGAATGCTAATTTTAAATGTGAGAGGAAGAATTGTTTGTGGCTCTTCCAACCAGCAGAGAAAGAAAGAAAAGGTTGGGGTGGTGACAGGAAAACTGGAAGAAACGAGGGCTAAAACCAGTGGCGAAACAGGTTTGAAGCGGAAAACGGGGTAGATGGTATTTGTGGGCCGGGTGAACAGCGCTAAAAAAAAGGCTCATACTAGTCAGAAGTGCTAAAACACTGTTTGGAAAAAATGACATCTCTTTCCAACACATGTTCCAGTTAGATAGACAGAGCTCTTGGTAAAGAACGGCATTTTCTTTAATTCCTGGATTTATTTTCCTTTTGAATTTATTTGGTAAAATTTTTATTTTGGACGGTAACAGAGGTAAAATTGCCTTTTTCCGGATTTTTTTTTTCTGGTGGTGAAGAATCCATATGATCTGGGATCACAAATCCTTTCCGAATTCTCCCCCCCCCCCCACCCCATAGAAAAAAAATACACCCTCAGTATTCCTCCGCCATGTTAGTGTCCCTCTTTAGGGCACCAACATGGGAGCCATAAAAGTCAGTACCAGAAATAAACCAGGTAATGGAATCAACATTATTATTATTATTATTATTATTATTATTATTATTAGTATTATTATTATTAATTCCTAGTTTCTCTCCAGACCCAGCTGCGGGCAACAGGGAGCGCGGGGGGTCGTGGGAGGGATGCAAACCGGCTGCAGTGCACTTAACCTACAACGCCACGCGCACCATCATATAAAAATGAGGGACGCCTGGGGACGAGGCAGCTCCAGACCTATTGCGGCGCTATTTTTATATTCTTACCATACTTGAAAGATAAAAAAAGTCGAAAATATTCCTTTTATGGCATGTTGAGGCTTCCTATGTTTTGAGCTTATTTGACCATTTTGTCTGCAGTAGGGTACGCTTTACCAAATGGTCTCAAAAAGTGGGTGTTTTACTTTCTAGTGGTACAGATTGTGATCATATACTGGCCTGTAATAAAGTAGACTAGATTTTGACCATTTTGGACTAAAACAGGACCAAAAAAATGACCATTTTGGTTGGAATCAAGAGTTTTTGTCAGAATAGAAAATAATTTCGTAGTGGATCGAAATAAGATATATATCTAACCAAGCGTAACCAATATTTTTTATCAACAAAAAGTAGACTAGATTTTGACCATTTTGGACTAAAACAGGACCAAAAAAATGACCATTTTGGTTGGAGTCAAGAGTTTTTGTCAGAATAGAAAATAATTTCGTAGTGGATCGAAATAAGATATATATCTAACCAAGCGTAACCAATATTTTTTATCAACAAAAGTTTAAGATTTGTTGGTGTTTTGGCCTGATAAAGGGAAATATTAAAATTGCTAGATCTTGGCTGGGGTGTGAAACATCACCAGCATTTTAAGTTGATCTGAATAAGGTTAGAATTTCTAGCCGCACCCTCCACCATAAATTCCGAGGGGTACATCTCTCCCCCCCCCCCCCTTGACTGAGATTAAACCTTGTCTAACTGCCTTACGATGTGCAATCTCTCTCATACAGTTTCATTGTCTTATTCAAATAATATTCACATTCATTTAACTGTAGCCTGTCCTCCATTAATCTCCTTGCCAGGGGGGTCAACCTTCTATCTTGGAAAGACACGAACACAAACTCGCTCTTGATGACTTTACAGGCACGCTTGAATTGATACATAAGATGTGTATCAAAAAGGGTAGGGCGATCGGTGAATACAGAAACAAGCCAATGAACAAATTCCACTCGGGGGGATAAACCTCCAATACAGAAGGATCTCGGGAAAGCACCTTCGGCGCATTTCTCCACGAACATTTCATCACTCTCTTGCAACATGTAATCGATATTTGATCGGAGAGGACTGAAAGGGCAGGAATTGACGATGATGACGTCGTTCGGAAATAGCTTTACTTTCACTGGACATGAAAGGATAACATCAGAGAAATACTCTTTAGAGCATGGTGCGATCTCGACTGTATTTTCCTTGGAAATTTCAGCTTTAGTAAAGAAATTACCTTCAACGTGGTATGCCAGTACGTCGCATTCAAGAAGTTTTGTTTGCTCCTCACAATTTACGTTCTCAAAACTAGTAGTAAACCGCTCCCTTTGTATGTTAGGATAATGTGCTCTGGCGTGTTTTCTTATATATTCTCTCAGGGGTCGCACAAGGCCTTGGCCTCGAAGTTCGGGAAGAATTCGCTCGGCTCGGCGGACAAAAGTTCTTCCATTGTCCACCACGAAGTATGCTTGTAATCCTACGAGTTTTTCCCTAGAATAAGCAAGAACAATGTGAAGATTTTCCCTTTGAAGCCACTCATGAAATTTCAGCGGTAGGCAGTCATGCCCATTGTAAACTCCTTTAGATAACGTTACAATTTCATCGAAGTCTTCTGACGTAGCTAGACGAAATGCAAGTGTGCAAGCCATTGGAGAAAATAGAATGGTTTCACTCCAATTTCTTACCGGCTTAGTTAGGTAGAACTCTAAGCATCTCCCTATATCAACACTCCCTTTCGGTTTTTAGTTGATCGAATAATGCACCTCAAAATGTATTAGGGAACAAAACAGCTCTTAATTATTAATCTTTAAAAGTCTACCAATTGTGATTTGAATAAATTAAAAAAATTTTAAGGACCACTGAAGCTCAAGGCAAATGAACTATATATACAGACAAAATAAAGCATGCAACTGGTAGACTTGCCCAATCAGTTTTCATGTTACAATTTACATAAAACGTGTACGATGGCAAAACAAATTAAAACTAGATAGTAATACAAACGCAAGAACGTTATAGTTTTAAAGTTTAAAAAAAAATGATTAGTGGCATGTTATAAATTAATTATTTTTAGCTCGAGCTTATGGAAGGCTTTCTCTTACAAACCTAATGGTTTGAACATTTTCGTATGATTCTACATTTTTTATTCTCATTTGTTGCATTGCCGCGAGGACAAAGTACATGTTGTCTAATTTCAATTTTACCTCCATTTTTTTTCCTCAGAGGTCTAAAGGTCTGAATTGCGTCGGCCGAGATTTTAGTGAATATTTTAGTGGTAAAATAAATTATACCTTTTTTAAATTTTTAACAGGGTACACTGGAACACATGTTTTCCATTTTGAACAGACAAAGAATTTCCCTAAATCAAATTTTCCATCTTTTTCTCTCGATTCGCACGTAGTATGAAAAATAGATTTCTTGTACAAACTCTACGTATGTCTGTCTATGAAAATTTCTTTAGTATACCGTTAAGTATACCGAGTAACAGGCCACAGACAAAGAATTTCCCTAAACCAAATTTTCCATCTTTTTCTCTCGATTCGCACGTAGTGTGAAAAATAGATTTCTTGTACAAACTCTACGTATGTCTGTCTATGAAAATTGCTTTAGTATACCGTTTAGTATACCGAGTAACAGGCCACAGACAAAGAATTTCCCTAAATCAAATTTTCCAGCTTTTTCTCTCGATTCGCACGTAGAATGAAAAATAAATTTCTTGTCCAAACTCTACGTATGTCTGTCTATGAAAATTGCTTTAGTATACCGTTTAGTATACCGAGTAACAGGTAACAAGCGGAAATCTATAGCCAACGAAGGGCATCACCTAGACGTCTTCATCTTGAACGCTGTCAAAGGTCGGTAAAGAAATTTAGCACAGCGCGCTGCGTTCATAAAAACACTGCACCATACAGTCCTCTGACAGCCAGTTATAGCCAGTTATACGTTAAGACAAAGTCGCTATCTTTCATGAGTTTTAACAAGTAGCTCAATTATACTACCGTTTTCTTAGTGGGCTCGCTGCCATCAGGTAGCTTTAATGGGTTAGGAAAATTATTTCTTGTAGCGTTAACGTTTACAGCAAATGAATCAAGTTTTTAACGTTTTTGCTGGGTTATACGTATTAACCAGTCTTGATAGAATGTGACTAATTTGTAATTAGTTAAGGTCACACGTCTCCTTCACAATTTTTTTTATTTTATTTTACCTTTGAGTGGGACCCATCTACGTGGACATTTCGGTGAGAATTATCCAACAGAAGGAGTTAAAACAGTTTTCACATAAACGGAAAAAGTTGTGGCACTGGCTGGAAAATTTCATTTTGGTGATTTTTGTTAACGGTGGTCGAAATGCTCTCGTCGAAGTCCAAACATTTTAATTCTATTTTCCGTCTTCTAAAAGTTCTAGCTGGAGAAAGTTTACTGCCGGGGGAAATGAAATCGTATCACCAGAGTTGGAACTCGGTTTTTCTGCAATGGAGTTCAGTGGAAAATTGTGGGTAAAAAAGGTGTGAAATAACTTTGATCGATTAAAACTAAGGTCATGATCAGAAGCATAACAAATTCCTGTTATTTATAAATGTCTGCCAAAACAATTTGACCCAGCTCTTTTCAGAGTTTTTTCCCCTAAGTTTGAGTCAGCTGTTCTCTACCACCCTTAAAGTAGTGAAAATGCTATCAAAAAAACGAACGATGGAATTTTCCAAGCTAAGAATTCTTGTTGTCCAAAACTGAACTTCCAATTCTTAAACCCAACCCAAGCTGCAGAAAATATAGTCAATCAATGATAATGGTATCTCTGCAACTTTTACCTCCCATTTGTGATGTGAAATTCAAAATTGCTTGGTTTTAATGCGGGATTTTCTGAGGTCAAAAGCGTTAACTCAAACTACGTTTCGAGCAGTATGACTGCCCTTCATCAGGTTTCTTCATTATGGCTGCACAGGCTTACCACCCTTCGTTTGTGTGGTGGGAGGGGCATTTATAATGGCTGTATCGGTTTATCAAACTAGTAAAACTAAAGCCGAAATTTAGGCTTTTTAATACTGAGGAAAATGAAATAAAAAATCATAATATTTCTGCCATGGTGTTTTGATTTCTGTTTCTGTGTTTATTTTGGCGATTTAAGGCTCGCGAAAGCGATATTTTCAAAATAACGGCCGGACTCGCTCAAAAGCAGAGAAAGAGAACAAGGCATGCAACTTGGCGGCTCGCAAATCACACAGCTCAGTCGAACATTTCACCAAAAAAGTTCGTATTTGCCGTATTCGCTGACACAAAAAGACCTTAGCCGTCAAAAGAATAGTCTTCGAAGAAAGTTTAGGCCAAATTTGAGTCAGATTCAATCGTACGTGGACAGACCTTTAGAATCGAGCCCAAACTTTTGAATATGACCGTCAATTTGCTTTCTCCCGATGATCTGCAACAAATCCGAACTCTAAGAAATTCGAAGAATACATTTTCCCCTTAAAATTTGAATTTGAATTGGCGTGCCACAAACTGCTGCCCCTGGCCTGCCTACACGAAACGTTTGTTACATGACAAAATCTTCTTTTTACCTTGACAACTCAGTTGACTCACGCTTGCTTCACAGTAATGTGGGATCTGTTGCCGCGATATAATAGGCCCTTTGCATAACTGTGTCACGTGACCTTGGCAATCATAAGAAAGGGTAATAGTACAAAATAGATACCAGAAATGGAAAGCGCATGATAAAAATTAGTAAGATTTTCATCTTTGAGGTCACTGACGTTAAAGTACGACATTATACGGTTATTTATATGTTCAAAAAAATTAGCTTCTTCTAGCTAGTTTTATGTTATCTTCCCAAAAATCGACGCATTAGCTACCTAAGCTAGGGGCCTAGCAAGCTCCAGGTTTCGAGTATAAATAAAGTATGGTGATGATGATGATGATGATGATGATGATGATGATGATGATGATGATGATGATGATGATGATGATGATGATGAGGATGAAAGGACTGGATCGACGTTCCGGCGTCCTCACCGGAGGGGTAACTCACCTCGTGTAACCCCACCAGGTGTAGCCACACCGGGTGTAACTGCATCTCTTGTACACCTGGGGTTCTAAAAAAGAAGTATTGACTCATCAAACGGTTACAGTCATAAACAGATTATGCATCTGTAGTCAGCTGATCCTAGATAGAGTGTTATATATCAGTTATCAATGGTCTATTTTGTTTCTAGACTGTTATCATGTTAAGTCAGTTATCCTGTTTAAAATTAACTACTAACAACCTCAGGTTGTTTGCACTTAAAAGTGTTGCATTATCATATTTGGATACACAGGTGTTAAACTTGGGCATTCAATGTCTTTAAATGTTATTCAATTGTTCTTTAAACAATTGAAGATAAAAATGTTGTTAGTTACGCTATTCTCTATACAAAGATGATGCATCTGTAGTCAGCTGATCCTAAACTCATATATTAGCAATTAATGATCTATTTTATTTCTAGAATCCTGTTGAAGATTGACTACTGACAACTTCAGGTTGTTTGCACGAAAAGGCGTTGCATTGTAAATTTTGCAAGGGTCTTCAATGTTCTTATACCATTGAAGGGAAAAAAGTGTTGTTAATCAGGCAAGACTCCAAACACAGATGATGAATTCAATAGTTAGCTAATCCTAGATGGCTACTGGTTATTAATGATATCTCTTATTTCTCGACTGTTAATTTGTTGAGTCAGTTATCCTGTTAAAGATTAACAGCTTACAAATTCTGGTTGTTCGCACAACAAGGCGTTGCATTATGAAATCATATCGGCATGTGGTTATCACGATTTGTTTTTAATGTTTTAAAACAACTGAAGGAATCAAAATTCCACTTTCACAAAAATAAAAGCGATTTAAGATGTAACAAAAAGAAATATATAAATAAATTTCGTTCAAGCTAAACTAAACAACTCGTGCGTAACCTGGAAGGCGTTTTTCAAAAATTGACTTAACATTCTTCTATTTTTTACTGGTTGTAATTCAAATAATCCTATTCAATCGTTTTGGCATGTCGTCATGGTTCATTGACGAGTAATCTCTTCTTAACGAGTTCGGACTCTCTTTGTTTTCACTAAGAGAGCACACCATCAAGCTGGCAACATGACGCGGTGGCGTGAATTTTCCCTGTTGCTGGCTATAGGAGCATTTGCCTATGCAGCGCTATCTGCGTCCGCAAGGATTGAAGAAGGTATGAAAACATTAGGCTTTTTTTTTGTTAACGTTACTACGTTTTTGAATGAAACTACTGACAGCTTAGCAAAGGGGCTGGTCTTGTCAGCCGAATGCGTTTTCAATCTTGATGAAGGAAATTTTTGATCCCAAAAAATTTCTTCATCTTTGTCGTTTCTGGCCGTTACAAAAAATCCTTTTATAGAATTAATAAATGTATTTAACGAACTTTAGAATGTGTTTAAACCTAGGAAGATACTTTAGAAGAAAATCGACTTCCAAATTCACCTAAGGTGTGATCGTTGTGGCACCTTAGTTCAATGACGAATCCAAAATCTTTTCCTGGCCTCCATATTCCCCCTTATACGTTGTCTTCTTTTTGCATCGCTTTCTTATTTGCTAATGTTTACACAGATTACGGCAGCGCTGGTTCTGCTCAAGAGAGAAACAATGATGCCTTGGAAAACGACCATTGGCCGAAATCTGAAGAAATTGGGGACGGTGGCCTATCTTACTTTCAAAGCTCAAAAGAAGAAGATGAAAACTTATTGGGAAGAAAACCAAGCTACGGTGGTTCTCCAAAGAGGAGCAATGATGATCTGGAAATGAAAAACAAGGATCAATTCAAAAGTCAGGAGAATCGGGATAGCCCAGGAGAGGTAAAAGCAATTTTAATAAGAGAGAAAACAAGGCGGGGAATTTTAAGCTCGGTGAAGAAATTTTATTACACGAGAGTGCATGGCACAAAGAAGCACAATGAGTTCGCAATTAGTTTATGGACCAAAACTTCTTAGGACTCGCTTAAAAGAAAGATTGTTAAAAAAATGCTTTAAGGTGACCTTTTCTATCAGAGTAAAAGCGCAATTCAAGGAAATGAATAAAGCAGGATTATGTTTCTTGTAATCTCAAGTTCTTCCTAGACCCATTCAAAGCAATCATTTGGCGTCACGCATTATTCTCTTCGTTCCTTACGTTTCATTCCCAACATTTGATCAATCACAGGGCCACTTTCATTTCGAAAATCGAACGTGATGCGCTCTGCCTACAAAGCTGACCCGAACAAACGCGTCATAACAAGTAAAAAATCAGTGGACCTTTTGTGAATCTTTAAATACCTATTTTTACACTTTAGAATCGGGCAGCTGTGCCTCCGGCAGTGGCAGAAAAGGCAATGGAAATAGGAGAAAAAGCTTTGGAAAAACAACTTGAGATCATGGAAGAACAACAGAAAAAAGCAGGAGAATTCGTCGACAAGAAGGTAAAAGCAAAGTACTTGCTGAAGTTAGTTCTAAAGGTGTACGTGATGCGAGTACCGCCCTAATAGTTTTATATGCTGCTTTTTGATAGACCTGGTCCACTTGTAGCAAACCCTGAAGAACACCCACAGAGCGGGAAGTAATTAAAAGTGAAGGCGTATTGGTCTTATATATTCTCGTTGTTATTTACAACGGAACTGAATCTCTTGTCAAACTACGGGGACGGGTAGTTGAAAGCGGGGCTAAGATATTCCAGGATTATAATTAGGGCCAGCTAAAAATTGAAAACTAAACTGGCCCGCGGTTTACAAAGCAGATTCTACTAAATTATTATTAGCGTACGATTTGACTTTAACTGTTCTCAAATTATGTATTAAACCTAACGGTGAAAACACTTTCAGAAAAGAGTAACGGGAACCTAGTTAGCATTTATAAACATGTTAGAGTTAACCGGCTTTCGAAGAACTGCGCCCTGTTGATGAGTAGGTACCGTGAAGATGTCTGGGAAACCTGCCAAAATGCTGAGGTGAACCATTCAGGCGATAGTGATACCATCAAGGAGGAAGAGGAAGAGGAGGAGGAGGAAGAGCGAGGAATACGTCTAGTTGGTTTATGCTACACAAACACGAGCAAGCCTTTGTTTTGCCTTAAATAAGAATAGCCATTTGATATATTTTCAGTTGGAGCTCAACATTGAACCTCAAAAAGGCTGGCAAACTGAGGATATGTTCGTTCCTGCCGGCTTTCACATTGACGCTCAAGTTACCGGAGAAGATGAACAACCAGAGGGTGAGAAGGGAGAGCAGCCTTTTGCATATCCCATGGGAATCGGAGGAATGATGATGAATGGATGTTATGGCACAAATTATCAGCTGGGTGATCCCTGTTATCAAGCTAAGGATACAACCACTCTCTGCCTGGTCAGTAAAAGTAGAATAGTCAAAGGGGATATTTCCGCCATCCTTAGCTACGCTTTGAAAAGTCAAAGCTGCATTTAAATTTATGAATACAAAAAAAATTAATGGTTCAGGTTTAGCTAACTCGTACTCAGACCGGGCTCCGCCACCCTCATTTAACTATGGGATTATTAAAGCTATGACAACAAAACTTAACAGGTCCGTAACATGGGCCAATGATGTCACATGAATGTTGCAGAACTATCGAAAAGCACCATACTTCACCAAAAAAATAAGCAAAATCAATAATTATCTAAAAATGCAAAATTTTCCTCAGGAGTTACAATCTTCCATTATAACGAGGAAAATTCAAAATTATTTTTAAAAAATTGCCTGTCAAAATGTGGTTATCATGGTAACGTCACATTTGATGAACAAGGACTTGCTATGCCAAATTGTTTCCAGATGAAAGGAGAGGAGACCAAGTTTGGCGGCTTTAGCCTGGATATTAAAGAAGTTATGAGTGCGTGCAGATTCCGTCCAGCTTTGGTCTGAATAAGGTTGAAGTAAAACTTTTGATAAGTGCCTCATATGCACGGATTGCCAGAATTGAAATGAATTGCAACTTGGAAACGTTGTACAGACTTTTTCAAATTCAACCTAGCTTGCGCCTTGCAAAAAAAGTTATAAACCTATCATAGCCAGATCTTCTGTCGAAAATCCACTTTCTACATTCTTCATAGTGTTCTAGAAGCATTTTGCATGCGAGCAAAAGGTGCTTAAGGTCACTCACTTGAATTTGTTAGTGGTGAAAGCTTCGAAGTTTAAAAAAAAATTACACGACAAACTTTCCATAATTGTTAAGCATAATTTTTTGGTTGGTTTTGTGTGTTGCAGAGTCTTATTGACGGAGCTGCCTTTATTGGTGTCGGGTTTGATGGCCGTGGAGACTATAGTCCGGAATCACGGAAAATGAGCATTGTTCAAAGGGACTGCTCAGGGAGAGCAACGTAAGTGTCAAGAAACTTCCTTGATAGCCTTAAATCCAGTGTCTTGCTCTTTTACTTCTCAGTGGACCATCTTGAGGGGAACAGGGATGGCGCAGTGGTGACAGCGCTCGCCTCCCACCAATTTGGCCCGCGTTCCCAGTGCCGGTGTCATATGTGGGTTGAGTTTGTTGGGGGTTCTCGTCCTTGCTCCGAGAGGTTTTTCCCCGGGTACTCCAGTTTTCCCAGTTTTTCCTCAAAAACAAACAATTCCAAATTCCAATTCGATCCAGAGCTCGAGGGCCACAGGCTTGTTAGTCCCAGACTGTTAGGTGTCACCCTCGTTAAATAAAGTTGATTTATTTTATTTATTTATTTTTTATTTTTACCTTTTTGAAGGATTCTCCTATTTCTAAAGGAGAGAGGGGTTTTCATAGAACAGGACTCGAGAGCTTAGGGTGAATTTGTTGTTTGTTCTCATCTCATCAGCCGACTTTGTTAATTGCGGTTGACTACGTAGTTTTAAAAATTATGCGCTGTAGGAGTATGAGTCTACTTTTACAGTTCAGCATAAAAACCGTAAATCTCTCTTAATAGCTGTGACGAAAATCTTACAAAATATAGTTTAGAAAATTTTCCACTTGGTTTACCACCTGGTGACTTATCACATTTATGACTTCCTGGCCAAAGCTTCCATGTGAAGCTATTTCTGGAGGAAGGCTCTTGTTACTTATTCGTCGCTTTGATTGTTTCAAAATATGTTATTGCTTAACTGGACTGACTGATTTTCACGTCCGTGATAAAAAACAAAAGCGGAACCAGGCTTTCCAGGGCTCCATGAACCTGATGAAATCAAAGTTGGCAAACCAAGCGAGAACTATAGCCACCTTACTTCTTCAATTATTTCACGTAAACGTAATATCACTACCCTTGACTAATAGAGCGGTTTTCAAACCAAAAACCAAAGTAACTACTCTAACCACTCAAAACAGGAACAAAATACAAATGAACCAATAAGAACTCGGAAAAATACTTAACAAATAACTAGCGTTGAGAGCGAGAATAACGCCTGCTGGTAAGTCACGATTGGTTTTGGTTCTGCGTCTGTGCAAGCTTTTCTAACCAATCAGAGGGCGAAGTAAAGTAAAACCAAAGCAAACACAACATTGATTTCGACGCTCAATTGAAAACTGCTCTAAAATAGCTCACTTATTTATCTCATCACCGACTATGTTAATTGAGGGCAGTTACATAGTTTTGCAAATTATTTACTGTAGATAAGTAAGTTTGTGTTCAGTCTGCCTTTACACGTCCATGGTATAAATTGTGATTCTCTCTCTTAATAGTTATCACGATTTTGATGTTCCTGACACTATGAACGTGCACGGAGTGTATGACACAAGTGCCACTTTGCGGACATTTTACAGCCGAACTGAATACCAGAAGTTTCTCCAGCAACAAGCTGGAATGGCAGGGTCCGCTTTTGGTTTTTATGCAGGAGTGAAAAAGGCGTGGGGAAGTTCTTCTCTCAGTGGAACGCAGAAGTATATGGCCTTATATTCCATCGACATTGACAGGTACAGTTTGAACTTGAAAGACACTCTATACTCTCTTTCCTCGGACAATGGACTTTAGTAAAATTGTCTCATTCCACGCAGGTGTGTAAGTGGGTATCAGTGAATCGTGACAAGGTTATTTTAAGGACGACACTTCATTAGTCAGCCAGAATGACGTCATGTAATTTTAGATTGTTGACGTGGGAACAACCTTCGCAGCATGGGTGTGAACTAATAATAAATTTCAAATAATTATCATGGGGCACGGGGATTCACTCTCCTACCTCAAGAGAATCTCTTGAACCTACTTATGAATGAATGCAAACATTTCTGATCCAAACACTGGGAATCCAAACAGTCCCATCACTTCTTAGCATTCCTCACTGGTGCAGTCTGAGCAGTTGTGAGAGACAAACCCAAGGTGTTAACGTCACCGCCTAAAAGCACAATTACTTCATGTTAAAACAAGATGCTGCAATCAGCAAGTAAACTCTTACTAGTTATTAGTGAACCCTGAATGACATTTTAGTCTGAAACCGAATTTCTGTTCTGCAGGATTTACAAACTTTACATGAGATAACTACACGGCAAGAATATGTGATTATCATAGTTCTAATAAGAAACGCAAACCTTTTTAACGTTTTTAGGTATGAAATTTATTTGGATGAAGTTAAGCCAAAGGATCTGAGTGTGAACTTTCTTCAAGAGTTCATGGATCTGCCTTTATCCTATTTGGCTCCTGGGGCGGCAGTCAAGTTCCGTAAGTATTGCAATGTATATATTTTCTTTTTATCGCTTTTGTATCTTTGTTTTTGAACCATATTTTAATCCCGGTCCTCCCCGGTCCCACAAGACCAAAAAAGGCCGGTCTGAATAGGTTAAACAAGTTTTCTACTCTCTACATTTCTCATACACAGAGGATTTCGTTCTTCGTTGGGGAACACACTACATAAAGGCAGGAAAATTTGGCGGCAGGCTTCAAGTTTTCAAAACAATGGAGGCAAGCGAGGTGTCAAGCAAGGCAGAATTTAGCCAAGTCATGGAAGCTGAGTTTAGAAGCTTTTTCGCCAGTTTTCACGCCAAGAGCGAGAGTAAGGGAGGAAGCAGTGAGAAAAAGCAATCAAAAACCTCTTCCACGTCCATTTCTGTAGAAGGAGGTGACCAAGAAATTGCCGCCATGATCTCAGATGTAAGTTCGCCCACAATAAAAAATGACATCAAGCAATGGCTGGAGTCAATTCGTCCCTTTCCAAAACCTTTTAAGTTCATGGTTGGACCCATCACAGATTTGTTGAAATTCAACCCTTCATCCCTGTTCACTGATGAAGAACGGGACTGGGGATGTGAAGGAAATACCGCCTCATTAAAGAAAGATCCAGACACTTGGGAAAGCTATTACGAGGTCAAAATCGACGGAGACGTGATGAAGAAGAAATGCCCATACAAGGACCGTAAAGATCTGGTGTACGCGATTGAACGTAGGCGGAAGGCCCTGGAACGAGCCATTGGTGTTTATATGGAAGAGGTAACTGGGTTGTGAGATTTGTCTCCACCACAATTTTCATTGATCGACAGTGCTGTGATATCTGAAGGACTTGAAATTTTTTTCTGAGTTTTTTATGAAATGCAGACAGATCGTATCGACATTCAATGGTTCTCTGGCCTTAAATCGCTTCCAGTTCCGACACCTGATAAGACAGTTCCCATTAGTTTGTGATACACTTCATTTGCCGTCAACACGTAGGCGAGACCGAAGCCATTATTACTATTTAATAACATCTTTCCATGTTCACTTGTCGTTGCTTTCGTAGAAAACTGACCGTAACAATCTCTGTTTCAAGGTAAAGTGACAATACGGTGAGGACAGGGCCCTGTTCAGGACTTTACTAGTTATGCCTGTACCCTGTGAAAGCTTAACACTAAAAGATTTAACGTCATTTAACTTACCAAAAGCTTATCACTCGACTCTGAATGTAACTTCAGATTAGCTTGTCAAAACATCACTAACCCACAAGATATCTATTTTAGAACTAACCTTTTGGGAACTCATCAAGTGGACAGCAAGTAACGTTTGCCCAATGTTCAATGGCACTTTTCAGCAATCAGACTTCATTTCATATTTTGATCTCTTCTCAGGGTCCTCTTTCCGTGTCGGATATCACCCTTCCTGCTGGGAGACCCGGCTGTATGACTGAAAACTTTAAGTTCCAAGAAAAAGCTGGCAAACCATCTTGGCAAGCGATAACTAAAAAAGAAGCCTCTTTTCTTGTTATCTTCAGCGCAATTAAAAAAATGTCCGGCACGTATCGCGGTGCCCCCGTTACGGTTTTCCCCTACATGGAAAAATTTGTAAAATACTTTGGTGGCGAATGGTTTGTTGGTGAAACTGCTGACAAAATGGATATGTTTTCAGCTTGCAATCTTGGCGAAGGAAAATCCTTGAAGATTTGTATTCTTGGACTGGTTTTGACGTATCATCCAAGAAATGGATACCTCACTCTCACCAAAGAAGATTTCGAGATCTCCAAGAAAAGCTTTCCCAGTCTGAGAGAGGATATGATAGATTCACTTGTTGCTCTTGTTGAATGGCCAGCGCAGAACATCTTTCACCTGGACACGGTGGTGGGTTACCTCCCATGCAACGTGAAATGGTCCAACGCCTTACGCTTTGACCCAAGCAACAAAGAAGGAAAGTGTCTCCATTTTACAGCTTCTTCAAAGGGAACTGTGTTTGTCATATTCGCTGCTATCCCAAATAATAAAGATACCTGGTACTATGTGCAGATCTCTCCATATGGGGTTGGGATATTCAAGGTAAGATCAGATCCATTGATTTTTCATGCTTTTTACTAGGTTATGAATTTCACAGGTTGACTTTCGCAAATAGTAGTCAAACAATGGTATGGACAGTGGACAATACCTTTAGTTCCTCTTTTGTGAGAAAAACACGATTTCCTTCTATGCCACTGTCTTTGCCGCTACCAATAATTCTACCACTACCAAACCTCCCTCTCGATCTCTGAAAGTCCGTTTTAAGTAATATGCATCACATTGATTCGTCTTTTAATTCTGTTGACAGTCTCAAAAACTCGTGGTTTCCACTGTCGATACCAACGCTGTCGGCTTGGGAGCAGATATTCTGTACCAGTCCTACTTTGTCTGTGTCAAAGAGGGTTCAAAAAGCACGGTGATTGAGTTTGGGAAAAGTCAAGGGACAACAGAGGTTGGAGATGTCTACCTGACAATGATAGATAGAGATGATCCCATGCATGTCCGTTTTTATTCATTTGGCAATGGTGAGAAGCCGTTGGAGGTAGTTGACGCACATATCATCTCACGTCACCTGACCAAAGCCAATTGCAGAGGAGATACCGTCCTTGATAAGGAAACAAACATGTGCGTCCAGCACTGCCATCCACAATGTGATCCAACTCAGGGTAACAAAAGACTTCATACTATTTGACTAGTAGGTAACACTAAAGTCGAAGCTCCCCTTGCGATCATTCTCGTAACTCTAGTTACGACCAGCGTTGTGAAACCCCGGCTCTCGTAAGCGACCGTTCCCGTTAGCGAGCGCGGACACTTCTGTGAATCACCGACTGGCCTTTTCCTTTGTTTTTACGTCCTTGTAAGCGATTATTCAGTCAACAGTCAATAAAAGCATTCACAAATTTAGAGCACTAGTAATACAAAACATCAGTGCTAATCGTTCCTTAACTAGTACATACGCGATCCTCTTTTGTGGTAGGCAATAATAAACTATCTACTATTGGTAGCCAACAGCATTTACCAAGCTTCACGCTGAAAACTCTCGTAACCGACTACCTTCTAATCAATTGTCTCACTACTTGTTGAATTTACAGTTTTCTTAGTGATTTACTGCATTATTGAATGCCATTCATAAGCCCCAGCGTTCAAAAGAAAATCCATCTTTGATTAGCGAGGTTGAGAATTTAATAAAACAATCATTTCACTTGCGATAGTTGGATGGTGGCTATAACCATCTCTCGAGGTTAATTTTGTAACGTGATATCCAACGTAATCTTGTGGGATAATTGCTACATTTATTGTTCCAATTCAGCGTTACGAGTACAAAGTATATAAAAAAATACATGGGCAAATATTTCCGTCAGACTCTTTTGCGCTCTTCCTGAATAACTGGTTATTCCTAAAAACACGCGTCGTCTGAAATATTGCCTTTTCGCGTAATCATCGAAAATTATCAGCGACGAGCAATCTTATTCCATCCACCACCTATTTTTCTTTGTTCTACCCATGAGGCTGCAAGCATATCACAAGGCTAACATCCTGTTTTCCACTTAAAAGGATGTCGCAGAACCTCAAGTAACAAACCGCTAGCCACCGACTGTAATGCATGCAGGAATGTGAAGAATGCCGTCACTGGAGAATGCGTTGAGAAATGTCCTAAAGGATGGGAGGAACAACCCGATAAAACTTGCAAACGTAAGTTTTAGCTTTTTATATTTATTTCCTCTTTCCCACGTCCGTTTCCTCAGGTAAGCTTATGTGAATCTCTAAGTCGTTCTTAAAGACGGTGTTACACGTGCAACGTGTTTCAGAAGTTCGCAAGGCTTTGATAATCAGCGACGGTATGTTACGTTGTGCAGTGTGTGTCGTGTAACTTGCTTGTCTTGCAACTCTTCAAGAGGTGACTCGAAGTAAGTGACACAACAAGACATTACACAGTACAAAAAACAACTAAAATTTGGTAACATGCAGAATCCTTACAAATTGTCACACTTATATATACTACTGTTATATAGTAAAAAAACCCACCACGGAATATTTTCAATTATAGTACGTTATTACAATCAAAACGGGAGAAGAGATGCCCCGAAGAATGAAAAGTGAAACATGGTTATTGTCATATTGATTTTAGTTTTTTATAGAGTGGCATGCTTAAATGTTATGGGAGATGGTGGGATTAAGTGTCAGATATTTTTCCTTTTTGTTTACTGCCTTTTGTTTTTCTTCTTGTTTTGAAATTACCTTGAAATAAATCGTTCATACAACGGGAAGATGTTTGCCATGCATTTGATCGTTCTTATCAAATATGCTTCAAGTACGCTTTTTCGTCGTTGCAGTGTTAAGTTTTGTTTCTGCTTCCTTTCTTAGCGAAAGAAGTAGACCCATGTGCCGATGTCAAATGTTTAAATGGAGGAAGTTGCAAAAAGTTGGAGGGTGGAAAGTTTGAATGTGTTTGCACGGAGGGATATAGTGGAGAGTACTGTGAAAAAAGCAAAGCAAGTAAGTAACGATAACCTTTATTAGTATATAACATTAGTATAATTGCTCAGGTGATTATAGAGAAGCGCGCGCTCTGATTGGTCGAGCATTACGTCATATCTCAGTCTTGCTATAATCACCCCAAGCGAGGTGATTATAATACTGAAGCACTAGTTTTCCAAATGACCACCGCGCGATTTTTTATGTTTCTGGAGAAAAGAAAAAAGAAAATGCATTCGCTCTAATAATCACCTGAGCAATTATACTAAAACAATTATTCTCCTCAGGCTCAGGGAATATTGTGGAATAATCCCCTCTACTCCACCATATACACTTCGCCGTCGGCGAATAATTGTTAAATAGTGTCCAGCGTGCTCTGATTGGCTACTCACACTCGGGATAGTATCTGCCATTCATCTGCCGACATTATTCTGGATTTCGCGCGCGAGTTCTCCCTCATTTCCCAGAAAAAAAGGATCTATTTGGTGCTGACTTTCCATTGCCGTGGTATATATCAAAACAGTCATTTACCTCAATGTCGGCTTGGCAAATATCCACTATTACTCACCTCCACTTGACCAATGATACTAGGGATCGGCGTATGGGGAAATTCGCAAGAAAGCGAAGGACGGGGAACGAGATTCTGAAAGTGGCGGGTAAAGGGAAAAATATTTGCAAGATTGTGATATTCCAGTCTCAAAGTGGACTCGTTATTTGGGACCCAATGGGTTCAAATGCAAGAAATTAGCTCTGGGCACGAAAGCTTAGAGCGCAAAACAAAAGTGGCGTCCACGCGAACAAAATGCTGTTTGTTTCAAGAGAAGAGTGATATGTGGCCGAAGTAAATGACACGTTTTCATTAAAACTGTTAATATATACCTCGCAAAACGTTGCTCAAAGAATGGGAGGACACTTTGCTCTTGCTTCAAGGCGCTTATACGTTTTTCGCCTTGAGTTCAAGATATGAGCCTTTGAAATGAGAATAGACATAGTGGGAACGATCAGAAACTGATCGCATTTTCTTCCCTGGGGGCGATGGGAGAATTCAAATTCGCTGCCGATGCGCTGTTGCTTTGGTCAGCCCAAATCGTTATAGCCAATTGATTGACAATTTTTATATTGTGGTCATTCTTTTCATTCCGCCCCAAATGACATTTTGATCAAATGACATGCTGATCAAATCATTCTATTCATTCCGCCCCATTCTAACGACTCCGGGATGAGAACAGGTAAAGAAAAAATAAATAAATAATTCCTAGTACTCTCTAGTAGTTCTCAAAATACGCGCCCAAGCTTTGCAATCTTTGTCTTCTGATACATATCGAAGGACGGGCAGACCTTTCTAGCTAGATAACTAGCCAGCACGTCACTTCACCAGCAAAACAAAGACGGCGTCCAGTAAATCTGTTCGCTTAAATACGTCGCTATAATGCTTTTGAGGACCAGTTGACAAACTCCCAGAACATAATCACAACTTGAAGAGCGATCGTTAGCCTTCGCACAAGTAAAATGATGCGTGGGGCAGTTGTTTGGCAAGAGGGTCCATCTGCTGTTGTTTGAAATAGCAGACTGATATAGGAAATTTACGTTCAAGGCAATCAATTTAGAGACTTCGTTAAGCTAGGACTGAACGTCTCCACGCCCTTTGGGCGTCGCTTCGTGAGGAATGAAGGTTGTAATGGTGCTAACGGAACGATTTGTCTATATTGAAAGCAGGCATGGGGCAGTAATGAGAGCATTCACCTCCCACCAATGTGCCCCGGGTTCGATTCTCGCACCCGACGTCATATGTGGGTTGAGTTTGTTCTTGGTCCTCGTTCTTGCTCCGAGGGTTTTTTCTCCGGTTTTTCCTCCCTCCTAAAATACCAGCATTTCCTTATTCCAATTCGATCTGAAATCCGAGGGCCCCAGGTTTGTCGGTTGGAAAATTTCTAAGCATCACCTTCGGTAAACAAAGTCAATTTTATTTTATTTATTTTCTTATTTTATAATACTTCAGCATGCGACAAACCCCTTGGCATGGAAAGTGGTGCAATCAAAGACAAGCAGATTAGACAATCTTCTTTTTACAATGCCAACTACATGGGCAAAGCTGCCAGACTTAACAACAAACAATATTGTTGGATGGCTGCACCCAGTGACAGAAGAGCATACCTTCATATCGACTTGGGTAGACAATCCACGGTAACCGGTGTAGCAACGCAAGGAAGACATAAGTATGCCCACTATGTTACCAAGTATTTGCTGCTGTACGTAGATGGGAGATACCTTAAGTATTACAGGGAAGGAGGCAAACCAAAGGTAAATAAATCATATATTACACTACTCGAAATTACGTGCATGCGTACATGCTACAAATATAATAATGACTTCTACTTACTTCTACACAAGTTAGTGGTATGAGTGGGATATTAGAGACCAATAGTAGGGGCTGTTTACATGGAGGGAGGAAGATCCTAGCACCATGTAAACTACCTTTGATCGGAAGATCCTATTACTAGGTCAGAAAAACAAATTAATAATGGCTGCGGCCGGGCATTCAGCTGCTAAAGACTGACAGTTTTATTTTATTTACAGCAACCACGCCAACCGACATTTTTGCATGTAAACCAAACGAAAACTTGTCTCGCTTTTTAGGATCTTCCTAGTGGTAGGATCTTCCTCTCTTCATGTAAACAGCCCCTAGTAGACCTTAACGGGGGAGGCTCTTAACCACCATGTTGTTGCTATAGAAAGTTTCTAACCATCATGTCCTGGAAACCCTGACTTCCACAGATAAGCTGCTTGGCCACACAGAAACGTTTTCAAGTTTTCCCTGTCACAATTAAATTTGGCAGGTCACGTAACCTGGACAGGAAAAAAAGCCAATATTTAACGATCATCAAGATGCAAAATCGTGGCATGTCAATTTCTTGAAATTCGCAATATTATAGAAGTTATGACGCCTTATGTACCTATGTTTTTGCATTTTCTACTGTAGGCACCCTCAAGTTAGTTTAAACCGGTTTCTGTAGAATGAAGCAACTGAGAGTATTGCTAATTCCCCTCCCTCGGATGGAATGCTAGTCCATCGCAGGGTTACCCCCAGCAGTATGACGCCCGTACCAATTTTATACACCTGGGTGCAGAAAAACAATGTGGGTTAAAGTTTCCTGTCTAAGAAAACAACACAATAGCAAGGACTGGGCCTGAAACCACTGACCTTAAAACTACCTATAAGCGCCTAGACTGCAAAACAGTCGTATTTTTTGCGGGGAGCGAAAGGTCTGGAACGGGCGTGGAATAGACGAGTGAGACTGGGGAGAGACGCTAAAAAATACGACGTTGTGTCCAGTAGGGCGTGTGAGGCTCGTGTGCGCTTCGCGGCTCGTGTGTTAGCGCTTTTCTTTTCTCTTGCGCTTCTCTCGAGAGTCTTAAGAGAAAAAATGACTGTATTGCAGTTTAAAAGCGCCGTAGCATTAAACATCAACACGGTGTTTATTGAGTATCTCATTTCGAAGGGTGCCTCAGTATGTAAACTGTACAATGTCATGGCTTGTTATAAGCCAACTGCGTACATTTGTTGTTACATTACAAGAAATTTCAGTTCGAAATGCCTATACTGTGGAACCTCGATTTGACGAACTTCTATATAACGAAGTGCTCGGTACAACGAACGATATTTTTTGAGCCTAGTAATAGTGTAATGCAGTGAAAAGATCCTCGATATAACGAACCCTCGATATAACGAACCAATTTCCCCAGTCCCTTGGCACTTCGTTAAATCGGGGTTCCATTGAATTTGTTTGCTGTCCCTTTTGCTCTCTTCCTGGCTTTCAGTGGCTTCGAAAGAAACAGTGAAGTACTTGTTTACTATGTTATTAGGCAGCTAAAAATCGAAAGTGAAAATTAATAATAAAAAATAATAAAAGATAAACGCTTGGATTAAATATTCACCATATGAGAGGTAGCCGTATTAAATTAATATGGTTCAATTTGAGGCAATTAGTTAAAATGTAAGGGTAGTTTATCTTTGATGATCATACCTTTCATTCTCATTCCCTGTATGTCTGGTTATGTAGTGAAATTTCAAGGAGAAGTTAGACACCGGTTATTATTGTAGCCGGTACATTTTGGAGTTGCTTGCAACCTCGAAGAGATAACAGACCTAAAATTCCTCTTTTTGGCAAAAACGTTAGTCTTATTGATATCATGTTAATGTAAATAAAAAAATATGGTTTCTTACTGCACATGTTTATCCATTAGGTATTCGTCGGAAACAGCGACTCGGACACTGTTGTGCGTCATAATCTAAACCCACCAATCACATCTCGCGGTATTCGTTTTAAACCAATTGGTTATAGAGGATTTAGAGCCATGAGAGTGGAGGTGTACGGATGCCAATAAGGTAATTAGAGCCCTATTAAACACCTATAGCAAAAAGGCGAGTTTTAATGTCATATCATAGATGATTGTAAGTTATGATTTCAAAGCCATTGTGCAAATGTCTGAACGGCTGTTTCAGTGCTATCTGCTTGTTCATCTGAACTGCTGCTCAGCAGCTTTCGACCTCGAGAAGTTATAACCACAATTGAAAATAATATTTAAAAAAATCAAAATTAAAAAATATATATATAGACACAAAAAACCATCACTTTCAGCACTTTGCAGTGACGCCTTACACCGAAGTATTTGTTAAGACGTAATAAATGTTCTTAAACGGCAATCGTCACTTTGTCCTGCTCCGGGCGGGATTTTAAGGCCAAGGGATGACCGATATTAAAGACGAGTGACAAAAGTGCCCGAGAGTTAAAACCAAACAATTGCATGTTCTACCGCTGCAAGTATTCAAGGGGTAGAATGATTTAGGTGAAACCTTAATTTAAGTAAAAGTTTTACTTTAGCCTGTTACAGCTAGCCGTTTGGATTGTGCAGAGCAGCGAAAAGCGGCGCGCGGCGCTAGGGTTGGCTTGAAGGAAAACCGGTTTTTTTGGTACACTGCTTTTTCGCTGCTCGCCACAAACTTGACGCCTGGAACAGGCTATTGTGTTTTCAGTTAATCACTTGATATACGGTACACAATTTTACTACAAAATAAATAAATAAATAAATAAATAAATAAATGAACCGAAAGTAACGACAGATAAAGGTTACCAAATCTGAAAGTTATGAGTTTCTCTAGAATTAACTTTCGGAATTTTACCGTCAAAACCCCTCTATTGAGGTGAAGGAAGGAAGAAAGCCATGTTTGATCCGAATGAGGCAACAACAAAAATTAAAACTTAAAGAGTAAATGAAAAATTGCTTGGAATTTAAAACAACAACAACAGAAACACTGTGGACATGGAAACGTAATCATCTAGTTTAACTGAGCCATTGTCGATTATCATGACTGTTTCTTTTATACATTTATCTATTCATTCTTTTTGATTGATTGATTGATTGATTGATTGATTGATTGATTGATTGATTGATTGATTGAGTTTTTTGATTTTTTGCAGCACGAATTTGAGAATTGGAAGCTCAGTTTTTGACAGCAAGGATTCTTAGCTTGGTCACTTTTTGGTAGCATATTTAGCAGTTTAAGGAGGGTAAGACGACAGTCAACTTAAGGTCATAAGAAAATTGAAGAGAGGTTAAATTGTTTAAGTAGGCATTGATAAATAATTGTAATCGGAACACAGCGATATCTAAAGGCTTTCAACGCACAAGCGATCTTTGTCAGCTATATAAATAATACATGGCGGAACGAAGATATTAATTTTATTTTCAAGTGGTAAAAATAGTATTTTACCTTCAAGCGTAGCGAGTGAGTATAATAGCTTTTTTTAACCACGAGAAAATAAAACTCATATCTTCAAGCCGCCGAGTAATTTTCTTTTCTTTTTTATATAGACAAGAGTGTTTTTGCTCAAACAAATGTAAAAGCGGGGAAATGACGTAATCGATATTCTTACTAGTGAAGATATGAAAAATACGCTACTAGAGTCCCGGATGTAGTTTCGTACGAACTTTAAGAGTAGTCTATTTTCCACTAAAACCGTCTTGTCTATCTAATAAAAATGGATATGCATAAAATAAAGACTCGTTGTCGACGAATAATGTAATTGGTTAATGGTGAGTCTCAATAAAATGGAGGTATATGAATGGCCGTTGTGGTTTCATTTAATTAGTGAAGGGCTTCTCTGTATAAATTTGGGAAGGCCTGTTTACTGAATTTGCGTCCCCTTCTCCTTCCCCGGCAGCTACCATGGTCTGCACGCAACCATTTTCGAACACAATGTGGCAAACGCCCTAAAGCATCCAGCGGCAAATGTGCTGTTGAAATTCCCGAGGTCACGTGACATTTCTCATTTTAAGTTGGACGTATGCAAAGGTTTCTGCAGGTGAAACCATGTCTGTCATAGGCATAGCAGATACAAAGGGAAAATAAATGAACAACTGAAAAAAATAAGTAACATAAAAATATGAAGGCGAGAGGAAACAAATATTTGAGGCGATAAACATACACATGATGCACACATGAGAAGCCAACTGTCAACCCCGGAGTGCTTTTGATGTTAACCTACGGTGACTGACTGCAGGTGACTATGGGCGAATTGCGGATTATTTCAGAGGGTTTGCTCTTTCTTATTCCACCTTCATGTATCCTATACTACTATCCTATATCATAAAAGAATAGCACAGAACAGAATAGAATAGAATAGAATAGAATAGAAACGTTATTTACGTCACATACCATCTAGCTTGCGAAAATCCCATGCTAATTTGGGGACACAAAATGAATACTAAAATTAAAAAAAAATCTAACAGTACAATAATCATCTAATACTAATCATACTAATCTAATAAACTAGAAGTAGCTAATCTGATAATCAATAATTGATAATAATCCTTAAAAAGTCGACACAAAAAATGATAAAATTATATAGATATGCTGAGCAGAGGGAACAGCCCTTGCATCCACCATCCACCCGTGAACTTATCAGTCACATTTACGAATATTATTTTTAAAAGTATTTAATGTTTTTGCAGATCTAACATCTGGAGATAATTTCCCCATAACCTAGGCCCAAGATAACGCAAAGAATGCTTACCGTATGTCCTAGTATTATAACTAGGAATGAAGAAGTCTGATTGTCTTAAAAAGTAGGAAGAATTATGATCATTAAAAATATTACAGATATAAGTTGGACATAGTTTGTGCTTCACTGTGCACATGAGCGTTGGCAGCTCAGCCCTCTTTATAAATTGGGCAGACTGCTCCCTTAACCGTTTTGCCTGGGAACCTGATGTGATAAGTGACTATAGAGATGGCCAGTCAATGTACGTTCAGACTGACACTGACTGTCAATCATAATTAACGTTTGACGCTGCCGTGATAGTATGTGCTTGCTTTTCAAAAAGTGAATCTCCTTGTGATTGTATTTGATTCACTTTTCCGTCTGAAAATACTGACATTGATAGACCATCACCCTTCGTCGCCCATTACATCAGGGTAGCGGGGAAATGAAACGCGTTTACGCAGAAAAATGTAAGTCTGGTCAAAAAGCTATAGAAAGCTTTTTTTTTGATTGCCCAACATTTCGGTTAGGCCCTTAACTACCTATGGAAGAATACCAATGAATAACCTCGGGATGCTAAGTTGACACATTTGTTTTCAAATTGCCTTTTTTTGAATTTCACTTGTACGCTTTTTTTTGTCAGTTCTGGTACATGGGAGTAGAGTCAAGGGCAGGAATGAAGCTTTGAAAGTGCATCAACGTCTGTAAAATTTGTTTCCCTGGGGCGGCCTCTTCTTTCTGTTTTCATTTGTTTTTATTTTCTCTTTTGTGAAAGAGATTCAATAGTCAGAACATCATTGCTCGATGAGAGGACACACGTTAAGACTACTGAAACATTTAAGTATACCCCTTTTTCATCATGTCTCCCTTAGAAGGGAAAAGAGGCTTCATTAAATGAGAAGCTCTGAACCCTCTTACAACAAACTCTTGGGCAACTTTCAAATCAAAACTTTCAAAGAGTTCCAAATTAATTCATCCAGTAGAGACAGGTTATCCACAAACTCTAGTACATAAAATCCTCTCCGATGTACGCCTGGAAGGATAAAGGAATAGAAGTAGATTGTAGTTCGTTAACTTTGATTTCGTGACAGGTGTTCCAAGAAAACTGAAAGCAGTTGTAATGAAACCTTGAATTTTCTAATCGTTTTTTGTTCCTCAATTTTTGCCAGTTTTGGCAATTTTTCTCTTCCTATTTTAATATATAAAATCAAGTTAATCAGTCGGTATGCTGAATCAGAAAATTCCAATCATTCTTCAAGTGCTAGCCCAAAATCCCATTCAAGCAATTATCCAATTGTTTCCCAAATTGAACATCATTTATCCCCGTACGCAATAGAATACACATATTATAGAGCTATTTTCAATTGAGTGTCGTTGAACCAAAACCGAAGTAATTACTTTAACTAATCACAACAGGAACAAAAAACAAAATAAACCAAAGCAAGTCAGCGTTAAGCGCGGGAAAACGCGTGCAAGCAAGTCACGATTGGTTTTGAGTTTACATCTGATTGGCTAAGTAAATGGCGCGAGATTCTCTGACCAATCACAGAGCGTAGTAAAGCACGTAAAGCAAGCAAAACGCCAATTACTATCGCCACTCAAATGAAAACTGCTCTAAGGTCACCACTAAATTTTCTCCGTTTTAAATTACTTTAAATTGAACACGTGACGAAATTACCCTCCTCCGAGGAAGAGCATTGTCCGGAAATACAGTTGAATCCCGATAACTCGAACCTTCAAGGGAAATCAACAAAGGTACAGGAGTTCGAGAGTTATCAAGGGATGGGATTCCTGCTGACACCACGTACACTTATCACGTGTATTCGCACAGGACGAACTGCCATGTTTTGTGCACCAAAACACCAGGAAACTAAAGAAATTGTCACAGAGAACAATTCAAAACTACAATGCTGATCATTTTTTGGTAAATTGTTTCAAAATAAATTCATTGTTATGGAGTGTGTTTTCTCTCATTACACTTTGACAAACGATGTTCGAGTTATTGAGGGTAAAATTACAGTTAATGTATGGAGCAATTGCAGGGGAAATCAATTTTGGTTCGAGTTAGCACAAGCTTTGAGTTATTGAGGGTCCGAGTCACCGGGAGTCAACTGTAGTGCCCATCCTCGGAATTTTTCTCATCCGATTGTTTTCCAAATAACACAGTATGTATAGGTTATCGGCCTTTCACTCAAGGATATCAGATTTATTCAACTCTGGTCCCACCCTCGGGCGCCATAAAGCATTTTCTAGAAAATGCTTTATCGTGTAAAAAAAATTGCTTTAGATGTTGGCAAAATGAGTTTTACACGGGCGTGCATTTTTTAGTTGGAAAGGGGTGCCAAATTTCCTTTTTGTTTTGAGTTCCCTGCAGAAATGTGTATATATATGTTTACGTCTCTGATTGCCTACGTTTATCTGCAGCTCTCTTGAGAATAGGCTTACGTTTGAACGCTTAGAGAGAACTATGAATTTGTTTAACAGTTAAAGCAAATTAGTGTCAAAGTATGAGCGACTCCGACTCCAGTAATGATATTTTTATTACCCAAAGTAGTTTTTCTGGTACTATATATTAATATTCAGTCCTCTTGGCAACTTGAAAGTCTGTTGGACTTGGGACCAGGTCCTTTTGATGGTTTAGATGTTGAGGAAGAAGTGTTACAATCACTCCAAGAACATCCGTGAAGTGCATCCACTAACAATGTCGGTGAGACCAGCAAGAAGGTTAAAATACAACAACGCGGCATTCAAATAGCGACACATCGAAAGTTGAGGAAAGGAACAGAGAATGAATTCGACAAAATACGAAAAGGACGATGGCATGGCATACTAGAGTATGAATTGTGAAATAACTACAGGTGAATAACTGCAGGGGAATAACTGTATGGGAATAATTCAGCCCCGCTCGCCCCTGTTACAAATGAAAAGCCGCCACCAGCTTTTCACTCCGACAGTCGGTAATAGACCTTTTCAAGGTTAACGCCGCCATTTTGCCGGGGGTACAAAAACTACTGGGGCGAGTGCGCGGCCAAGAATAAAATGCAAATGGCGGCATGGCTGAATAATCTGTTATCATGCCAAAACACGCCCGTTGTGCGGTAGGATTTTGTGATAATGACAAAAGATATCCTGATCTCGCTTATATTAGATCCCATGTGGAGAAATTCACATATCACAAGTGGCCGGTCGACCCTAAACTCGCCGAAATATGGCGAAAGCAAGTAGCGAAGACACGAGCTGATATATTTAATCCTCCTCGAGCTAGTGGGACTTTCGTTTGTTCAAATCATTTTCCACTGACTGTTTCCGATTATCTCCAAAAAAAATCACCTAAGAAAAGGAAAGCAAACAAGTTGCAAGAAGCCGGCCCTTCAAGATGCTTGTTGTCCAGCTTCAAAGAGTCAAATGAGGACGGTGCGCAGGAAGTGACGATACTGATGAAGAAATGGAGATAGATACGGACTACTTATGTTTCAGTTCCTATGCAGTTCGAACAGCTAACAAGAGAAATGGAAGTTAAGGTGTATACAGGTCTGCCCTCAACTGAAACATTCAGGTTTTTATTCGATTATCTCAGTGAAAAGGCTCGGTTTATGCAATATTGGAGGGGTGGAAAGCAGACAACGAAAGAATCACCTCAACCACCTTCTCCTTTCGAGTTAGCTACTGGTTTTGTTAAAGGAAGACCTGGGCCAGAAAGGAAGCTTAGACCCGAGCAGGAATTTTTTGTTGACTCTAATGAAACTTAGACTAGCTCTTTTAACTATTGATTTGGGTTTCAGATTCCATGTGTCAGCTACCACTGTCAGTAGTATTTTCATTACTTGGGTTAAGCTTATGTCCAAGGAACTGCCAGTTTTAATTGTGTGGCCTAGTTGACAACAGGTCAAGAAAACCCTACCATCTTGTTTCAGAGAAGGCTATATCCCAAAGTAAGATGCATTGTTGACTGCTTTGAGTGCTTCACAGAGACTCCAAGTGGACTTGATTTGGCAGCAACTCTATGGAGTGAATATAAACATCACTACACTTTCAAAATCATTGTTGTAATCATCCCAAATAGAGCTATTTCATATGTCTCATCATGTTATGGAGGCAGGGCATCTGATGTTTTTATTGTGAGAAACAGTGGATTTTTAAACATGATTGAACCCTATGATGAAATCATGCAGACAGGGGTTTCAAGATCAGAGAAGACTTGATGATGCACATAGCAACATTATGCATTCCACCTAGTTGTGCATCATCTATGCAGCTGTTACTGCGGGATGTCAGAGAGACATCAAACATTGCAAATGTCAGAATCTATGTGGAGCAAGCCATTGGACGGCTGAAAGTGTTCCTTCTTCTCAAAAATGAACTGCCCATTACCCTGCTCCCCCTGGCTGATGATATTGTTTGTGCCTGCTGCTCTTTGTGTAATTTGCTTCCACCACTCTGTGTTTAATATTTTTGTTTACAAATATGCTATCATGATTATAAAGTACAGACAGGGTAGGTTTTTATTAGAAATGAATTTTAAACTACACATTACTAAGTAGAGTACCATAATATGTATTTCAAGACTAACAACATAGCTTTGAAATTCTTCGTTAGATTGGAAAAACACCAAATAGGCTGTGGTGTTATTTTTCATTTGTATATAATTCTCTAAATTGTATAATCATAAGACATAATTCACACCAAGTTGTATTTACATACAATGAAATTGAGTGTTAAATTGAATAATGGCATCAGGTTCTAGCTGTAAAGTTATACTGATGTATAGCAATAAGCACATAAAAGAAGTTTTGGTCAAACATTATTCAACAGAAGATTAAGTGGCCATAAATTTCAAAAACTAACCTAACACAATTTCTAGAGAACTCTGAACTCTCCTGCAGGATAACTTGTTAGGAATAAAAATGTATTCAACACTATTAAATCCATCATTACATACATGTAGGAAACTATATGTTGTTAACTTTTCTTGTAAGTTACATTCTATTACTGGTGTATAATTGCAATTTCTGATTATTAATCTTGACAATCTGGTATTCTGTCAATTTATTGTTGTGAATCAGTTCTCCCACCATACACTGACACTTGATTCCCTTGTGATTTGTTCTTTAAGGAGGCTCGAAAGAAAGCGCTGAATAACGTCTGTGCGAATTTGAAAAGACAACAGCGTAAGATTCGGCGCGAAATGTGATGAGTGGTTCTTTGTAGCGAGTTTGTCTTGAGAGAGAAAATGTCTTTTATTTTCCGGCAGAAACGCGTTCATTTCCCAATCTTTGTTCGTAGGACGCTTCGCAATTGATAAGTCCATTTTTTTCACCAAGAAATGTTACAAAATGCGACAGAAAGACATGTTTGGAACTACGTACATGTACCTTGTGTCACTGTGAGCGTATTCAACCGTCATCAAGTTTCTTCGCTTATCTGCTTTTCTTCTAAGAGAAATGAAGTTTTATTGATGGAAATGGTGGAAATAAAAGCAGTGAGAAGTTGTAAAAAATGCCAGTAAAGGTGAGTGGAAATTTTACTTCAAATGATTACAGTAAAACAAAATTATTACTTTCAATGAACATGCAAGCTTAAGCTTAACCATTTAGCTTTACTTTAAGTCTTGTTTTATGCTTGCTGCCCACGTTACAGCTGTATCAGTTCCCGAAAAAGTATTTGTTTTGAAACCTGTACTGTTTTTTCGAGAAAAAACTGCGATTATGTAACTGAAGGTGGAAGTTCTAGGGAAAGATTCTTCTGTACTCAATCATTGTACAGTGTATTGTAGCTACATGTATAAGCTTATTTCCTACTCCGACAGTCGTGGGTCATTTACAGGATGTAGTTCAATGCTTTCACTATTTTTGTAGCCCTAATGCTGTCAATTTTCAGCACAAGACTGGAGATACATGTGCAAGTAAACTGTTTTGAAAAAAGTTAAAATGTAACATGTTACTGTTCCCAGGTTATGAGGGATGCTATTGACGGCCTTAAACCAGGATAGTAATTCCCATGCTGCATCGGCTGGGGCCATGGCTAAAAATGCCCCACTGGTTCCATGGAAATGGCTGTCAAAAAGAGTTATTCCCTGCTATGTTGGAATAAAGGCCACTGTTTTGTCATTGATTACATAGATGCAAGCTGCTTTCCTGATATTACGAGCATGATCAAAGTAATGTGGCAGGGATGCTGATGGTATTGGCTCTTTGATTATGCTGGCAGGTAATTCTGCAGAGATGTTGATGCATCCAAGAGCTCTGGTTTGCTCCATTTTCAAGGCAGCTTCACGAACACCGTAGAGCTGTCCAGCATTGCTTGCACACTTGCCATAAAACTGCTGGCCAATCATCATTGCTGCAAGAACTCTATACATCCATGTGTTGCTCAGTGCCTGGGTACTGCTGAGAGATTCGGGTGAGCTAAAATAGAGTTTGCTGTATGTTAAGGCAATAAAAGTGCATGCGTTACTTCCTAATCTTCCATTTAATGTGGATTGCGAATATTCTGGTGGGAAGTGCCAGCTTTTAATTCGGTGAGACTTGATAGGATTGATAGATAACTGCTGAACAATGGAGTGTGTTTGGATGGTTGAGGACTGTGACTGGGTGTGAGCATAGGAGGATTGTACGTTGGGGTGTCTTGGTCGATCAATGTTTCCAATAGCTGCAAGAATGCCGTCTACTTTTTGTCCCCAAACTGCTGAGGTGTAGTATTGTTGTGCACTGCTATCATTTGGCTCATTGTTGGTTACACTTTCTGCGTCATTGTCTGTTTCGGAGTCACTAGAGTCACTGTCCGATTCTACACTGCCATTTTTTAACAAACTCTCATCAAACTGATGGATTTTATTCTCTATCAATTGCTTTAATGGTTCTTTGCATATACTGCAACAGTAGTCACTTGGTAAACATGATTCATGAAATGTGTGGTAGCATGCAAGGCGAACAAAATCACCACCCTGAATAAAGTTGTTGCAGGTGGACAGGTCACAGCAAACTTGCGGTTTGGTTCCTTGCCCAAGCTTTTACTTAGGTTGTACGACAGGGGCAGACACTTATATTCGGCGTCAAATACCGTAGGTTGGGAATTTGTACTTTGGCCAGCTTTTCGGCTTGCCATTACTGTAGCATTCACTTGGGATCTAGAAGGAATAATGCCATATCTCAATCTTTTTTCAACAAATAAATACAACTAGTGTTGTTTGCATTTCCAGTAGTCAGGAAGAAAGTTCTTCTGGTAATCACAGTCGCTCAGGAAAGATATTGTTGATTTGTCATAATGTCTCCTGCGCCAAATGTTAAATAGTATTGCCATCTGTGACATCACAGACATATAGAATTCCAAATCTCCCGTTCTGAATATTTGGTACTGGAAGTATACCAACGGTATCACATCTTCCAACAAGTAGAGTGTGGAAACAAACTCGTGGCTCTTGCAGAGGGTGAACTTTTTCAAGACTTTGTCGCGCACCATTATCCAACCAAGTAAAGCTGCAGTTACACAGAGTGATGATTGGTATGGCCGTGGCTTCTTTTGCAATGTTCCACCAAATAAGTGTGAAACTATAAAACAGTTTATCAAAAAAGTGCTTAAATATGATGACAGTATCTTCCACGGCATTCAAGGCTACATGAAACTGACCTTGCTCTGGTATTAGTGAGGTATACTTGCCACTGCAGTTGTTAGCTATAAGTTTCTTTGGGTAATACCAGCCAGGCCAGTCTGCAGGGAAGGGAAGGAGATTTCGCTTTAGATACTCTTTAATGTCAGGATACTTTGACATCACATGGTCTAAAGACTCCTTGTAATTCTGAAGGCTTTTTAAAAATCTTGCTCACACTCGTCTAAAAGCTGAGAGGATTGTAGGCTTTCGATGTCTCTATCATCTGGGTGATTGTATACCCTAGGAAACATTCAATTAAACAATATTTTAATTAATTCCATGCATTTTAATTAAGATTTATTTTATTATTAAATACATATTATACTTCTTGTCTTCATTGTCGTGGTACATGTAACCTAAAATAAAATTATTTGATTCACATACATCACCATGTTACTTCTAAGTGGGCCACTTACCTAAAATTCTGCACCAATTTATGGAAATTTCCAGGATTCAGATTTTTCATTTGAGTGGGAAGCTGATCAAGGAAGTGATTTTTCATGTCTTTCAGCCCTCTTTCTATGTTTGCCATCACTGCAGCACTGTCTGCTCCTCCAAGGCACATCTTTTCTTCCCCCCTGATGGTAGCTGTGACTTGATGATGCGGGCTGACATTGGTTCTCTTTATTGCAGGAATGCTTGGATGAACGTCTACCATAGAGGAGGCCATATGTGCTATCTTGGTTTTTTGTAAGTCAGTGGGAACCTTTTTTGTGTGGATGTTGTGGTAGTCGTCAAGAACGTTAATCATGAAGCAGTCAAGCTGTGGAAAAATTTTGTTTGAAATCATATTAATAGATTTACAAAATTTATAATTTTCTAAATTTTAAAAAATACTAAAATCCATCATTGTAATGGCATGTACTTGTATGTGTACAAGTTAATGCAAGTACATGTACAATTTCTAGATTTTTCTTATCCTAGATATATTAGACTAACTTTCCATAAATGCCTGGTAGCATTGTACAATACATTTATACTGTGTAACTATGTGCGTACAGCAAGAACTTGTTGCAGTTGTTCAGTAACATGGTGAGTTTGTTTTTGGCCATGCCTTTCTTGATATTTTGAACTGTTCTCGGGTTCACTGAAAACCCTAGAACTGGCCCAGATGATAATCCTGTAACGACAGTCCACCGAGCCATGAATATAGACCGCTGTCCTTTTGCAGCTGGCATGTCTTTTGTGACCTGCAATATTATTTAAAATAATTGAGTTAATAGTGAAAATTATTAGAATTGCACATCTTTTATATAAGTAACCCATATATCAGCATGTTTTTAAATACAGAGAATAACAACTATGCATCCGTTCAGCAATGCCCCATACCTGAAGCATGAAAGAATGTGTAAAAGTGCTACTGTTCTTTGCTTTTGCAGTGACTCCCTCTCAGGTGATACCCTGTCGTCCTCCCTTGTGATCGAACTAAGTAAAAGGTCAAACAGCCCAGGTGCATTCTTGTCACAAAAGTCCCTCATCACAGCTGGGTTGTATAGTGGCACTTCTGGATTGCTCTCATAGTACCGGAACATAGCAGTCTGGAACTGACTAACCGGTTGGTCGAAGGTAAGGTCTGCTAAATACAATGTACAGCTGTATATGGTTACTAAAAAAAGCTTTTTCTACTACAGTCTCTTTCAAAGTGCCAGACATTTGTATTGCTTTGAATAAACACTTCTAGTTTAAATGCAAGTTTATGAATTTAAGGAAAGGCCAATAATGAAATTTTTTACACTGGGAGTTTATGCAAAGGGGAGTTTGTTCAGGCAGTTATTTGAAGAATGTTGCACAATTCCTGTTTGTCTGACATCCTGCCTTTAAGCATTTTTTTATTGAATGCCAGTGCTTAAAGCATTTCCATTTGTAATAAATACACGGTAAAAAGTATAATATCATGGAAATTGTAAATACTTCGAAGCTAGTTTACCTGAAGATGTTTCCCTATTTTGCAGGGTTGTTGCAGGCTGACTGGTGGAGTTCTGTGATGCAACAACAGTGTCCTAAGAAGATTTACACTAAGTAAATTAAGTAAATCTTATGTCCTTAAAATAATGTTGTTTTTTTTAGTGAAAGTGTCCGCGTTGATACCAGTGTTTTTACACTGATGGGGCTATCCTTTGTAAATAATATTGTGTAATATATAAAAGAAATGAAATTCTAAAAAGTGTCTCCTATCATTATACCTGATTATTGGCAGACGATTGTGTTATGATGGTTTTGTTGGAGCTGGAAGAGGCAGAGGTTTTAGCTTGTCTCTGCAATGAAAGTGCAGTAACAGATAATCGTGATATAATGTTAATTTGGTTCCAGAGGTGCCTTTTTTTAATTAGGTGGAAAAATACAATATAAATAATTTTTTGTCAGGCCAGAAACAATACAAAACAAAAAAATGTGTGGTTCCAGTTACCTATCGTAGAATACTTTTTTCCTTTTGTTTGTTTGTTTGTTTCTTGTTGTGTGGCTTAATTTTGAAAATAGTGGTTTGGTTTATCAGCTTTGTTTTTGTTTTGTAATGCTTTATAATGTTGAAACCAAAGTTGTCAGTAATAATGATTTGATAGTTGTGTGTTAACTGTATATCAGTTACCAATTGTCAATGACTATTTCATTCTTTCCGGGTGCTCATTGAAAAATGTGCACATATATTCTGTCAATTGAAATAAAATGCAGACAAAGAAAAAATATCACACGTACTTTTGCAGGCGAAATATAATCTGGCTCGTTAGCAAATACATTGTCTGAAACCATCCCGCACTTGTTGCACCAGCGGGTTCCGGGCCGGTAATTCGGGACATTTGCCCCCACGCGATCAAACGAGCGGTAAAGTTCCAGCAGCGGAGATGCACAGTAACCATTCGCCTCTCGAGTGGCTCTCATCCAGTGTCGAGTGCAGGCCCAACAATTTAAATTTCCATTTACGTATCGAGCAATGGCCTCGTCAAATTGCCTCAGAGGACCGTGGCAACCTTCTCCAGCTCGAGTTTTTTCAGAAACCAGCAAATTCGATCGTCAGGCTGGGCGTTTACGTCCACAAGCGTCAAAAGCCACGTAGTCCACAGCAGTAAAGCGTACCATTCCATACCCGATAGCTTTGGCAATAAATTTTTCGTTTTCGCTCCGTATTTCACTCCTTGTACAAACTTAAAACCCCAGTGTACTTATGAGTTATGACTTATGACTTATGACTTATGACGGATTATTAACGAAGAAGGTAGTTTAAAATTTTCAAGCTACTGTTATTTGTTAACTCTTCTTTTTTACGAAAAACCGGGGTCTACTAGCAAAATTTGAATACGCCGCCATTTTCATAGGGTTTGTTGTTATACCCAGTCGGCGCGCGCCATGATACGTCGCACATGCGCAGACGTTATTCAGCGCTGTCGGCTCGAAACATTTTTCTTGGGCGCGCGCAGACTGGGTTCCAATTTACCCGTGAGACTCAAAAATTAAAACGAACAAACAAAAATGGCGTCGCGCTCTCGTCTGGATTTAATATTTTGCGCCGGTCTTTTAAAAGCTGCGTGTAGGCAAGGTTGAAAACGACTGGAACTTAGGTGACAATTCACTTGAATCATGTCCTTTTCAATGTTATCAACGCGATCGTCAACTCAGCCGCATATGAAGCGCAGTAAGCTTATATTCAGAGGCTGTGCAACTGAACTGTGCTAGAGAGGACGGTGACTTCAAAACTCTCTCATCTCCAGTGAAATCGTATAAAGGCCCTAGAATAGTCGCCTTTTACCATTAGTTTCTTTCACAGGCCGTTTTGACCTCGGAAGCCTTTTCTACGACCAGGTCGCAGGAAAAAATTTTTCGCGAACTCCGATTCGTGTTTCTGAGAAAACATTCCCATTTAGAAAAAAGACAAAAAAAAAAAAAAGCAGGCACACACACACGTTTACGGTGTTATTAGCAAAAACAATGTAGACTACAGTAAAAGGTTTTTATTGTCTTCACATCACGAAATAACAGGGCAAGAATTTAAAAGAAAAAAGTAGTGTAACAAAATTAAACTTGCAGTGAGCGAAAAAATACCCTGTGAAACAGACAGATTTTGACTCATTCATGCTGAAATGTTGACAAACCAGCCGCTACAAGAAACTATTACAAACAATCAGGTGAAAGATTCGCTTTCTATTTTGCTGAAGTGGTAGTTTCAATCTCAGTTTCACCGTAAATCTGTTTACTTGCGAAAAAAAATTAAAAGCGTACAAGAGAATTTCAAAACAATTCATCGCGCGCTATATTTTTATCAGCAGTCGGCTCGCTAAAAACAAGTTAGGTTTTTCAAGTTAGTTTGCTGGGAAATACTCCACATTTCCGGATAAAAGAAGTGCTCTCTTATTTGCTTAATTAAGTGATAGTGCGATAGTTTGGTGGTAATACGTTTTTTTTCCGTAATGCAATAAGAAAAATCGACCTGTAGAATAATTTCAAAACATTACCGCGCGCTATCTTTGTAAATTCGTTTGGTACGAAATACTCCAAATGTTTGGATTTAAAAGAAATGGTTTCTATCTTGCCGAAGTGGTAATATTGATAATTTGACTGTTATTGCTTTTTCCTGGGGCGAAAACAATTCTTCAAACCTTCAAAGCGGTTCTTTAAATTGAGTTTTGATCAATCAATCGAACAAGTCTCATCAACAGAAAATTCTTGACAACATTGACACGTGTGATCATCAAAGGTAGTTTTGTCCTCGTTTGAATACATACCTCTACATAAGGGACTTCTTCAATGTATTGTTTTTATAGCCGGAAATGTTGTCTTTTTGTTAATTCTGTCCTTGTGCTCCTGTAAGACATATAATCCCGAAGTGGTGTCCATGCATGTACGCGTTGCTCAATCCTGAACTCCGTTTGAAGGACAACCTTGCCTGATTGCAGTATTTTCGAAACGCCGTTGTTTTTAAGATTTTCAAGCACATTCCACTTTGGTAGAAGTATTTGCTCTCCATCGCATACGTTTCCAATCTGAATCCTCGTTTAGGTTAAGAATCGTTGACATGTAAATAATTGTACAGTGGTCCACCACCGCTTTCGAAAACATGATATTTGTGAACGAACGCTGCAAACGTTTGCAAACATTTGGAGATAAGTTCAGTTTTCACGGAGTTCAAATAGGCTCTTCAGGCAGACGATAAATCAAAACAAGTACAGAAAGCAGCCTGTCTTGCGAGGATTAAGACAATCTTTGTTCCCAACCTTGGTGTAAAAGAAGCATTAGTCGCCATTCTGAGCGAAGTGCCGATGAATTCACTTGAGATAGAATCAATCTGCACGAGCAGGAAAACATTCCGCTATATTTGGTGCCAAGGATCCAATGATTTAAAAACAAATGATGTTATGTTCTTCGACAAGCACCGATCCACCCAAAACGACACCTTTTCAAACGTAAAGAAAGTCATCAGGGCGAAAGAAACGCCCAACGAAATAAACCTGGAATAAACAGACTTGAAACCGCGTGCCGAGACTGGCGTGACAATTTCTGCACATGCGCAATTGCCTATCTTGTCGTGTCGAAATTTTCAAGATTTTGTAAGTTAGGAAGAACATAATTTCGCTTCCGCTCGGTAAATTTCTTTGATTTTTTGCATGTTAGCTCTTATATGCCCAAAGAGTTTTTCAAGCGAGATTAAAAAAATTCTGTCGTACGGGAGAAAAGTTAAAGGTAAATTCGTAAAAAAGTGTTTTTTGCTGAAAGTTTTCCACAGAATTTTCTTTGACTTAATCCTTAGGTAGCTTACTAGAATCAAAGGCCGTATGCCGTACGTCAAATTTTCAAGCAAACTTAGGATACCTCTATTTTATGGTCATACTTCGAAACCCAACTGCGTTGCGATGGCAACAAATTTCTTAAGGAATCTACCAAAAATTGACACTGATATTATCATTATTTTGTAGCAAAATTTGATCATCATTGGCCAACTCTAACCTAACTATTTTAACTCCCAAATATAATGCATCGAAAAAAACAAGAACCCTTTCGAGCCACCTTAAGTTCAACATACGTGTTTGATTGTATTAATCTGAAATGCAGTAATTACAAATGAGATCTGCAGAACTTGTAATGTTTTCATGATTACTACCCCAATCATGGACAGCTTTTTTACAAACTGTACATACATGCTCTCCATTTACAGGGATGCTCTTCAGTGAACAAACAGGGTAAACATGATTCACACTGTTTGATGTATCAGTTTCTTCTGATTCTTGAGCAAAGTTGAAGTCAAGGCCATCATTGTCAGTGTCATTCACATTTGCTGCATCTGCCAGGCAGCTCTGGCAAACCCAAGAATCCAGTGCATCTGCAACATTCATGGTGAGGTCCCCACATGGCAAATGCCACCAAGTGCCGCAGCTGTCACAGCAGATACTGTTTTCATTTGCGGAGTCACTTATTTCATGCTCCTCCAGAATCACTTTGTTGCACTTTGGGCACTCGAAAATATCCCTGTACCCCAACAGGCATGGCAATACAAATAACTTGTAAAACAATGTAATATTGTTCACAACATTGAGACAAAATTCCATATCAAGTTCCGCTCGTTCAAAGAAAGGGGGGCCACCCTGTGTCCAAACAATGAAAAACCCATGACTGACACCACAAACCCACATCTGAGCTTGCATTTGGGTATAATATTTATGGGAGCGTTTCAGGCGGGGTTTTCCATTGAAATCTTCAAGGAAGTCTACACGATCAAATGTGTCCTTGATATGAATGTTTTCATTTCGTACACTGTAGGGACACTTGGCTTCGACAATTGACAGACCACAACATTTGCATAAAAACAAGCCATCTGGTGAGGCTGCAAGATAAAGGTAGTCTGGCTTGATAAATATTACACATTGTTTGAAGCCCTGTAAGTCACCATCATGTTCGGAAGCAACATCTGACATAAATGATAATATGGCATCCTTTTCATGGGCATTTCCCCACTTTATCTGTGGAAGGTGCGAAACATCATCTCTTTTGCTTAACAGGCTTGACACAAGTGAACTGTTAATAGGTTTTTTGTCATTTTGACTTCTGTTGAGAATAGCCTGTGCCTTAATGTGAAATGTGTGAAAGTTTGATGCAGTCACTCTGCCAACCCTTTGTTGATGCCACATGTCATTCTTACTCTGGCCACGAGTTTCTATTTCCACTGTTCTCACTTGATCAGTAGTCATTTGACACTCTTTTAGAAAGGGTGGTGCTGTATGTTCTAAAGGTTTCCCTTTCATTTCTTCAGATGACATGAAACTGAGGACTTTCTGAGGCAGGAGTTCAGGGAGACCATCATCTCTTGTGTGCTCTATGGAATAAAGCACACAAGCTGATGGAATGTTCTTCATAACTCCATTGATCAAAGCTGAAACTCTTTCATTTGTCAGCTGCCTATCCTGAGGTTTCCTAGGGTCAAAGTGGTTCTTCAAAGTTAAACTTCCTTCATGATCTCTGGCACTTTCCTCTTTGGTCTTTTTGTCCTTATGAAAGAAAAGGTTTTTTAATTTGATTGGGCTCAACATCCCTTTAGTCCCTTTATTCCATCCCCGTGCAACGCTTGTGCATGCTGGAGAGATGTATGCCTTCTTATATGAAAACTTAACTTTGTACATTGGAGCAATGACATGGTTGCATACTTCAGCAGTGCCTGCTGTGCAAGTACACCATGAAGTCACAATTCTGCAGTCACTTTTCGTCCCCTCGAAACATACCCAGGCCTTATGCGGGTCATCACAGAGTTTTTGGGAGGGAGACACACAGCCTTTTAAAAACACATGCCTGCTGTCAACAGGGCATCTTGAAAACAGCACTGTGTCCACAAAGCCACTTATCCAATACGAGTAAGCCTTCTGGTCCTTATATTTTCCAGTATAATCTACATCAACAGCTTTCTTTCTCAAAATATAACTAAACAATTTGCCGTCATCAACCTCTGGCCATTCCTTTACGTCATCAATCCAGGCGTCAAGCGGTATGTTGTTTGGATCGCTCTATATTCCATTCGAAGTTAACCTCCGTGAATACTTTTCTTTTATCTGTTCATAAATTTGTTCTTGGGAAAACTTCACCGGTGCATTGAGTTCGTAGGCTCCAAACGCTCTAGAAACTAGCTCAGACTTTCGGCCGGTTTGCTTGAGTCCTCTAAGTGACAGAAATTCCTTGAGTGACGAGACGGTCCAACCGAGGAAGTCGTCGTATTGAAGGACTTCTGCTTGTCGAGGCATCAAAAATGATCTTTTGGCTATTTTACTAGAGTTGTATTGGTAACAAATATAAGAGGATTCCAAAAGGAGAGTTTCAGCGAGATGTTTTCAGCTTCGAATAAGATATTGTAGTCTTTCTTCTGCACAGATTCGATAACGGCGATCCAACAACAACAACAACAACAGTTTCTTTGCATTCCCAATTACAAATGGTATTGCACATAGAAAAGAGAAAAAAAAGGACAGAAAAAGAAAAAAAGTACAAAAGTAAAGTAGCGAAATCGGTTAACTCAGAATTCCTATATCTATTGATTCATTTCATATCTATTTATCCACGAGCCAGCCATTAGCATTTTACGTTTGGCCGCGCGCTCGCCCCAGTAGTTTTGCACCCCCGGCAAAATGGCGGCGTTAACCTTGAAAAGGTCTATTGTCAGGGGATATTAAATTTGTTCGCTTGAACAAAACAAAAGAAAACCGAGCCAAGTGAGAAATAAGTCGTCCTATTACATATACTAATACCTTTACCTTTACAGATACCTTATGAAGTGGAGCCTTTATTTCCTCTGGTGATGTTAGGAAATAGTTTTAACCGGAAGTGTGAAGCCATTAGCCCTAAACGGAAGTGCGTTACGCGTGACGTAGGCTAGTACATCCGTGGTAATCGTACACGAGGGAAGAACGTTCAAGAACGTGGTGAAATGACTGTATGAGTTGTTGAAGGACGAAAATACAATGTTTTGAAGTGCTATACGTTTATTGTGGTGCTATATGGGACCGGGGTAACAATTTGGCGACCCTGCCAGGACGAATTACGGATCCCAAGTTTAAAGGAGAATTTCTGGCGTTGTGGGAAGCAAAATACGTGGATTTTGAACGAGGAATATTCAAGCGAGCAGGTCGAAACGATCGCGCAGACCACGTGGAATGGTGCAAGCTTGTGAAAGGGATTTATAGTCAGATGCCAACGGTAAGAGTACAGCAGTTGAGTCACTGTGATAGATAAACTATCCCCGTCGATAAAAGTCGACTAAACGGGTAGACGGGCGTGTTTTGTGTGGTATTTAGTGCTTGGGACTGGATGTTTGTGTTTTGAAAATCGCTGAACTGTACGACGTGTTTTGATATCATGGAGCAATTGCAACTGAAAGTTGAAGCGCGATTGTTCGACCAAGATGAGGGCAAACTTGCCGAAATGATGGAAATATTAGGGATTGAAGACGAAGTAGCGGGGAAAACGAAAATGCAACTTATCAAAATTATCAGAAAAGAAATAGATGGTAAAATGGAGAGCGATGAAAAGGCTGCATATGCATGTCTGGAACAGCTATTTGCATATGTAAAAGGAACTGTACCCCCTCTCGAAAAAGCGGGTGGATCGACCGAAGAAACAGAAAAGAAACCAGTAGCTAACGGGGAAAAGGGCGAAAAGATGGGCTCCGGGGGAAAAACAAACAAAGATCAAGTTGAACAGGACACAGAAAATATTTTGAGCCAACTGGCGGGAACAAGGGTCGCCCCCTCCTTGCTGCGCAGAGAGTATAAACTTTCGGGACAGATTGGCGAGCCTGGACAGACAGAAAAGTTGACTTTCGTGTCATTAATGCATCAAATCGATTCGGGCCTTAAACGTGGGTATAAAGAAAGTGAAATTGTTGATGCGGTTATTCGTGCGATATCGCCTCATAGTAGTCTTCGAAGTTACGTGGAGACATTAAATGACCTATCCCTTGCGAAATTACGGCGAATTCTTCGTGTCCACTATCGCGAGAAAGCTGCATCTGAAGTGTATCAACAGCTGGCGACAGTATGCCAACAGAACAACGAGTCACCTCAGCAATTCTTACTCCGTGCGCTGGACCTGCGTAACAAAGTAAATTTTGCCAGTCAGGAATCTGATTGTGAGTTTAATTATGGCCTGTCCCTGATCCAGAAGACATTTGTAAAATCCTTTGAGACTGGGCTTCGTGATGACATTTTAGCGTCGAACTTGCGAGCAACCCTTCGCACCCCAGGGCTCACTGACGAGGAACTTATGAGACAAGTTAATGAACTAGCTTCACAGCAAGCCGAGAAAAAGACACGAAATTGGCAACAGAACGCCAAAAAGCGACAAAAGTGAATGCCTGCGAAATCCCCAAGGTTGAAGGTGAACAGAAGACCAGAAGCCTAAGTGCAGATGGAAGTCAACAGATCCTTTCTGAAATTCGGCAGATGAAATCAGAGATTAACGAGCTCAAAGGACGAGTAAACGCCCAAGGTGGTCAAGCAGCAAGACCCGACTGGGGTCGATCCCCCCTCAGAGGCAGAGGCAGTGGTTACCGGCCAAGGTATCCAAGTTGGGGTTGTCAGAGTTGTAAGGAGCGTGGAAGAGGAGAGGAATGTGACCATTGTTTTGCTTGTGGTAGCTCTGGACACATAGCTCGTGAGTGTATTAGAAATAGGAACAGGGGTAGTCGTCAGGGAAACGGCCAGCGACTATCCCGGCGGGACACGGAATAGTCGACAGTAACAGCTACAAGTCCCATCGATGTAATGGCTGTGGCCAAGTTCAGTCAGAGAGAGTAAAGTTCTTGCAATGTTCAAAATGTAGGGCCGTGAAATACTGTAGTCGGGCTTGTCAAAAGAAACACTGGCCAGATCACAAAGTGTTATGCACTGCAATTTCACACCTTGCCAACAAGGTAGAACCAAAGGAACTGGACCCTAACAACCACACCTTTGTGAGTCATCTGACACCACAACAGCAAGCCACAGTGGTGGGATTAGTGGGGAAAAGATGCACTGTTAAGGGAGAGATTAATCGGCATTCAGTAGATGTACTGTGGGACACAGGGGCCCAGGTCTCGATTATATCTAATGAGTTTGTAAAGAGGAATTTTCCTGATGTTGCTGTTAGGGACATCTCGGAACTGCTAAACACTAAACTGAACTTGACTGCTGCCAATGGTAGCGAGATGCCATACATAGGATGGGTGGAGCTGAATTTTAGACTGTCGTCGTGCAACAATGATTTGATAGTTCCCTTTCTTGTTACGGAACAATATTTGGACTCACCGTTAGTTGGCTTTAATGTTATTGAGGAGATTATTAAAGATAGCAATGGGGATGTTGCGTTGTCCCAAGCTGTCACTGCCAGCTTCACTGATCTTGACAGCCAAACTGCCTCAGTATTTGTGAATTTTGTCAAGAACCTTAATCAAGGAGAACTTTGCTTTATCAAGACTAGCAAGCGTGACACCATCATACCACCCAAGCGGAGCCAAAGGGTCACCTGCAGAGCGAATACAGGACCTGTGGAAAGACCGACACCAGTACTTTTTGAACCCGATGAGGCCAACCCATGGCCTAGTGGTTTGGAAGTTTCGGAAACGTTGCTGACTGTTAAGAGAGGAAAATCAAGTCAAGTGGACATTGACATCACCAACAACACCAACCATGACATAGTACTTCGGGGAAGAACTTTACTCGGTCGACTGCAACTTGTTCAGTCTGTGACACCACTTGAAGTTAAACTAAAGGAGCCGGAGAGTAGCGATAATGGCACCATTGAGGAGGTCCAAGAATCAGTGACTACAGAACCGGTAGGAGGAGTAGCAGCAGAAGTCCCCACACATATCAAGGACATACCCCTGGAAGGCCTGACACCTGCTCAAAAACAGATGGCTTTAAATTTACTAACTGAAGAAGCTGACTCTTTTGCTAAAGATGATAATGATGTTGGATGTATCCCTGACCTTGAACTTGATCTAGATTTGGAGGACCAGACACCGGTACAGAAGAACTATGTAGCAGTACCCAAACCACTCTACCCGGAGGTGAAAGCCCACATTGAAGATTTGTTAAACCGGAATTTTATCAAGAGATCATCATCATCGTACAGTTCTCCGGTCGTCTGTGTGAGAAAGAAAGACCAAAGCTTACGGCTGTGTGTGGATTTTAGAGCATTGAACAAGAAGACACGACCTGACCGACACCCAATACCCCGAATACAAGAAACGCTAGATAACCTCGGAGGCAACGCATGGTTTTCTGTCCTTGACCAGGGCAAGGCCTATCACCAAGGGTTCATGAGTCCAAACAGCCAACCCATGACAGCTTTTATCACCCCATGGGGCCTCTACGAGTGGGTTCGAATACCCTTTGGTCTCTCTCGAGCACCTGGGGCCTTTCAACGTTTTATGGAGAACTGTCTGGGAGACTTAAGAGACACTGTCTGTGTACCTTACCTGGATGATATTATCATTTTCAGTGCTACATTTGAGGAACACCTCGAACACACACGCAAGGTCCTTCGAAGATTGCGAGAGCATGGAGTCAAACTGAAACCTCGAAAGTGTGAATTGTTTAAGAGAAGAGTTAAATTTCTTGGGCGTGTTGTATCGGAAGAGGGTTACGCACTGGACCCATCCAGCATTAAACCGGTCCTTGCGCTCAAAGACTCTCCTCCAAAGACAGTGAATGAAGTGCGCAAACTTATGGGTTTCCTGAACTATTACCGCCGGTATGTTAAGAACCTTTCAATAATCAGCAAGCCTATTTATGATTTGGTGAAGACTCCGGGTCAACCACCGCAAGGGGCTAAGCAAGATAAAGCCAAGAGGAACCATAGTAACAATGGCCAGCTACCGGCAAAACACCCAGTGGAATGGACAGACATTCATCAATCGGCCCTGGAGACACTGATTACTTTGATCACAAGCGTTCCAGTTATGGCCTACCCGGACTTTCAGAAACCCTTTGTCCTTCATACTGATGCTTCCAAGGACGGGTTAGGTGCCGTCTTGTACCGGTATCAGAATGACATTCTCCGTGTTGTGGCATACGGATCCCGCAGCTTAACTCCAGCGGAAAAGAATTACCATCTCCACTCTGGGAAGCTGGAGTTTCTAGCGCTCAAGTGGGCCATCTGCGATCAGTTTCGAGATTATCTCTATTACGCACCAAGTTTTAAAGTGTACACTGATAATAACCCACTCACCTATGTCTTATCCTCTGCAAAACTGAACGCCACTGGTTTGCGCTGGGTTGGGGAGTTGGCCGATTTCAATTTCACTATCCACTATCGTCCAGGAAAAGTCAACATTGACGCTGATACCTTATCTCGAATGCCCCTTGATGACACGGCCCACATGGAAACGTACACGGAAATAGTACCACAGGAGATTCTCCAGACTGTTGCGTGCTCAGCAAAATGCCAAGACCAAGGCCAAGTGAACTGGGTGTCGGCCCTCACCGGAGACCATACTGTTCTACCAACTGACCCAGTCAGGGCACATGAACCCATCGTACCAACGATTGACATACAGCATGCACAAGCCACCGACCAGGTTGTTCGTCGGGTGAGTGATTTGATTCAGCGTGGCCAACGACCAACAACAGGGGAGAGGAAACGAGAGTTAAGCGAGACCCAACTTCTCCTGCACGAATGGGAAAACCTTTCCTTTGACAAGGATGGCATACTTAGACGGCGTAAAGGAACTCGAACCCAAATCATAATACCCAAGCAGCTTCGGTCACTGGTACTCAAAGAACTTCATGAAAACATGGGTCATCTGGGGGTAGACCGCACACTAGACCTTGCCAGAGAGCGCTTCTATTGGCCCCATATGCAGAGAGATATTGAACACCACATTGGACATGTCTGTCAATGCGTTAAACAAAAAACTCCCACGCTTAAGACCAGAGCTCCATTAAAACCTATTGTGACCACTTCGCCTTTTGAACTCATTGCCATTGATTTTCTTCATTTGGAAAGGAGTAGTGGAGGGTACGAGTATATCCTAGTTGTGATGGATCATTTCACACGCTATGCCCAAGCCTATGCCACAAGAAACAAGTCAGCGAAGACAGTTGCCCAAAAGCTCTACAATGACTTTATTCTCCGGTTTGGTTTTCCCTTGAAGATTCATCACGATCAAGGTGGAGAATTTGAAAACCGCCTCCATAAGGAACTAGAGAAGCTGTGTGGCATGGAACATTCTCGCACCACCCCGTACCACCCGCAAGGGAACGGTCAAGTCGAGCGATTCAACCGGACGCTTCTGGGAATGCTTCGCACCTTACCAGAAACCCAGAAATCACGCTGAGCAGAACATTTGAACCATGTGGTCCATGCCTATAATTGCACGAGGCATGAATCAACTGGCTACTCGCCGTTCTTCCTTCTTTTCGGCCGCCACCCCCGTTTGCCTGTAGACTTAATGTTTGGAATCAAAGGTCAAACCAACCACGAGAATCACTCGCAATATGTAGAAAAGTGGCGGAAAGCAATGACGGAGGCATATGAACTAGCAGGCAAGAAGTCCAAGGAAACCGGCACAAGAGCCAAACATCGTTATGACTGCTTTGTACGCAGTTCGGTGTTGCAACCTGGGGACAGAGTTCTTGTACGTAACCTAAGCGAACGGGGTGGACCAGGCAAGCTGCGATCACATTGGGAGGATCGGGTCCACATAGTTGTTAGTCGTAAAGGCGAAGATAGCCCTGTGTATGAAGTTAAGCCGGAGGCTGGAACTGGAGGAAACAGGATTCTACACAGGAACCTACTTCTACCATGTAGTTATCTCCCTATTGAGATTCCAAGCACGATTTCCCGTAAGAGAGGAAGTAAAACCCAGAAGAACAAGCATGACATTGTTCAACAGACACCCACATCATTGGTTGAAACCGTATCAGATGGGACAAGTAGTGAGGATGAGTATACAATCGCTCCAATGAATCGTCAGACTGGGCAGACCCTAGAGAAGGTGGTTACTGAGGAGCCCCCAAAACCTTCTGTTGTGGAGAGACAGCCTCAGACTACACAGTTAGAAGACACAGTACCCGACACCAGTTATCAAGGGGAAAAAGACAGCGACTGCACTGTTACGACAGAAATGGGAGATGACATGTCTGAGAGTGGAGAAGAGCAAGATTCCCAAATTCCGAACGACAACAGTCAACCTGACCCTCCTGAACTGGAGCCAAGGCCTCAACGACAGGGACACCCACCAACCCTTCTGACGTATAACCAACTTGGCAATCCCACATATGAGACTCAAGGTACAACACACTTCATAGCCGCCAACAGTACACTGGGAAATCAGTTACCTCAGTATTGTACTCCCTATCCTACTTGGAGTGCAGGTTTACCAGCTGTACACCAGTTCCAACTACCTACATACCAACATGTGTCTCAAAATCCAGCTATCTCTGGTTATCCAGGGACATGCCTGCAATATACACCAGTACCCTGCCCTGTCTTTCAACCAGTGAACCAGTACCCGATACACCAACCTGTTGTGTACCACCCGAGGAGTGATCTAATGCAAGTACCTGTATGAACTCTGGGCATGTACCAGTGCCTAGTATTGTGAACTGAAATAACTCTTTGCATGCGAATATGTTTGTTTACAAAAAAAAAAAACCGTGCACTTAGATGTCCGCTTGATCCCTCGTGTTAGAACTCAGTATTTTGAACTGATACAGAGTGTATCTTATGGACAGGAAATGTTACCGTGGAATTTAGTTGCTGCAGCCTTTGTAGAACAGAGTTAATAGTCAGGATCCTACCGAGAAGTCTAGTTGTGAAAGTTAATGATGTGTAATTTTCGGTGACATTTTCCTTACGGGGGTAAAACCCTCTTAGTGTGTGCAATTATGCAGTTTATGTCCAAGTGTCGGGACGACACTTTCTTTGCAGGGGGAGTTTGTTAGGAAATAGTTTTAACCGGAAGTGTGAAGCCATTAGCCCTAAACGGAAGTGCGTTACGCGTGACGTAGGCTAGTACATCCGGGGTAATCGTACACGAGGGAAGAACGTTCAAGAACGTGGTGAAATGACTGTATGAGTTGTTGAAGGACGAAAATACAATGTTTTGAAGTGCTATACGTTTATTGTGGTGCTATATGGGACCGGGGTAACAGTGACGCCGTAAATTTCCATCGTCTTTACCCTAAATACTGAATTGCGGTCAGTCTCAGTTGATATCATATTGGTAAATTGCTCCAACACTTGTAGCTACTTATGTTAACTCTTGCTTTCGTGACTGACTTCAACAAGGACAGTTCACTGATTATCTTTTTATTGGACAGACTTTATTTGGAATTATCAAGGAACTTTTTCTAGAAAGAATACAAGAGCTTCACACTGGCGTTAATATCAGTTCAATTGCATGACAAGCTTTGAGGTGCGAAAAAATGTTATGCAAGTTAGCTGGCTGCACATTCAATGTGCAGCCAGCCAATTTGCATAAGTAATTCAAAGCCAAGGTTTGACACCTCTCCGTCTCTTGAGATTTTGGCTGAACATGCACTAGGAAATCAGGCAAACGCCCACAAAAAAGTAATCCAAGCTCTCCTAAACTGAAATGAAAGTAACCGCAATTTCCGGATTAATGAAGATACAACACTAATTAGTGAGCGCTTTGTCCATTTTACTAAGGAAAAAGCGATCACACATTTTAACGATGGTTCTTTCTTGAAAATTGTTCCTCAGCAGAACAAAACTAAAATACAAGTAATATACGGTAGTCAAAAAGCGGCATAAACATCAATTTACTAGCCTTTTCCAATTTCAGTCAATCAAATAATATAAAGTATTGGTAACCGGTAATATTGAATTGAATAAATTCTCCGCCCCGCTACCTGTAAGACCGGGAAAAAGGTTTTCAAAAAATATGATGATTTTAGAGTCGTAATACAACTTAACATTCAATGTACATTGATTGTACATGAAAACCTGGCAATCGGTTAATCTTTTGTTTTGTTTTGCTTCTTTTTCATTGCACAAATAACAGAATCTTCCAGGTATATGCATGCTACCTAAGGAAGACAGAATAAGCTATAAAGCGATGTTAGACATTCCACTTCCAGGTATATGCTACCCAAGGAAAACAGAATAAGCTAAAGCGCGATGTTAGACATTCCGCTTCTAGGTATATGCTACCCAAGGAAAACAGAATAAGCTAAAGCGCGATGTTAGAAATTCCGCTTCCAGGTATACGCTACCCAAGGATGGCAGAATAAACTAAAGCGCGATGTTAGAAATTCCACTTCCAGGCATACGCTACCCAAGGAAGACAGAATAAGCTATAAAGCGATGTTAGACATTCCGCTTCCAGGTATATGCTACCCAAGGAAGACAGAATAAGCTAAAGCGCGAAGTTAGAAATTCCGCTTCCAGGTATATGCTACCGAAGGAAGACAGAATAAGCTAAAAAGGACGTTAGAAATTCCGCTTCCAGTCTATATGCTACCCTGGCAAGGAAAACAGAATATGCTAAAGAGCGATGTTAGAAATTCCGCTTCCACGTATACGCTACACAAGGAAGAATAAGCTATAAAGCGATGTTAGTCATTCCGCTTCCAGGTATCTGCTACCCAAGGAAGACAGAATAAGCTATAAAACGATGTTAGGCATTCCGCTTCCAGGTATATGCTACCGAAGGAAGACAGAATAAGCTAAAAAGCGATGTCAGAAATTCCGCTTCCAGGCTATATGCTACCCTGGCAAGGAAGACAGAATATGCTAAAGCGCGATGTTAGAAATTCCACTTCCAGGTATACGCTACACAAGGAAGAATAAGCTATAAAGCGATGTTAGACATTCCGCTTCCAGGTATATGCTACCCAAGGAAGACAGAATAAGCTTTAAAGCGATGTTAGACATTCCGCTTCCAGGTATATGCTACCCAAGGAAGACAGAATAAGTCTTAAGGCGATGTTAGACATTCCACTTCCAGGTATATGCTACCCAAGGAAGACAGAATAAACTAAAGCGCGATGTTAAAAGTAACGCTTCCAGGTATATCATACCCAAGGAAAACAAAGCGTAACGATAGCGATCAAGTTTCCAGGTACAGCATATTATGTGAGAATATCAGAATAAAGGTAGAGTGCGATGCTAATATTTCGCCTTAAGGTATACATGTATTTAAAATCGTAATTCTTATTGCCACTTACCAAAGGTCTCTCGTCTCTTTTTGTCTCGATTCCATAGCTTCGTGGACCGGTCATCGTTACGACGCGCGCGATTTTCAAAACCTGACATTTCCTGCCACCATTGTGTTACACGCAAAACACAAATTCAATATAATGTTTTGAAGAAAGCCTGGTATTACCCAAGCGGTCGCTAGGTATTTAGGTTGGAAACCTTCTATACTTGGAATAAAGTAAGTAAAATATCAAAAGGAAACGCAATGACTCGCGGCTGGGAAATGTTTAATACATGATACTAGTGTAGCTGGAATAAATTATAATCGAGTCGTGAAAGCGCCACCACGTCCCGTGGGTCCTCTAAAATACATTTCTTCACATAAAAGTCAGTAGCCTAAAAATTTGATCGATGTCGGGTTCTTGCTCGACCTACCTGCAAATCAGCAACGCAGCTTAGTAAAAACAACTATGAACTTTCAGTTTTCTAAGAAGCATCGAGGAGAATTTGCAGGTTTACGTAATGTTGAAATAAATTCCTGCCAGATAATTCTCACGCAAAATTAAAATTATCTTTTTACAGCCTGACCAGGAAAATACTAAAATACAAAATACTATAGTAGCGGTCTAGCAAAGAAAATATACCATAAAACTGAGACGACGAACAGATGTCGCACCACATCATTACAAACGGCGTGACAAGACTGAATACTTCTCTGGGCCTGTTCTAGATTTCGTTTCCTGGCGTATGGTGACAAGTCGTGCGACCTAAACCCTTTGTGTTGCTGGAATTCGACAGAGCCAAAAGGAGGTTACCCGAAAAACAGACAAACTTACCTGAAAATCCACGCACTTGCGCTGACTGCGCTCGTTCTTTCCTTTAATAATTTTTACTTCACGGCGTGATCGCCTTTCTCATAATCTTAACGTATGTCATGCTCTTTGAAGTAACCGCAAGGACACATACCGATCGCACGTGTTGATATAATTCTCTACGTTGCTGACCGAAATGACTCACGTAAAATAACGCGTTTAATGAATGCATGCTGCGAATTTTTTTCATGGCCTAAGTCCCTCATGAATTTTACCGTTAATTTTTTTTTAGTAAACTAATTTTCCTTCCAATTAGCGTTAATTTAAGCCTCGTTTAATACTGATACCTTAATTCACACACTCGTAAATTTCCCAATATTAAGCAAGGCAGATAGCTCCAGTGCCTGCAACAGATCGCTCGCGAATTCCTGCACGTCTTCAAACAAACCAAAGCACGTACTTCTCTGTTTCTCGGCTGGATTTCTAGCCCACGAAATAACCCGGAGTTTGTCGACGGCGTCATGTTTCCTTTACGGCTCAAAAGATTAATACCCCGTATTGTTTATTGTATTTATTTACATGTATATGTTAATTCAATGTGCTTAAGAATTTCCATGGTAGGTTCCATCACTTTCTGAATTCTTCGATACTCTCTTGTTTTTAACACTGATCATGTAATGTTTCACCCCCGGAATTCCCTTTGAGTCACGTCATGCGTGCAGTTCTAACTTCTAGAGCGAGTTGCATGAAACTTAATTAACGTCCAGCGTATAACTTGTAATATCAGACGTTCAGCCCAGTTAAAGTCACTGTTTTAACGTCGGACGTTAGTAGTACCTCGTACTAGGTAAAACTATCTGATTATGAATATCTTCTTATCTAAATTTTCATATATATCTTAATAATTATAGGCTATTTTTGGTCATTGATATATTTGGGCGGTAGCTCATGCCATCCGTCACTTTAAATGCCTTAGAATTATGAAATCGGTGAATTATCAAGTTTGAAGTTAGCCTGTTAAAATGCCCGCGACATGTACAAAGGAAACGGATTCATTTCAGGTCATCCTCAAAGGTTGTCACGTCTGGTAACCACAATGACGCCGTGTCTGTTGTAATCCACAGTATGAGTGGTTGATTATTGCATCCATCGGCATTGGCCCTGCTTCTGTGTAAACTTCATTAAGTACACGCCAGTGCATAACAACTTACGAATGTGAATAAGAGTAATAGAAGAACCACAGGAAGTGAAACAGAACTAAACCTTGTGGATATTGTAGTGACATCCAGCTAAAAAAGGTGAACATTTGTAAATGGTGTGCTATGCTTTGTTTATTGACCGATTATTTGTTGAGTTATTCGAACATCGGACGTCTCCACGCAAACTAGCACTTGAGAAGCAACCCCAACTGCTCATATCTGATAATGCTTTGTAAATGCATATCTCAAGCGTCGTTGGGTCGCCTTCAAGGATACAGGTATCTCTCGTGTGGCATTGTGCTACCGCTGTAACCAATATCAAGTGTACTAATGGACTCGGGTATTTGAGCTTAATCGATAGCTACTTGAGTGCTCGACATGATCAATAATTTAAATCAATTAAGTAGAACAATTCTGCGTATCCTTAGCTTTCATCAGCGTGCAAATCTGCTACGAGGAAACTGTTGTCGGTTAAGTATCTCCTACTTCGACAACGTAACAGCTTTCTTTATTTATTGTCCAAATTGAAATAATGTACCTCAAGGTCACGAGAATTCAACTACAGGAATTAACTGTGTGACATGGGATGGACACATTATAATTACCAACGTTCTCAGACAGCCTTAATATATGCCCATTCGCAGTTTTAATATTCCTTTTCCTCGTACTCCCAAATATATGTACTCCGAAATATATGTAACTTGCTTCGCAATGCTCTCGTCAGTTTTGCGTTGGCAAATTGCAAAAAAACTTTGTTCTTTTCCGGGTGTGTATCTTCACAGATCTATTGAAGACCTGCGTGATGTACCCAGGGAACGAGGAAATGGAACGTTGTTTCAGGATTCTTTCAATGCTTTGCATTTTAATTAACTTGGCTCATGGCGGTAAGTGAAATGCCAGTGCTGATGCCAACTTCAAAACAAGTGACGCAGTAATTACTGTAGTCAGAAGGGAACTTTATTTTGACATTTCTGCTTGCAAACCTACCAATAATATGGGAGATGAAACCCCGAGAAAAAATGTTAAGGTGTATATCCCAGTCGTGTTATTACTTACGTACTTACGGCGGACGTGAATTTAACTGGCTTTAAGTGCGTAGACATGAAATTAGAGACGATGTATCAACAGCTGATGTAAATGTAGAAAACTGGTGAGCGTGGTTCAGCTTCTTTTATGTTTATGCTAGTAGATCACGCATCCTCCCTTTGAAATCCACCCTTAATCATGCAACCAAGTTTGGATTTTTCCTTGCAAAAAATCAGTGGTCCCCCTGTGAGTTTTTTTTCCCATTGCTAGGTTACTTTGTTCCCTTGTTACCTATCTAGTTAAGGCCGCGAGTGACAAGCCGCTCATGAATAAATTTGTAAGGGAAAATTTTGGTGGAGGTCTTACGTCAAAAAACTTTATATCTTGAAGGTTTGGGAGCCAATTCGTTGACACCTAACAGAGAGCTTGGGGAATGGTGGAAGTGCACTCGCAGGGCACTTAAAAGCACTTTAAGCACTTTTAAGCACTTTAAGCACTTAAAAGTGCTTAAAAGTCACAAAATATCCGTTGCCACGATTCAACGCACGTGCAATTATTGATTCAGAAACTAAAAGTTTTACTGAAGAGCCTATTCATGAATATTTCGCGCGGTGTCGCTACTAGTCGTCACACTTCGTGCATACACTTTAAATAAATGAATACTTTAAATACTTTAAATACTTTAAATAAATGAATAAATGAATACCTAGGTCATCAGTATTCATTTATTTAAAGTGTATGCACGAAGTGTGACGACTAGTAGCGACACTGCGCGAAATATTCATGAATAGGCTCTTCAGTAAAACTTTTAGTTTCTGAATCAATAATTGCACGTGCATTAAATCGTGTGCTACGGAGTTGTGACTTTTAAGCATTTTATAAATTAAAAACTGTCCGCGTCAATAGAAACTTTTTAGAAGTTTTCCAACAAAACAAAACAAAAACTACAATAATACTCCTTATAGCTAACACAGAGCTTGGAAAACGCTTATACAATCCAAATATTTGCGATCTCTAAATTGCAACGTATTGTTCTTTTCCGGACAGTGAACAATAGCTGCTCGAATTTAATTTCCATAATAAGCATAATCTTACTTTTAACATTCGTGTTTATTCGGTAAGCCTTCGGGAGCCCTAATACCACCAATTTTGTGTCCAAGAATACAGCTAGTGCAGATATAGAATTTCCTGAACAGACACAACAGGCAGACAAACTAGGTGTAACGAGATTGTCACAACAGAAGCCTTTTTTTCAAACAGGCTTTTTAACAAAATATCAAGGCTTCAAATTTAAACAAGGACGATTTTACTCGTTTAAAAGCTTACAACTTTCAATGGAACTCGAAATACTATAATCGGCTTCTGTTGTGACACAGTAGAGGTTTTAACTGATCAATGAGTGGTAAAATCAAGAAGCGTTGTGTTCTCCACGAGGAGAAAACTTGGACACGGAGTCGCGTTTTACGAAATCTTAACCTTGGGAGCCCATAGCATCGCAAAGAAGCGTAATCTATTAAACCAAAAACAACGTTGTTGCACTTCCACCATTGCCCAAGCTCTCCGTTAAGTTTCAACGGAATCGGCTCCCAAACGTTCAAGATATAACGTTTTTTAGCGTAAGACCGTCACCAAAATTTTACCTTATAAATTTATTCATGAGCAGCTTGCCACCCACGGCCTTAAGGCCGCGGGTGAGAAACTAAGTCATCAGCATTCATTTATTTAAAGCGAATGCACGAAGTGTGACGAATGGAAGCGACATTGCGCGAAATATTCATGAATAGGCTCTTCAGTACAACTTTCAGTTTCTGAATCAATAATTGCACGTGCGTTAAAGCGCGTACCACGGATATCTTGTGACGTTTAAGTATTTTTAAATAAAAAATACTGTCGAAGTCCGGCTTTTTTTACGTTCAAACCCAGTTAATAGAAACTTTTTGAAGTTTTCCAACAAAACAAAACAATACCTATAATGTCACTCCTTATAACTAACATAGAGCTTTGGAAAGGCTTATATTCTTCAATCCAAATATTTGCGATCTCTAAATTGCAAGGTATTGTTCTTTTCTGGACAGCGAACAATAGCTGCTAGAATTTAATTTCCATAATTAGCATAACCGTGCCTTGAACATTCGTGTTTATTCGGTAAACGTTCGGAAGCCCTAAACCCACCAATTTTGTGTCCAAGAATACAGCGCAGATATAGAATTTCCTGAACTGACACAACAGACACGTAAACTAGATATATTGTAGATTGTCACAACAGAGGCAATTTTTTCCAACATGCTTTTTCAGTGAACAAAATATTGAAGGCTTCAAATTTAAACAAGGATGATTTTACTCATTTAAAAGCTTACAACTTTCAATGGAACTCGAAATCCTATAATCGGCTTCTGTTGTGACACAATAGAGGTTTTAACTGATCAGTGAGTGGTAAAATCGAGGAGTTTTGTCTTCTCCACGAGAAGAAAACTTGGACACGGAGTCGCGTTTTACAAAATCTTAACTTTGGGAGCTTATAGCGTCGAAAAGAAGCGCAATCTATCAAACCAAAAAAAATCTTGTTGCACTTCCACCATTCTCCAAGCTCTCTGTAAAGTCTCAGAGGAATCAGCCCCCAAATGTTCAAGATATAAAGTTTTTTAACGTAAGACCTTCACCAAAATTTTGCCTCATAAACTTATTCATAAGCAGCCTGTCACCCGCGGCCTTAAGTAAAGCGGAAAATTAAACAGAAAGAAATGTCGAGGCGCGGAGTTGTTGCTTCCATCCGGAAATTTGCAACGACTACAGACGTCGTTGACAGGTTGTCGCTTTTGATTAAAGCTCGTAAGCGTTGTTTGAGAATCTTTATATTTAGCGTAGAAAGAAGTTAATAAAACATGGCAGCTACGGATTAGTTTCCCTGAAAAGAGAGCAGAAAGCGAAAACAAATACTGTCCCTGCTGAACAAATTTTGAATGTTAGATAAATGCCGAAATGAAGCGAATTTATAAGCTTTGTCTTTCATTGAAGTTTACATATACACTACTTCTGCAAACAGAAGTGTTTGCTTCGCTGTATTTTTTCTCTGTCAGCCGTAGTTCTGTGCTCCACGAGACTAAATTCATTGAATGATCAAGTAAAAGTTGGCGTAATCTGCATAGTTGGAACATGTCTTATTACATCACATTTAGCCGGACCAGATTTTGGGCGCGTTTTTTTGGGACTATTCCGGAATAGGAGTACTCGGAATCGCCGGTTTTCACTGTCACGCCATCAAAAAATAAATTCAAAGCTATTCAATATCAGAAGCTAAGGGTAATGAATAAACAATTTCTCCAAGTCCCAGGTCTGTGCGGTACACCGTTCTTGAGTTATTTGCCGAAACGTTCCACGGAAATTTATAGAGCTCAGTATGCTGACGTCATATTGGTGTCCTTCCGAGGGACACCAACATGGCGGCCGGAAATCAATGAAAAAATCTGGAACTCACTTTTGCTGTGAGAGCGATTACTTTTCCCTCGTGATAAGAAAGGACCTTTTTTCAAACGAGACGGCTTTGTCACGGCGTCCTTTATGTCACATGCTGGGCGCAATTTCGAAAAGTCAAGAGGCTGTATTTTAAACACAAAGGATGATACCGAGCTGGAAACTTGTGAACAGATATATTTTCAGGTGTTCTTACACCTGGTGACGATAAAAATCTAGCAGGCCTAGCGAGTTTTGATCTTAGAATTTTATGACGTCACGTGCAAACCAGCAATATACGGTATTTACGTTCTTTTGGGAGCTATTCCGTTTTCGAATGAACGGAACATCATTCCATTCATTCTGCTCCCGATAGCAGGATGAACAGAATGAAAGGAATACGGTTTACTCTGGTTTACTCGGAATAGACAGAATACAATGTACGCGTTCTTTTCGGAAATTTTTGGCGGGAAATCCTGCGCGGCCGCCCGCCAGTCGCAGACATAGTAGTTCTCAGGTCACCTCTGCCATGGGTATTCAAAAGGGTCGTTCTTTTCGAAATTGAAATTCCGTGTATTCTGTTATTCCTAAACCGGAATAAGAATGGCCAGAATAGTCCCAAAAGAATGCACCCTTTGTTCGGTCAGTAGTGAGGTAATATTTGGGCCACTGTAACCTGATCAGGAGCCGTTCCCACGTGCACAGTAGCGGTAACATCAAAACCAGTCCAGAGGACAGTTATTGGGGTGTGCTATTTCTCCCACCGGTAAAATTTCCGTACAGCCCCCAGTTCAACAATGCATACATTTTCTGACTCTTTGACTCTATTCGTGATTGCATAATTAATTTATGGCCGGGCTCTGCGGAAATTTACCCTCCCACCTCCTTCCACTGAGTTCCTGGAATTCACAGCTATAAATACTAAACTCATTTGTGAATTCATGCTTCCTACAAAAGCCCCGAAACTTTTCTGGCCGATTACGGATACGATAATTCACTCTGTATCTTGAGTACAAAGAAGTTTCTAAGCTTGAAACTTTGAACTTTGCTATAAGTTAAACATTTGTTATCTAAAGCGCTTAGAGACGTTGTAATAAGCGCTATATAAGCTTTGTATATTTATTTTTTATTTATTTTATTTATCTTAAAGACAATGTTAAAATGACAGCTTTGTTGAACGAGTGGCTCATATTTTTACAGATGGCTTTCCGGGGCTGGTCCAAAAGCGTGCAACAAAAGGGTTGAGTCTGTTTGGGAGATGCCTCGTGCCAATAGTTCACCTCTATTTTGTTAAATGTAGCAATTGACCTTTCTTCTTTCTTCCACTTCTCTCTTTCCTCTCCTTTCCTTTGCACTCCACAAAGAAGGAATTGAAGACACGCCATGGCCGATCCTAACCTTGGCTCGATTTCCAGCCGTTTAAGGAAGTCCGGTTTCATCCTTCTCCCAACAACACAAAACGGCTAGAGATCGAGCCTAATCCTCAACGCATTGCGTTGCTGTGTTTGCGCAAGTATTAAATACATGATTCCGAACCATTAGTTATATATGCGAGTGCTAGAAGTCACCCGATGAACAAGTTTTTGCAGTTGTATGCCACAAACACATTAGTTTTCAGTTAGTTCGATGAACTTACACAAGTTTAATTTCATTCACAGCATTTGAAAATAATGTTACGAAGGTGGACAACACTAGTTCCAGGTTGGTATTAAAATATTAATGATATGTTTGCTACATCGGGGGAAAACTGGCATAAGTCAGTTTTTTCTTAAAAGTACAAAAAATGATCAGTCGGTGTTTTTTTCCCTCTTGCACAAACACAATAAACAAAAAATCTATAAGCTCAAAACAAATAAACTCCTCTCGTCCTCCGTCCCCACCCTCTGGCCATTTTATATGAATTCAAGTGTTTGAAAGACCTATAAATAGCTGTCATGAAATTCAGCATTATTATTCAATTACTTGTTAACTCAAATGAATTGAAAGTGAATTTATGAAATGATGATTCACGTGAATTACAGGTGAACAATTTACCCCGTGAAGGATTTCAGTTTTAATGATATCGTGGTTTAAAAGCAACTAATGAGCAGGCCTCCTCAGGTCAAAAATAATGACAACAAAATAGCCTCAAGGAAAGCTACGCGAGAGTTAACTTTGAGGATATATAGTTTACCAAGAAAATAAAAGTTAATTACAGCGCCGTCTCACAAATAGAGCTTAAATTTTTTTTCGATGGGCAAATTTCCTTCGCCGTTTGGGGATTATGGGTGATTCATGCAGACCGGAGTGAATAAAGTTCCCTCGCGAATTATGTTTGAAAAATCCAGGTCTCCACCTAGCAGTAAAATCGCTCTTAGAACGCGTCATAGGATTGGCTAACAAAACAATAAGCCAGGGATAACCAAACAACAGAAACAAAGCCGCTAGTCTTGAAAACAACAGAACTGGATGATAAGAAGGTGCAATGAATTAGAGGTGATAAAGAGCTGCGTGCCAACAGGTAAAATAAATCAGCTGTTAAGGCCACTGGATTACCTGTCAACTCTTGGTTTGAAGTGGTTCTTGCTGTTTCAAAGAGTTTTACCCTTCGTTTGTTTACTGTTACTGACTTACGGCTAGCCCCATCTCAGAACATTAGCTTGTGCACACGGCTTTGTCAGCTTACATCTCGGAAGGCCACCCAAGTGTTAGTAACAGAAGGTGGTAGTAATTGGGACCATACTAACATGCGATCGTTTTGACTAAATTGAAAATTTACTTAAGTGTTTTACCCGCTTTTTTTCTTACAGTTGCGTGCAGGCGGAGCCCCCAATAAACGCATCTGCAAAAAATGCTTCATGTATTTTCTATAGCTACAAATATACTAAAGACGGGCTTTGCAGAGGCATCATCACCAGTTTATACGTGTTTGGAGATAAAGCCACGTTGGAATACGGAGAAAAGGAAACAACGACATTCCAAAGCTACTTTAATTTCTTCGAAATAACTGAGCAATGCAAGCCTTTTATGAGAGATTTGTATTGCCGTTATCATTTCCCGCCATGCGATACTACGTTAGAAAGACCTCGAAAGAGGAGGATTTGTCGCAGGACATGCGAGTATTTGGACAACGTTTTGTGCAAGGATGAAATGATTTACATCAGAAAAGCCGCCGAAACAGCTCCTGTGTTTGACTACGACATGATAAATTGCTCCACTTATGATGTTGCTAATGGAGGGGATGCTCCTGAATGCTATCAATATCATCTTCTACCAGGTAACTTCTGGTGTGAGGAAGAATGAAAGGTGATCATGTCCTCTAACAGGAATCTCGTTACCTCGGATATACCTACGGAGACGTACAAACTCTCTAGAACTGAGGGGAACACATATACCAGAGCCAATAGCGGTTTAGTGAGTAGGGCCAATCGTGATACTTCTGCGCCCCTCAACTTTCCACTGGATAATAAAAGTAATTTAGCTTTTTAGCAACCGTAGTCATGCATACGGCATTTCTTGTTTTGCTTTCACACATTTAGCTGTTCTGACACAATTTTTTTCCTTTTTACAGATGATGATACTAGGAGCACAGGTTTGTGACTAATATTGTGAGACTTTTTGATGCATCACATTGAACTATCCAACTACAGAGATGCATTTTGTACTGTCTACTATTTGTCTGGCTTTAAATATGAAGGAAGCAGGTGTACACTGAGGGAGACGAATACGCAGTGTAACAGCGACAATTTTAGCAAACATATTAACAGGAAACTAATGTAGCTTTAGCCTTCACTCGCATTTGTCAAACTTCTGGATACGTCCTGTCTTACTCTTGATCAGAATAAAAGAATAAGAGAATTACGAAATGTACTGACAAGATAGTTGGTTAAAGCATTAAAAGTGGATCTTTGTCGAGTCACAAAAAATCGGGCCCAGTCATTTAGTAGGAAGACTTGGATATGCATGTTCCCAAGCATCAGTAAGTTTTAATTCGTATTTAGGGTCGGGATGAATTAGTATTTGTAAAACGTTGAGATTAAATTTGGTATGAGTGTATCTAGTTAGTAATGTAATAGAATTTTGGGAAAAAAGTTTTTTTTTTCAAAATGTTAAATTCTAAGTAAGTTTTCCCTTTCAGTAAAGCCTCTCTTTCTATCAAAGACATCCTCACCCTTATCTTGAGACATTATACATCACATTCAGTAAAATTACCAGCTTGTGTCATTCTATGACTTCTTCTCATCATACTGTTAAATGCTGATTTTTGCGTAAATAGAAGAAGACAGGGGCCGAGGCGGTTACCTTGGGATTTCTATAGTAAAACGTCCAACAAAAAGCCAGATTTGATTTATAACCCACAGATTGTTACCATGGCATCGGCGTTGGGTATCGTGGGAGCGTCAATATCACCAGGTCTGGCCGTACATGTCAGCCATGGACCTCACAGTGCCCTCACCGTCACTGGCGGATGCCTGAAGATGCTGCTGATAGCCATAATATGTGTCGTAATCCGGAAGGCAGTGCTCCGAATGGACCGTGGTGCTACACCGCTGACCCTAAAGTTCGGTGGGAATACTGCAACATATCTCAATGTCCTCCTAGAGGTAAAGTAGAATTTAGTCGCTCACAGAAGCTTAGCCAGCAGTGAAAGCAATTTCGGCCGCTGAAGCTGAGGTCTCTGGGTATTTGAATATAAATCTATTTGTTTTTGTGTTTGTTTGTTTTTTCATTTTTTTTCAGGAATTTTTGGGAAAAAAGTCCTAGAATTTTACAAATGAATCACGTGTAATTCAAAAGATCTCTTTTATCCCCCAGAAAGCCAAATTTCGATCACAATTAAGAAAAAACTACCACATCAGATGCCTTAATTTTCCACAGTGAGACTCCGTTTAGGCGGGGGGGGGGGGGTCTGCTCCAGCCCTGAAAATGCCGGTAATTAGGAGAGCCAAATTAGCACCTAAAATGTGAACGCATTCTACTCACCAAAACGACCTCATTTTGGGGCTGAAACGAAACGTTTGAATTAACAGGGTCCCTGGGAATCATGTTAACTAAGGAGTGCCTTTGAATCCGGCCGATTGAATTTATCTACTTTTAAGGTGCTTTGTTTTCAAAGTTTTCTTAGTACAGTGAATTAATACTTAGCGCCCATTTTACCTCACTAGTTCCCGAGGACGCTCCAACTTCCTTAAAAGGCTACCCTCTGAACTCATCTGCAATTCACGTCTCCTGGGAACGCATCCCTCCTTCCTTGTACAAGGAACAAGTGCTAGGATACCGGATACGATACAGAAGCCTTGGGTCCCGGTTAAACAATGAACTAAATGTTACAAGTACTATCAAAGAGGCTGTTATTGGGAGACTTGATCCACGAACTAGCTACCACATAGAAGTAAACGCATTCAATGAAATCGGTCATGGGCCATCTAGCAAGATTCTTGTCATAACAACATTACAATTTGGTAAGTGCTGAACTGTTTTCCCCGCTTTGTAAGTATTGTTACATAAAGGTCTAGTGATTTTTATTGTGATACTGCATAAGGCCAAGTTCTGCTGGCTAAATTATCTTGTAATTTGCTCTCCATTTTTGGAAAAAAGGTGAAGGTTAATTACTTGCAGATAGCTCCTTATACTTTGTGTAATGTTTAAAGAAACAAAAACTTCAATTCAAATTTTCGTTTACTCGTTTTGCTTTCTTCTTCCTCTTCAACGCTCAGAACCTCCCACGTGTTAAGTTGCAAACGCTAAAAGTCATGCAGAATAAAATCGCATGGATTCATGCATCCTTCTCTTGAATCGCTTTCGATTTTCAGTCATTTTCGTTTGCAGATAAAAAAAGGTGTCAATTTAGGCACCCTAACTGATACGTATTGAATGATTTACACTTTCCCCAAACTGACTTCAAGGGCTTTTACTATTGACAATTCACGTAGATGATTGCATGAACTTTTGTCTTAGTAGAGCGAAACATGGGCAATATTAATATTTACGGTATTGGCGATTTGAGCACACAATTCGCAGGCCGTCGAGTTAGGTGGATGGTTTAGGCCTTTGGCGGGGAGCATTTTCTCTTTGAAAATACTGCTTTCGTTTGATGCAGACGGTGAAATCACGGAAGAGCCATTAGCCCTTCATAAAACGATATAGTGTAGTAAGGGAGGACAGACTAAAAGTATTCCTGGAATTTTGTCCGTGTTTTCATGAGGAAAATGGACAAATAAGAGCGCGTTTTGCGTTTCTATGCCTCAACAAAATTTCTCCCGAATTACATATCATCATACAAAGAAATGATTATATGAACTTTGAAAACAAAAGGGAAATAGACACAATTCTCCTTGCAGGTGTTGTCATCGTTGATGTGGCCTTTCAACTGGTGTTGGACAAGGAGTTTGATAATAACCTCCTAAACCGTAGCAGCAAAACATTTGTGGAGATGGAAGGCAAAATCAAAACCATGGTATGACTCGGTTTGATTTGCTGTAAGGCTTTGTCCACAATTGATCAGTGGATGGGGATGGCTTGTGTGTGCTTGTGTGTTCTAAGCATTTACATGGTACACCATGGCCCACATTTTCCTGGCATATGGCAAAATATGAAAAATTCAATCAATTTTCATTTGCATTGCAGATAATGCGTCATTTCAATAAATCTTCTGTTTTGAAGATATATGACATCAGAGTTCTGAGCTTCAGGTATGATCATGCTTTTAAACTATCACAAAATGCACCAATCACGGACCAAATTAATCAAGTAATACCACATAAAGGAACTGTGAAATTTTGACTCTTTAAAAATAAGAAAGATAAATAAATATATTTAATTAACAAAATTACTCTCTTGTTGGGGACAAAGATTATTTAAATTTATTGTTTTTGTTGTTGTTGTGAATTTCGGTTTTGTCACATTTGCATTTACTTTACGTTCATTTATCATGGTGTTGTTTGATGCGACAGTTATAATATTGATATTGTGGATAATATTATGTCCATGTGCACGTTGTAACCGGCCAGTTTTTTTTTATCCATAAGCTAAGATTAGCGGCGGGGGAATTTGATAATCTTTGTGTAAGGTTTAGAAGACTGTTGTCTACACTCCCCAAAAATCAAGTAGATCAAATTGAAAGACTTAGATACTTTGAGCAGGATGAAAGCAAGTTTGCTAAGTGCGAAAAGACAATGCAAAATAAATGAAACACGTGTTTATTTGTTATTTCGTAGCCGTGGCAGTTTGAAGGCGGACGTTAAAGTCTTAGCTACAATTAATACAAACAAGACGACAAAAGATGAAGCTATTTCCCATTTAATAGAAGGACTTGATACTGCACCAGGACAGCAAATCACTGCCATATTTGTTTTAGGTAAGTAGTTAAGAAAAGTGGTCCTCTAGGGTTTGTTTTCAAGAATAATCACTGTAGAACTAGGGTGTTTATCATCTGCTAAAAAATGCAATTGAGCTTACCGTTAAAATGTTAAAAATAGTGAAGGCTTTTCAAAATCAGGCTAACAACCAAAAGAAATGGCTTTTGCCATTGACAGCTCCGCGCGAAAAAGTGAAAAATGGTTCGAAATACTACAGCAGTCGGTCTCAACCAGTAAACTCCCCAAATCTGGAATAAATCTTGATTTGTTCTCCACTTCTCTTTCTTAAATATTTTGCCTTCTAACTAGTATTTGAAGATTTTTTCGTAAGCGGAAAATATCTATAAGCTCCTGAACGCCTATCAAGTTAGCAACTAACTGCTAAAGTTATTCAGGGTGGACCATACCAGGCTTAGAATACACAGGTGCCCTCATTATAAAGATATATACAATTAAAGCTATCCGAAAAACAAGACGGTAACAATCTTAACAAAAATATTAAAGGTACAAAAAGTAGGTAAACACCGAAAACCCTTTTTTTTAACACTTTTTAAGTACAGAATGCATTTACCCTATTTTGCCTTGGCTTTTTTTGAGTTTCTGAGCTTGTGCCCTCCCCCTATAGATCTCGTAAAGTATTCACGCTCTCGTGATGAAACTTGGCACGTTTCATGCACGTCATTAGCTTAACGGATTGGGTTTATGACATGTCGATTGTGACGTTTCATGACGTCACAATGACGTCTCAAAGCAGCCATTTTTAATTTTGAGCCGCCATCTTGAATCCCGAGCAAGCAGTCATACATTTGACAATGACGTCATCGAAAAATGTATGAATTTGTTTAAGTTCAAAACAAGCACAAAAAAGTAAAAGATTATCTTCTTCTTACAAACGAGGGGAGAAAAACTGAAAAAAAAGACTGAAAAAAAGACGGAAAATGGCCAAAACACTTCCTGAGTAGACGGTTGCTATGGAAACGTCAATCATCATAGACATGTCATTGACCCAGGAAAATTTTCTCTGATAAATTTCAGGAAAAGTAACGATATTTGGTGATTATTCGTCTTCCCGTTTAAAAGTTATAATTCGTTAAAGTCAGCGCGGGCACAATGTGCCCCCCCCCCCCAGGCTAACAAGGGTTAAAATTTGGGTTACAATTTTGAATAAAGACGAACACGAGTGCCTAAGCAGTTTTGATCTGATGGTAGAAGCCACGCTACTGGAGGAAAATTCAAGACAAATCAGTAAAATAATAGCCTTAATTTATTCCCTTTAGATCTTTTTTTTATCTAAAGGAGCATGTTGTTCTGAACTTTCGGATGACGTTCCCTGTATGTAACGTAGGACTTCTTTATCTTTGCCTCTTGTTTTCAGATGATCAACATCGCCGTTCTGAATTCAGTTAATCACGGGCTATCTACGAAAAGCGAAACCTTCTCAAAATATTGTAACATAGCAAAAAAAACAAGGGGGGATCGGATCCATTAATCTCCTTGTACCACGGGTGGGGGCTTTGAGTTTGGTTGTTCGTCCGAGGGTTAATCCAGCCACAAAGGGTTTATGGCAGGGGTGCATATTATTCTTCTTCATCCATTACAACTAATTGTTTGCTTTGTTTTTTTTTTTCAAACAATAAGAGAAGCCACAGCCTCCTAGAAACTTGAAAGCAACAAATGTGCAGACACGGTACTTTATATTGACCTGGGATAAGCCAAAATATGGCAGTTATTACCAAATAGACAACTATACCATCGAACGGAAGAAAGAAAATTCTGGAAACTTCACAGTACTTCGGACACCACCGTTCGCTTGGACAGGGATGATGATGAAGGATCTGGAACCCGCTACAGAATACAATATTCGATTGTCCAGTAACAACAAATATGGAAGGTCTGACGGTGTCTCAGTAACACAAGGCACACTGCCTGGTAAGTACCATTGAGACGTATTATTCTGGTGGCCATGGAAAACCCCTGTCTAAGCTTGTGGGTAAACTAAACAGAGAGTGGATAAATACATTCGATAACAACCGTTCAGAATTGCATTACTGTGGTTCCTTAATATATTGAAACCGATAATGACTTGTCTCTGATGGTGACTTGACTCTGATTGTGACTTCCGCTCAAGTTGTCAGAAAGTAAGTCACTGTCACCAACCGTCTTTTTAAGGTGATTCCCTTAAATTGCATTGCGCATCCTTTCTGCGCATCATTTTTTAACTTAGGTGATTAGCGCGCGCACGAGCGCGCGCAACTTCGGAACTTGATAGGTTTCTATGAAAGCTGAGCGTTCAGAGAAATGACAGGTCGTTTTCTTCTAAACGAAGTCGGTAACACCCATTTTTTAATAAATTAATTCAAACGGCACTCGGTCGAGTACAATATTTCGCGATTTCAAGAAAAGGTAAAAATTCTACTTTGAGATATTTTTATTTAAATGCCAAAAAGAACACGTCTTTAGGTACAGCAGGGTATGTACGCACGTGGCAAATTCTTTAATTTTTTTCATATCCTTAATTCCTGTTCAACCAAACTAGTATACAATCCAGGTGCCTGTTGGATGCTCCACCGCTGAGCTATGGGGTACTCTTGGTACGATGATGTAACACTCAGTAATGTCGAGCAAGTCTGGAAACTAACACATTACATTCGGTATCTTGAATTTTTACTTCGCCAAATTCCGAATTACTGTTGGCTTTCACAAAACTAAAGCTAACCTTTTATTTCGAAACCAGTTGCTATCCGTCTGAAAATTCGCCAATTAACCAGTTTCATTAGTCGTTCGCGGGTGGCTACATTATTTGTTTGGCACAGCTAGGATCCTTGCTTACCAGTAGTTTTCTTTTCTGAGGTGTTTTTCCTCTCTTTCACAGCACGAAATAGCAAATTTACACTAGCGTTAAGTGACGGTAAAGACGACATAAAATTATGATTTACGGAACTTTACGCTTCTTTCCATCAGCGTAAAGTTCAACTTAACGGCTCATTTACGATTCGGCGATTTGAGCTTACAACTGAATTTTCATTCGTTGCAAGGAGTTAGGCATGTCTTATTGTAACTCTTTTATTCCGTATATCCTCAAGTTTAAACAAAGTTTTGTTGTTGTTGGTTAAGCATACTGTAAGAATACTGCAATACCTGCAATCTCTGTTTGTTTACTTTTTCTTTTGACTTCTTTTTTAATGGTAACCTTTAATCGTTCTGTGGAAATGCCCTAATTGAATTCGCATTTTTTAGACAGATTCATCAGGAATTTGGTGCTGATCATCGTGCTGCCTCTCAGCCTAGCTGTTTTATTTATCGTGGTTATCTGCCTAAAGTTTCGACCAACTTGTAAACCAAAGCCCGAGCCAGAATATGATCAGGTAAATAAAACCTTCTTTTAATGAACAGCATTTTTTTTCTTAAAGACGAAATAAAAAAGCCAAACCACTAATCTGCCAAGGGGTGATATTAAGGGCACAAAGTCGTGTATTTTTAGTTATATTTGAAGACCAGATACTACCGTGTGGTGAAAAAATGTTCGCGGGAGTTTATTTTTGCGGGTTGCCGATCGAAGAAAAATCCGCGAAATTAGCTAAGATTAGATTGTGAATAAAATCTTAATTAATTTTTAATCCGTGATTACTCTTCATGGACTTTCGAACATCCGGGAACTGAGGGTACTTTAACCTGTTGACTCCATATTAGGTCAAACCTTGTTCATTTGAAATGCTGAGGCTACGGTCATGGAAACTGTGATATCAAAAGTGATATCCTATAGTTACCGTACCCAAATTGTGAATTAGCCAATCAGAAGCCTTGTTTACTGTCATGATTTTCTACGATTTCAAGTCACTGACCCGATATCCTATGATATCATGGACAGTTTCTACTCTAGAGATGAAATTACTTTAGAGATGTGCATTACAACTGAAATACAGCAAAATGTAAAATTATTACATTTCTTGAACGAGAAAGTAACTTTTTTAACACTAACAGAGAAAAAAAATACAATTTCGCGCCAAAATTGGACGCGGCTACACTACTGGCGGGCGCTTGCGTGTACGTTTACGGACAGCGCTGAAACTTTTTTGTTTGACAATGGAACCGCATTTTCCAAATTTCTCTCTTATTTGGACTTCCAAGATTCCCAAAATGAAACTCCAAACAAAAGAATTAGAAAAATGACAGATGAGGAGTTAGAGAAGAGTATTGATGCAGTATTCTTCCCCTGTTTTACGCGCTATATGACTTTACCGTAAGCAAATTGTGAATTAGGCAATCAGAGGCCTTGTTTACTGTCATGATTTTCTACGATATCAAGTCACTGACCTGATATCCTACGATATCATGGACAGTTTCAAAAACTCGCACTCTTTTACCGCCTTTAGAGATGAAAATTACAACAGAAATACAACGAAAAGTAAAACTATTACATTTGTTAAACGAGAAAGTAGTTTGTTTAACTCAAACAGAGAAAAAAAAATAAAATTTCGCACCAAAATTGGACGCGGCTACACTGGCAGGCGCTCGCGTGTACGTTTACGGACAGCGCTGAAACTTCTTTGTTTTAAAATAAAGCCGGATTTTCCAAATTTCTCTCTTTATAACATAGAGGGCAAAATTACTGAATGCTGATTGGTTGAGACAGAGGGCATTTTTTCTTAATTTTCTCTCGGACGAGGGCAAAATTACTGACTCCTGATTGGCCAAGCGCCAAAATTACTCGCATTTGATTGGCTGAGCGCGAGAGCGCGCCATTTGCATTTTGTAGGCCGTCTTGAAACGAAAAACGGATTTTGAGTTGTTCAACACAAATATCGCTTTTAAGTTTGACTTTTAACCGGGTTAGTTGGTAAAAATGGTATGGAAATCAGGTGTAAGCTTGAAGAGAAATTCCAAAAGGTGAATCTATATGTGTTACGGGAAACAGCAAATGGTTATTTGTTTTAAAACTACTGAAAACTTCGGAGCGATGTGGTCGATAATTTTTCCACCGAGAGGAAGCTTCGCAACTCAGGTGAATAAAATTAACTTAGTGTGAGATTTAAGTGTTTTAAGTGTTTTTAAGTGTGTTTTTCAATGAACTAGAATTGTATTTATCTCTTAAGATGTACATAATTGTCAGTCTTTCCTGTTCTGTGCGCTGACCAACAGTTAAACTGCTTGAGTGGTGAATTGTTTACGAGCGGGTACTTTTATTCTGAGGGCCGGCTGATGTGTTTCAACGTGCGTGGAAAATTTTCCGAAAATTTTGCCCTCTGTGTTATAAACAAGTAATCGCATTGAGTCCTCGTAGAGTTAAGGATAAACTTCACTTGTATTTTCAAAGTTTTCACAAATTGCCCTCGTCGCTGCGCGACTCGGGCAATTTTGTGAAAACTTTGAAAATACGCGTGAAAATTTATCCTTAATTCTACTCGGCCTCATGCGATTACATATACTAATTTGGACTTTCAAGATTCCGAAAATGAAACTCCAAACAAAGAATTTTAAAAATATGACAGATGAGGAGTTACCAAAGAGTATTGACGACCAGAAAAGTGTAAATACGTGTCGCTCTTCAAAATGGCTCGACCAAACTCGCCTGATATGCCGCCGAAGCGTACCAAAAAGGTACGATTAGGTATAAACATTGCAATTGTGTGTCACTTTTCCCTAAATAGTTACTACAGAATATTTTTAGACTCGTTTTGGCTTACAGAAAGTCTCATACAATTCCAAACGTTGATTAGAGTACTGGGTGCGCTTTTTTTTCTGTTTTGTGAAGAATAATCGACGTTTTGACGAATTTGGAAGCGGTCTCTTACAAAAACTAAATTTATGTGGAATTGGATGGAATTGTCGGCTCTATAACTCCAAAATCTTCCGAAAATATGTAAACTTTTGTGCGTGTGTTTTGCTTTTTAGCACGTTAAATCGCAATCGAGTAAATAAACAACAGGCAAAAGTACAACAACAACAACAAAACTTTATTTACAGGATTTATTTTTGTTGTTGTTGCTGTTTCCAGACAGAATTGTGGATGCGGGGAGAGTGGCGTGAGTTTCCAAGATCAGACATCAAACTTCAAGAAAAGTTAGGGGAAGGCGCATTTGGTGAAGTTTACAAGGGCCTGGTGCAGATTGATGGAGAAATGACACCCTGCGCAGTGAAAAAACTAAAAGGTAATTCCTTTAAATCGATTTAGAATCATCAGGGGAGCAGTAGTGAGTGCACTCACCTACCACCAATGTGGCCCGGGGTTCGATTCCCGGTCCCGGTGTCATATGTGGATTGAGTTTGTTGTTGAGTCTCGTCCTTGCTCAGAGGGTTTCTCTCCGGGTACTCTGGTTTCCTCCCTCCACAAAAATCCACATTTCCAAATTCCATTTCCATCTGGAATCAGTGGACGAATAGCCACTTTGTTGAGATGCCACTGCGAATTCCAATTTATTTATTTATTTATCTAATTTATTAGTTTACAGTAGGCGATTCAATCATTTAATACTTATGAATTATGCTAGATACGTTTCTCTCTTCGATCTCTAGGTTCGAATCTCCCACCCTACGCCTGAGGAACCTGTGGGAATAACCTGATAAATACCTTACAGGGGGCGACATTATCCTCCCCCCACCCTTCTTTTGCTCACGAGGGTTGAAACAGGTCATTCGTTTATATAAGTTGTGTTTGTTAGGCTCACCTTTTCAGGGTCCGTGGCCTTGAGTTGATAGTTGTCGGTTTCTATTGCAGCAAATGCTACTGTAGTAGAGAGACGAGACCTTATTAACGAGCTGAAAATCATGGTAACAGTTGGTGAACATCCTAACATTGTCAGTCTCATCGGCGCTTGTACGAGAGGCGGTTAGTATCGTGAATGAAGAGATGTCATATTTTGGTGTTACAATTTCATATCGTAGAAGTGCACATGAAATCGCTTAATTATGAATGAGTGGTTAGGAAATTAGGAATTAGGAATTAGTAATTCCTTCGGTATATTCTATGATCACCAGTTGACTGTTCCATAGTGTTTGACTTGATTTCTGATAACACTGTTGTCAACTTTCAATAGACCCCTTCACGCTAGATAGTACATGATGAGTTACCGAGACAACACTAAGATAAAAGTAATGGTTGAATGGAATTCTTAACTATGTAAATATTGAACATGAATTTGTTTTCCCGGAATTTGTCCTTTAATAACATATCTAAAAAGTCAAAACATGTAAGGATCTTTTTAATCATCATTATTTAAAAGCACGTTTTAAAATGGAATTCCAAATGCAACAAACTAGCGCTGCTCTATTCCTGCACCCCCAAAACTCCCAGGTGAAGCATGGGGCGTCAACATTCAACTCCTCCTCCACTATTCGCTATCTCGGGTTCTCCTTTCATGTCATTCCAACGTTACCCTAGCTGCGGTAGTTCTTACGCACCTAACCTTCTCCAAGCGTTTTTAGATACTCCTCGCGTTCTCCTCAATTGCAAGTTCCAGATGGTAGCTTATATGTTACCTGGTTACGTTGTCACGTGATCTCCTCAGAACACGGCCATTGTTTCTTCTGATATGTTAAGCATTCTATCCGCTATCTTTTTGTTGTCTCACATCTTTCTTCTACTGATATTTGGTCATCTGACCCCAAGGACATCTTTTAAATGTGTCAACCCCTCTCTCTATCTCACTCCTAACACACCTCCTCTGTACTCGGTTGCTGGTCCTCATGATTAAAATGAGCTAGTGCTTGGTACCTGTTGCTAAGCGCAATCTGAGGGTTGGTGAGACTTGGAAAAGTTTTGAGTTGTAACTTGGAATAGCTTTGGCAGGGGTTGTTAGCGGTATATATTCCTGAATTTCAGCTTTAGCTTAGCTACAAGTAAACGGTGATCTGATCTCATACATCCCGTTAAAATCGTCGGAACCGTGGTCAAACTGATTTTCAGTCTTGTGGTTTAGAGCCATCTAGGTTAATTTAAAATATAGATTAAGCCAAACCTAAAAGCGGAGCTCCCCCTTTTTATTTATTTATTTATTTATTATTTTTTTGGCTGGCACTTATCAATTTGTGAAAATACTGCCATTCAAGTCGTTAAATAAATGAATAGGTTTATGTGGTAAGGTGGGGCATCTCTAAAAAGTGTTTCATTCATATTTGTCCTGCCTTCTCTACGCCTACTAGTCACCTTCTCTCCTCCTGTGTGGCCGCTCCCAACCTTTGCATTTTATAATCCGGCGCCGTAATCGTAATAGTCGCACGCAGAAAAGGGCTTTTAAAAAACCTGAGACAAGTTTAGTTTCAGGTCAAAAAGTGAAAAGAAAAGCGTATACACTTTTATAAGATAAACCCTGGAAAGAAGAGGTCATAAGTGTATGGAATGTTAAATTTCCATTTATGCCTTTAAATATCGCTGTGTTGCCCTGTGTACTTTAAAGGCCGCAAAGTATTTTACTCGTTACATAACTATTTTACATTATTCGCAATATTATACTGCTTTACAATATAGCTGTTTCGTGTTTCAAACTTAAATTTCCGGCACAGTACAGCCTTATTGAACACAAATGTTTTATTAAATGTAAAGAAGATCCTCGCAGTTATTAACGCAACTTATGCAGTTGCGAAAAGAAAGCCTGAAAAAATCAGGCTTGCCGGGATTCGAACCCTGACCTCTGCGATACCGGTGCAGCGCTCTAACCAATTGAACTAACAAGCCAACTGGGAGCTGGTCATTAAATTGGTTCGTAATATACCCGGGAACGATGAAGATGAAACTGCATAAGTTGCGTTAATAACTGCGAGGATCTTCTTTACATTTAATTCTTCATTCCGCAGTTCAAATATATGAATTTCATATATTCATAATTTCATCTTCATCTTTCCCGGGTATATTACGAACCAATTTAATGACCAGCTCCCAGTTGGCTTGTTAGCTCAATTGGTTAGAGCGCTGCACCGGTATCGCAGAGGTCAGGGTTCGAATCCCGGCAAGCCTGATTTTTTCAGGCTTTCTTTTCGCAACTGCATAAGTTGTGTTAATAACTGCGAGGATCTTCTTTACATTTAATTCTTCATTCCGCAGTTCAAATATATGAATTTCATATATTCATAATTTCACAAATGTTTTACTTTGTAATTTTAACTAGAGCCAATACTGGTGTTGGTGAGCCTTGCGGAGAACGGCTGTCTGTTGAATCAACTCAAGAAAAGCAGAGAAAATCCTTACATCAATGTTGAAAATAAGAAAGAACATTTTACACACATCGACAAAATCAAGATCGCCCGAGATGTCGCCAAAGGAATGGCGCACCTATCAAGCAAAGTGGTAAATGTATTTAAATTTTGGCCAGTCCTGTAAACATAAATTTCCATGACCTGTTTTCATCTGGCTTTGTGGCTGAAATTTTTTGACCAGCGGTGATCTGATCCGCTGGGTCATTAGTTCTGCTCCTAAATGCGTGTACTAAGCGGCCCACACTCCACGCCCTAGGCCATTCCCGCAATTAAATACCTTAAGTCCGTCATGCCCCTATCTGGCCTCCTAAGTTGGTTAGAGCAGACATGTTCTCAACGCGAAGGTTTTGGGTTCAGCTACCGTCGTCAATCATTTTTTTTCTGATGATCCTTTTCGTTTGTGGAACTCATGTTAACGCTTAATATATTCCAATTAATAACTTAACGTAACGTGAACAGCACCATTGTCTCAGAAAGATGGTCGCTAAAGGGAGATGGCGGCTAAAGTTAGATCATCGAGGTAAAGATAAGTTAAAATTTTGATTATGATTACGATTTATATTACTATTATTGTTTGGAACGACAGAGGGATGGGACCTTTGTGGCCTTCACAAGTAAAACTCTTTAGGGTGCATTCTTTTGAGATTATTTTAACTATTCTTGTTCCTGTTTAAGAGCAACAGAATACACGGAATTTCAATTTCGAAAAGAACGCTCCTTCCGAAAACGGAATACCCATAACGGTGGTGATCTGAGAACTAATATGTCTGCGAACGCGCGGGCGGCCGCGCAGGATTTCCCGCAAAACGTTCCCCAAAGAACGTGTATTCTGTCTTTTCCGAGTAAACTGTATTCCTTTCATTCTGTTCATTCTGCTATCAAGAGCAGAATGAAAGGAATGATATTCCGTTAAATCCGAAAACAGAATAGCTCCCAAAAGAATATAAATTCCGTCTATTCCGAGTATTCCTATTCCGGAGCAGTCCCAAAAGAATGGGTCCTAACTTCTTAAAAACATATTCTCTCTGATGCTTTTCACCCTTTATTTATTTATTCCTTTAGTTTTGTTTATTTGTTCGTCTATTTTTTTATTTGGATGATGTTTCACAGTTATTTACTATTGCCTATCTCGAACTCCCGCTTTCTCGAACAATCACACCTTAACGTCTAAATATTTATGTTTCTTTCCTATTGTCGCTTTGCAGTGTGTTCACCGAGACCTTGCAGCAAGAAACGTTCTTCTTGGCAAAGATAATCTTGCCATGGTTTCTGACTTTGGTCTTTCACGTGACGTGTACGAAAGTGGCGAGTACGAAAATACATCTGGGGTATGAAAAACAACAACAACAAAAAAGCAATTGCAGTAAAACAAAATACAGTTGATCGTTGTTAGACGTATACAAACCATTATAGCTTAGCCCAGGGTTACTATTTTTAACTGGAGCTCCGAGGACATCTTCTTATATTTGGCACATTTCCCTGCATCGATTTCACAAATACTTTAATGGCCAAGTGATCATATAATAGTTGTGCTAGGACAAACAAACAAACAAACAAACAAACAAACAAAACAAACAAACGAAGAATCAAATCATAGAATTACAGGGATCGAACCCATAAGCTCCATGAACTGCCACCGCCACGCAACGGGTCCACCTACTGCACCCGAAGCCGGGGATACTTTAAACTACCGATTTGTAAGACAAATAGGCTTAAAAACACCTTTATTTTGGAACACAGTTTTAATTATTAGTATTTTTGATATTTCCCTTTTTGTATTATATTATAGGTTATATTTTCATCCTTTTTTTAAGTAGTGTCATATATTTATAGATATTTTTAATATTTACACTGTAAAGTGTGTCGCAAAACAGCCGGCCCGGGGCTGCAATGATATTACTTAATAAAGCTATCTCTCACATTAATTTAAAAAGCCAACGGATTACTTTTGCGAGCTTTTTGATTCCAGGTTCGCGGGTGAATAGAAAAGCTCATTTTCACTTGCAAAAGGCTAGGCCGAACAGTTTCAAAATATAGCCACTAACTAAAAAATAGCCAGACTTATGAAAACTTGCTGTCCGGAAAGAAGGGTGATTTTGTCACACCAGACCGTGAAAGGCTATTAGCAGCATTCAAGTACTTACAGTTTGACATCGCTGTTTCTCCATCTTTTAGTTGTCTGTTAGCATCCGGTGACACTTCCTGAAACGCATAACCGAAAAGTAACGATTATAGCACTTTTAATTAACCCATATAATACCGCCAGTTTCACTTAAGCTTGGCCACGTCACGGAGACAAATGTTTCATGTTTTGTCATGGGCGATTGACAAAATACAGAGTCGTCAACCCTGACATTTCAGTCTTAATCCTATAAAGTAAGCCCTCCTCTCCGATTCAAACCGTAGATCCTAAGGCGCATAGGTATACCCACTATCCTCGTAACAATAAACATTGTTTAGTTTCAGTTTCAAACTACAATGAAATGAGAACGAAAGAGGCGAAAAATCAATCAGTCAGTCAGTCGGCCAGTCGGCCAGTCGGCCAGTCAATCAGTCAGCCAGTCAGTCAGCCAACTAGTCAGTCAGTCAGTCAGTCAGTCAGTCAGTCAGTCAGTCAGTCAGACAGTCAGTCAAGTAGTCAATTCACTGAGTCAGTCAGGCAGGCAGTCAGTCAGTGAGTCAGTTAGCCAGTCCAGCCAGACTACATCCATCCATCCGCACAAACAAATTAATTAATAAGTGCTGACAAATTCATTTATTTGTTTATTTATCACTTATTAATTAATTTATTTATTTAGTTATTTATTTATTTATTATCATTTTTTAATAAAGGGAATGTTACCAGTTCGTTGGATGGCACCTGAGTCCCTGGAAGATTATACCTACGGCGTCAAGTCTGACGTGTGAGTCTGCTTATATTTGCAATTTTTTTAAATGTTCCCTTGCAATTTGAGGATTCAGTTTTGTGAATGTTTCATTTTTACTTTTTCCTTTGTTTTGTTTTTTCTTCACCTCCATAGCCCCTCGATTCTTCTTTTAAATTACTTTTAAGTAGAAAATTGAAAAATATATATAATAATTTCTCAGTTAAGAGGACTTCTCCGATTAAGCGCCTTATCTCGAATGCATGTACAAATGCGCGTTTTAAATGGTAATCAAATTTAACGTCATAGTGTAGGAAGTAGTCGCCTAATCTCCCGAGCCAGGGTCTCATGTGTAAACACTTGATGTCCAGGTCGAATTGGAATTTGGAAGTGTTGGTTTTTGTGGAAAGGAAAACCGGAGAACCCAGAAAAACCCTCGGAGCGAGGAGAGAACCAACAGCAAACTCAACCCACATGCCAACCACTGGAACCGAATCCGGGTAACAGAGGTGGGAGGCGAGTGCTCTCACCAGTACGCCAACCTTGCTCCCCTTTGTTATAACAACTAAAGAACGAGAACTTGTAATAACCTCAGGGATCCGGTTTCTTTTTAGATGGTCGTTTGGCGTAGTGATGTGGGAGATAGAGTCTGGAGGTAAAAATCTATCAATCATGTTAGTACACTAACAGACATCATAACTTCAAAGAGTAATAAACTAATAATGTTTAGTTTACACGCGAAGATTTGAGGAACAAAACTTGAGAACCGCCTTCAAACAAAGCATTTTAATAAGTTAAAACATCTTCAGACAATTGTAGGGCTGGGTGGCCACTCGAGATCATCCCACTCAACAAAGAAACGTCCATAGATCTGGCATTAAAAAAAGGAATATCTCCTTCATTTTCGATATTTTCCTTTGATATTTCCTATATTTGCTGAATAATAACTGTTCATTCACAATATCCATCACCAAAAAGTGAAAATGTGAAAATGTGCTTTATGTGAAAGTTTCTTTTAATTCATTTCAAGCAGCTCCAAATGTTCCAACAAATATAGGATGCCATGTTAAATAAATTAAATCGCTTTCCCAGTTGTTTGATTCAATGTTGTTTTTACCGCATTCCATCCGCTTCCTCTGAACTGAAAATCGCTACCTTTTGTTATTTTTGTTCCCAAATAATTAGCTGGCGAATTATAATCTTCCTCACTTCAGTATTCTTGTTTTTGAGCTGCATTGAATTATCCGTTCAAGTTCAAATTCTGTCTTGTTAAATAACACATAAGAAAAAATGCTAAGATCAAGACTACCAACGCAAACAAAGATGGTTTTATTCGAGAATAAGAATAAACAGATGGAATTATCAAAGTATACGAATTCAAGATCCACTTAAACTTTGTATACAAGTAGTTGTAGGCTGATCAGTCCAAAGGAATGAACGAGCAATTTGGCTTATAAAGGCCGTTGCTTAGATCCGATTTCTATAGCATGAAGCCACCCCCCCCCCCCCCTTCCTGCTTGAATAAGATGTTGAATAAGATGTTGATGTTGAGGGTAACCATTTCATAGAATGGTTGCCCTCAGAATTTTGTGAGGATTCCGTAACGGTTTCACTGGTGACACCTGGGTTAAGGGAGATAATGTGAAGTAAAGGTTTCTAGCGTAAGAAAAAAACGCAACACAAGGCACAGACCAAGCCTTGAACCACTAACTCTCGGATCTTCGGATCAAACGTCCAATGCCCTTACCACTAAACCACCATGCTTCCTTTTGTACGCCTGAAAAGATGACATTGTCAAATCCGCCAAAAAAGGGTAATTGAAAATTCACTTGCGTGCAACTCATGAAATGTCGTGAATATAATCTGTTACATCTGTTACATGTAATTTCTGTATTTTTCTATTGTAGGGGCGCGGTAGTGTCAGTAGAGGATAGCGCGTTGGGCTTCGGATTTGAAGATCGGTTTTTCGAGGCCAGGTCCCTGCCATTGTACGCGTGTTGTTTATTTCTTAGACAAGAAAATTTACTCCACATTGTCTCTCTCCGGCCACCAAGGAGTATAAATGGGTACCGGCGACATACTACTAGGGGTAATCCTGCGGTGGACTAGCATGCCATCCAGGGGTAGTAGCCAGCCGAGTAGCAATAATCTCAGTTGCTTTGTGCTAAAGAAACCGAGGATAAACTTCCGTCGTGTGGACTTCCTGTATTTAATTTCGCATTTCCAGCTAATAATAATTTATCTTTTTTATTTATTTAGGTAAAATGCCGTATTCCGGTTTGGGAGGCATCGAGATTGTGGATTTCCTAAAGTCGGGACAAAGATTGAAGCAACCAGATGGATGCCTGGATAACATGTAAATATCTTTGTTTGATATATGTTAAACTGCAGTCGTTATTGCATATTATTATATGGCGGTGTCTCACAAGGACTGGGAACTACCGAATTCACGAATTTGATTGGCTGAAATCGATATTGACCGCGGTCTAGATTTTCCCATCTAGACCGGCATCTAGACCGGTTACACTTTGCGGTGACAAAGGTGTAAACTAAACTACAAAAATATTGACTATTTACTTCTAAAAATACTAAAATGAAGCGCCAACAAGCCTGACGAGAATTCGAAAAAAGGTAGAGGACGAGCAAACTTTGGCAGATTTAAGTTCAGCTCATCGACTTTTGCAAGCAAAATGTCAGCTAGTACGAACCATTTACATTGAGCGAATTAAAGTTTTCTTGTTTGGCCATATAATAAACATCTTATTAACCGAGCTTAGTCGGTCTGTATGGGAGAATCTTGACCTCGGTCGTGTGTACAGACCTCACTGCGTTCGGTCTGTACTCACGACCTCGGTCAAGATTCTCCCTTACAGACCTCCTGCTCGGTTAATAAGAGGTAAATACTAGTAAAACATGGTCTCAACATTTTTGCTAGTAAACATGTCACGTACAGTTCAGATTGTTTACGTGAGGTACCTTTTCTTGCAATAGATGTATCATACTAACCTGCTCACAACTAAACTGAATTAATTTGTTGTCTTTAATTTCTCGGTTAGCTATCAAATAATGACGTCATGCTGGAGTTACGACCCCTTAAAACGCCCTTCATTTGGTGAGCTTGTGACGTCACTTGAGCATGAGCTGCGAAACAAGGGAGTAAGTACTCAGCATATATGTTGATTAAAGAGAACGTAGCACCAAATAAATGAAAAAATAATAATAATAACAATGGTAATGAAAGCATGTTTGCTAGTTTATTTTTCTGTTATTCCGTGTATCCAGTTAAAGAACTGATTATAAGGTGACTTTTTGGTAAACAGGTTAGCTTTCTTCGTTTCTATTTATCCGCCGTGTTTAAGGTTTAAATGAACTAGCGAAAAAGACAAAAACTAACTTCCCTTTTCATGTTTCGTTTTTTTTTTCAGGATGATCTAAAGGATAAAGACCATGACAGTGATTCTCAAGGAATTGTTAACTTGGCACAAGAAGATGAGAATAAGACATCCTTTTAGGAAAACAGCCAGTATAGTCTGTGGCTGCGAGGATGGCTTGCCAAATCATGAACACTCTGGATATGAAAGAAACTTTCTACTTAAAAAAATAATAATAATTGGTTGTAGCAACCTTGCATGCAATTTGTCTTAATTGACAGTTTGTCCCTTTTTTTTCTTATGAGTTCTTATTAGGGATAAAAAGAGAGAGTTTTGAAATGCTTGCTGAAGTACTTACCAATGCCACTATCCACGGCCACATTATTTAACTTAACAGGCGGCACTACGATAATTATGGTTATGTAACGTGTTAGGGGACATATACGCTGTAAATTAAAAATTAAAAATTAAATTTGCAACCTGAGAGTTACAAGACAAGCAATGGAACCACGATGGCCTGTACTGTAACCTAGACGAACACTATTGATAAACTGGTATTAGTCGGTAACTACTTGCTTGCGCTTCTCTCAAAGGTTGCCCCCTTTAAACCAACTAAAATAATAGAAACGAGTGGTGTTGACAAGGCATATTTTTGTTTTTATTTTAAAAGCTATGAAAATAAAGCTTGCAAGGTAGGAACAGTGTTTAACAGCATCATATTAAAATATGACATAAGTAATATTCTGAGATTTAGTGAAATCTTATACTTCTACCGATTAATGGTTACTTTGGTTGCCTTACATTTTCAGAGTTAGTTTATCCAGATTCTTTGGATTTTCATGCGGTGGAACGAACAAACAAATCGATGTTTGTTTCTGCATTCAGAATAAACATGCGCTGCACAAAATAAGTTAAAGCTCGCTTACTATAACGTACAATCCAAAACCACACTGAAGACACCAGTCCCCCCCGGGAGGGGGTACCTTCTTATATGGCCTTTACACGGCAGTGCCGCTGGTCAGGGTATGGTTTTTGGCCTCTCTGTCCTGAACAGGGTATATAATTCTTACACGAGTCTGTCCTAAACAGAGTATGGTTGAACGATTGTCGTCGTTAAATATGGCTTATACAGTGTTAAGCAATTCCAGATCGGAGACGTTTGCTAGTCTCCAAAGCACAATAAAGTTGTGTAAAACAAGAGTTAACGTATTTTGTCATTTGTCCTGTACAGGGACCTAAAATGGAAGGTGTTTTCCTACACAGGGTATGTATTTCAGGGCTTTTTTGTCTTAACAGCATCAGGGCTTCAAACCCTCAAGGGGACTGCATACCATGGGTCAAGTACGAGTGCCCCCCGCCCCCCCCAGGACATCAACCTGAACGATCCACCTCCAGCCTGACCTCTGATTGTTAAGTTTGCGATCTAACATCGGTTTTTCCCTAAATAGAACAAAAATCGAATTTTCGATCACAAGATCCGAAATAACGCGGCCTCTGTTTCTAGAATGTAAATTATATCGCGCGCTCTGATTTGCTGGGTAGCTGTCTCAGATAAAATTTTGTGAACGCTTCATGAAGTTACGTAACACGCATGGTCAAGACTTTATTACTATCACTATCACTATCACCATTACTATCACTATTACAGTTAATATATATTACTATTACTGTTACTCTTGCTCTTACTATTACTATTACTATTACTATTACTATTACTATTACTATTACTATTACTATTACTATTACTATTACTATTGTTATTGTTATTGCTATTGTTATTACTATTAGTATAACTATTACTATTACTATTACTATTACTATTACTATTACTATTACTATTACTATTACTATTACTGCTACTATTACTATCACTATTACTACCACTACTACTTTCTATTTGGAGATATTGTGTCTTCCGTAACCTCATGCAAAAGCTCAATGGAGTTTGGACGAGCTCCAAACTACTTGTTTAGTTCTATCATGTCTATGTTATTAATGTAATAAGACACGTGAAGTCCTTTTAATATGTTGACTTGTCCAAGCACGTACATCCGTGACGCAGACGGCATGCATCATATATATGTTATTGGTCGAGTTTTTTTCTATCTTTTTTATGGATCCTTTTGAAGGCGAGGTCCATAAGGTTGCATAAGAAGAAAACGATGCGTCAAGTTTTTATTCCAATCTCATACAAAAAAATTCAAGTAGAATCACCGTTTATTTGGGAGTGAATTGCCCATTCGCCCTTCGCCAACATAGGTTTACCTTAACGACCCTGTGTCACAGAAAGATTCTAAACAGAGCAAAATAGACGGTAGATAGAGTGCGGGATCTTAAGGATAGAATTGGATTGTAGTTTGTTAACTTTGATTTCCTGACAGACTTTCCTAGAAAAAAATTGCAATTGTAACGGAACTTTGAATTTTCTAACCGTTTTTTGTCCCTCAAGTTTCGCCGGTTTTGGTAATTTTTGTCTTCCTATTTCACTATATAATAGCAAACTTATAGCAAGTTCCTAAGAAGACCCTATCTCTCAGTCGGTATACTGAATTAAAAATTTCGATCAAGGTGCATGGCTCTAACTTTTGAATCCGTGGATGAAATGCTAATTACAAGTCAGTGAAGTATGATCGTCTGGGTGAGTGTAGTCTTAAGAAGGACTGTGTGTGATGACATTGACTGGAATGATTTTTTGTTATAAGGTTGAAAGTTCTTGACTTTGGTATTTTTGGCAGGGTAAAATTTTTTTGACAGTGCGGTTATTGTAGCAGGTGTGTTTTTGGTTTAAAGAATTAACGGGAATGGCTTGGATAAGAAAAAAGCTGGATGGTATTTTTTGTTATTTTAACTGCTAATTATGGCTAGCTTTGGCTATGGATATATTTGGGTTATAGATTATGCATGGCACCCTGTGTAGAACCTTATCGTCCTTTTAAACACCATAAAAATATGAAATCTGTGAATTATTCTAGTTTGAAGTTAGCCTGTTAAAATGCCTGCGGCAAAGGAAACTGAATCATTTCAGGTTATCGTCAAAGGTCGCCACGTCTCGCAACCACAATATGAGTGGTTGATTACATGTATCCATCTGCATTGGCCCTCCAGCTTCTGTGATTATGTCAACTTCATTGAGTACACGCCAGTGCAGAACCACCTACGAATGCGAGTAAGAGTAAAAGCAGACCCACAGGAAGTGGAACAGATTAGAACCTTGTGGATATTTTAGTGACATCCAGCTGTCAAAAAAGGTAATAACAGTAGTGCTGTGGTTTCTTTATTGACCTATTATTTATTGAGTTATTCGAACATTGGACACAAGGCCACTCAAACTAGCTCTTGTGAAGCAAGCCTACTTTACTTTGTAAATGCATATCACAAGCGACGTTGGGTCGCCTTCAAGGATTAAGGTATCTCTCGCAAGGTTTGTGCTACCGCTATAACCAATCTCAAGTGTACTAATGGACTAGTTTATGCTACAGAAACACGAGTAAGCCTTTGTTTTGCCTCTAATAAGAATATTCATTGATATAATTTCAGTTGGAGCTCAACATTGAACCTCAAAAAGGCTGGCAAACTGAGGATATGTTCGTTAATGCCGGCTTTCACATCGACGCTCAAGTTACCGGAGAAGATGAACAACCAGAGGGTGAGAAGGGAGAGCAGCCTTTTGCATATCCCATGGGAATCGGAGGAATGATGATGAATGGATGTTATGGCACAAATTATCAGCTGGGTGATCCTTGTTATCAAGCTAAGGATACAACCACTCTCTGCCTGGTCAGTAAAAGTAGAATAGTCAAAGGGGATATTTCCTCCATCCTTAGCTACGCTTTGAAAAGTCAAAGCTGCATTTAAATTTATGAACACAAAAACAAAAAATTAATGGTTCAGGTTTAGCTAACTCGTACTCAGACCGGGCTCCGCCACCCTCATCTAACTATGGGATTATTGAAGCTATAACAACGAAACTTAACAGGTCCGTGACATAGGCCAATGACGTCATATGAATGTTGCAGAACTATCGAAAAGCACCATACTTCACCAAAAAAATAAGCAAAATCAATAATTATCTAAAAATGCAAAATTTTCCTCAGGTGTTACAATCTTCCATTATAACGAGGAAAATTCAAAATTATTTTTAAAAAATTGCCTGTCAAAGTGTGGTTATCATGGTAACGTCACATTTGATGAACAAGGACTTGCTATGCCAAATTGCTTCCAGATGAAAGGAGAGGAGACCAAGTTTGGCGGCTTTAGCTTGGATATTAAAGAAGTTATGAGTGCGTGCAGATTCCGTCCAGCCCTGGTCTGAATAAGGTTGAAGTAAAACTTTTGATAAGTGCCTCATACGCACGGATTGCCAGAATTGAAATGAATTGCAACTTGAAAACGTTGTACAGACTTTTTCAAATTCAACCTAGCTTGTGCCTTGCAAAACAAGTTATAAACCTATCATAGCTAGATCTTCTGTCCAAAATCCACTTTCTACACTCCTCATAGTGTTCTAGAAGAATTTTGCATGCGAGCAAAAGGTGCTTAAGGTCACTCACTTGAATTTGTTAGTGGTGAAAGCTTCGAAGTTTAAAAAAAATTACACGACCAACGTTCTATAATTATTAAGCATAAAATTTCTTGGTTGGTTTTGTGTGTTGCAGAGTCTTATTGACGGAGCTGCCTTTATTGGTGTCGGGTTTGATGGCCGTGGAGACTATAGTCCGGAATCACGGAAAATGAGCATTGTTCAAAGGGACTGCTCAGGGAGAGCAACGTAAGTGTCAAGAAATTTCCTTGATAGCCTTAAATCCAGTGTCTTGCTCTTTTACTTCTCAGTGGACCATCTTGAGGGGAACAGGGATGGCGCAGTGGTGAGAGCGCTCGCCTCCCACCAATTTGGCCCGCGCTCCCGGTGCCGGTGTCATATGTGGGTTGAGTTTGTTGGGGGTTCTCGTCCTTGCTCCGAGAGGTTTTTCCCCGGATACTCCAGTTTTCCCAGTTTTTCTTCAAAAACCAACAATTCCAAATTCCAATTCGATCCAGAGCACGAGGGCCACAGGCTTGTTAGTCCCAGACTGTTAGGTGTCACCCTCGTTAAATAAAGTTGATTTATTTTATTTATTTTTTTTATTTTTACCTTTTTGAAGGATTCTCCTATTTCTAAAGGAGAGAGGCGTTTTCATAGAACAGGACTAGAGAGCTTAGGGTGAATTTGTTGTTTGTTCTCATCTCATCAGCCGACTTTGTTAATTGCGGTTGACTACGTAGTTTTAAAAATTATGCGCTGTAGGAGTATGAGTCCACTTTTACAGTTCAGCATAAAAACCGTAAATCTCTCTTAATAGCTGTGACGAAAATCTTACAAAATATAGTTTAGAAGATTTTCCACTTGGTTTACCACCTGGTGACTTATCACATTTATGACTTCCTGGCCAAAGCTTCCATGTGAAGCTATTTCTGGAGGAAGGCTCTTGTCACTTATTCGTCGCTTTGATTGTTTCAAAATATGTTATTGCTTAACTGGACTGACTGATTTTCACTTCCGTGATAAAAAACAAAAGCGGAACCAGGCTTTCCAGGGCTCCATGAACCTGATGAAATCAAAGTTGGCAAACCAAGCGAGAACTAGCCACATTACTTCTTCAATTATTTCACGTAAACGTAATATCACACACTACCCTTGACTAATAGAGCGGTTTTCAAATTGGTGTTGTAAAACCAAAAACCAAAGTAATTACTCTAACCACTCAAAACAGGAACAAAATGCAAATGAACCAATAAGAACTCGGAAAAATACTTAACAAATAACTAGCGTTGAGAGCGAGAATAACGCCTGCTGGTAAGTCACGATTGGTTTTGGTTCTGCGTCTGTGCAAGCTTTTCTAACCAATCAGAGGGCGAAGTAAAGTAAAACCAAAGCAAACACAACATTGATTTCGACGCTCAATTGAAAACTGCTCTAAAATAGCTCACTTATTTATCTCATCACCGACTATGTTAATTGAGGGCAGTTACATAGTTTTGCAAATTATTTACTGTAGATAAGTAAGTAAGTTTGTGTTCAGTCGGCCTTTACACGTCCATGGTATAAATTGTGATTCTCTCTCTTAATAGTTATGACGATTTTGATGTTCCTGACACTATGAACGTGCACGGAGTGTATGACACAAGTGCCACATTGCGGACATTTTACAGCCGAACTGAATACCAGAAGTTTCTCCAGCAACAAGCTGGAATGGCAGGGTCCGCTTTTGGTTTTTATGCAGGAGTGAAAAAGGCGTGGGGAAGTTCTTCTCTCAGTGGAACGCAGAAGTATATGGCCTTATATTCCATCGACATTGACAGGTACAGTTTGAACTTGAAAGACACTCTGTACTCTCTTTCCTCGGACAATGGACTTTAGTAAAATTGTCTCATTCCACGCAGGTGTGTAAGTGGGTATCAGTGAATCGTGACAAGGTTATTTTAAGGACGACACTTCATTAGTCAGCCAGAATGACGTCATGTAATTTTAGATTGTTGACGTGGGAACAACCTTCGCAGCATGGGTGTGAACTAATAATAAATTTCAAATAATTATCATGGGGCACGGGGATTCACTCTCCTACCTCAAGAGAATCTCTTGAACCTACTTATGAATGAATGCAAACATTTGTGATCCAAACACGGGGAATCCAAACAGTCACATCACTTCTTAGCATTCCTCACTGGTGCAGTCTGAGGAGTTGTGAGAGAAAAACCCAAGGTGTTAACGTCACCGCCTAAAAACACAATTATTTCATGTTAAAACAAGAAGCTTCAATCAGCAAGTAAACTCTTACTAGTTATTAGTGAACCCTGAATGAGGATTTACAAACTTTACATGAGATAACTACACGGCAAGAATCTGTGATTATCATAGTTCATAATAAGAAACGCAAACCTTTTTAACGTTTTTAGGTATGAAATTTATTTGGATGAAGTTAAGCCAAAGGATCTGAGTGTGAACTTTCTTCAAGAGTTCATGGATCTGCCTTTATCCTATCTGGCTCCTGGGGCGGCAGTCAAGTTCCGTAAGTATTGCAATGTATATATTTTCTTTTTATCTCTTTTGTATCTTTGTTTTTGAACCATATTTTAATCCCGGTCCTCCCCGGTCCCACAAGACCAAAAAGGCCGGTCTGAATAGGTTAAACAAGTTTTCTACTCTCTACATTTCTCATACATAGAGGATTTCGTTCTTCGTTGGGGAACACACTACATAAAGGCAGGAAAATTTGGCGGCAGGCTTCAAGTTTTCAAAACAATGGAGGCAAGCGAGGTGTCAAGCAAGGCAGAATTTAGCCAAGTCATGGAAGCTGAGTTAAGAAGCTTTTTCGCCAGTTTTCACGCCAAGAGCGAGAGTAAGGGAGGAAGCAGTGAGAAAAAGCAATCAAAAACCTCTTCCACGTCCATTTCTGTAGAAGGAGGTGACCAAGAAATTGCCGCCATGATCTCAGACGTAAGTTCACCCACAATAAAAAATGACATCAAGCAATGGCTGGAGTCAATTCGTCCCTTTCCAAAACCTTTTAAGTTCATGGTTGGACCCATCACAGATTTGTTGAAATTCAACCCTTCATCCCTGTTCACTGACGAAGAACGGGACTGGGGATGTGAAGGAAATACCGCCTCATTAAAGAAAGATCCAGACACTGGGGAAAGCTATTACGAGGTCAAAATCGACGGAAACGTGATGAAGAAGAAATGCCCATACAAGGACCGTAAAGATTTGGTGTACGCGATTGAACGTAGGCGGAAGGCCCTGGAACGAGCCATTGGTGTTTATATGGAAGAGGTAACTGGGTTGTGAGATTTGTCTCCACCACAATTTTCATTGATCGACAGTGCTGTGATATCTGAAGGACTTGAAATTTTTTTCTGAGTTTTTTATGAAATGCAGACAGATCGTATCGACATTCAATGGTTCTCTGGCCTTAAATCGCTTCCAGTTCCGACACCTGATTGGACAGTTCCCATTAGTTTGTGATACACTTCATTTGCCGTCAACACGTAGGCGAGAACGAAGCCATTATTACTATTTAGTAACATCTTTCCATGTTCACTTGTCGTTGCTTTCGAAGAAAACTGACCTTAACAATCTCTGTTTCAAGGTAAAGTGACAATACAGTGAGGACAAGGCCCTATTCAGGACTTTACTAGTTATGCCTGTACCCTGTGAAAGCTTAACACTAAAAGATTTAACGTCATTTAACTTACCAAAAGCTTATCACTCGACTCTGAATGTAACTTCAGATTAGCTTGTCAAAACATCACTAACCCACAAGATATCTAGTTTAGAACAAACCTTTTGGGAACTCATCAAGTGGACAGCAAGTAACGTTTGCCCAATGTTCAATGGCACTTTTCATCAATCAGACTTCATTTCATATTTTGATCTCTTCTCAGGGTCCTCTTTCCGTGTCGGATATCACCCTTCCTGCTGGGAGACCTGGCTGTATGACTGAAAACTTTAAGTTCCAAGAAAAAGCTGGCAAACCATCTTGGCAAGCGATAACTAAAAAAGAAGCCTCTTTTCTTGTTATCTTCAGCGCAATTAAAAAAATGTCCGGCACGTATCGCGGTGCCCCCGTTACGGTTTTCCCCTACATGGAAAAATTTGTAAAATACTTTGGTGGCGAATGGTTTGTTGGTGAAACTGCTGACAAAATGGATATGTTTTCAGCTTGCAATCTTGGCGAAGGAAAATCCTTGAAGATTTGTATTCTTGGACTGGTTTTGACGTATCATCCAAGAAATGGATACCTCACTCTCACCAAAGAAGATTTCGAGATCTCCAAGAAAAGCTTTCCCAGTCTGAGAGAGGATATGATAGATTCACTTGTTGCTCTTGTTGAATGGCCAGCGCAGAACATCTTTCACCTGGACACGGTGGTGGGTTACCTCCCATGCAACGTGAAATGGTCCAACGCCTTACGCTTTGACCCAAGCAACAAAGAAGGAAAGTGTCTCCATTTTACAGCCTCTTCAAAGGGAACTGTGTTTGTCATATTCGCTGCTATCCCAAATAATAAAGATACCTGGTACTATGTGCAGATCTCTCCATATGGGGTTGGGATATTCAAGGTAAGATCAGATCCATTGATTTTTCATGCTTTTTACTAGGTTATGAATTTCACAGGTTGACTTTCGCAAATAGTAGACAAACAATGGTATGGACAGTGGACACTGCCTTTAGTTCCTATTTTGTGAGAAAAACACGATTTCCTTCTATGCCACTGTCTTTGCCGCTACCAATAATTCTACCACTACCAAACCTCCCTCTCGATCTCTGAAAGTCCGTGTTAAGTAATACGCATCACATTGATTCGTCTTTTAATTCTGTTTGACAGTCTCAAAAACTCGTGGTTTCCACGGTCGATACCAACGCTGTCGGCTTGGGAGCAGATATTCTGTACCAGTCCTACTTTGTCTGTGTCAAAGAGGGTTCAAAAAGCACCGTGATTGAGTTTGGGAAAAGTCAAGGGACAACAGAGGTTGGAGATGTCTACCTGACAATGATAGATAGAGATGATCCCATGCATGTCCGTTTCTATTCATTTGGCAATGGCGAGAAGCCGTTGGAGGTAGTTGACGCACATATCATCTCACGTCACCTGACCAAAGCCAATTGCAGAGGAGATACCGTCCTTGATAAGGAAACAAACATGTGCGTCCAGCACTGCCATCCACAATGTGATCCAACTCAGGGTAACAAAAGACTTCATACTATTTGACTAGTAGGTAACACTAAAGTCGAAGCTCCCCTTGCGATCATTCTCGTAACTCTAGTTAGGACCAGCGTTGTGAAACCCCGGCTCTCGTAAGCGACCGTTCCCGTTAGCGAGCGCGGACACTTCTGTGAATCACCGACTGGCCTTTTCCTTTGTTTTTACGTCCTTGTAAGCGATTATTCAGTCAACAGTCAATAAAAGCATTCACAAATTTAGAGCACTAGTAATACAAAACATCAGTGCTAATCGTTCCTTAACTAGTACATACGCGATCCTCTTTTGTGGTAGGCAATAATAAACTATCTACTATTGGTAGCCAACAGCATTTACCAAGCTTCACGCTGAAAACTCTCGTAACCGACTACCTTCTAATCAATTGTCTCACTACTTGTTGAATTTACAGTTTTCTTAGTGATTTACTGCATTATTGAATGCCATTCATAAGCCCCAGCGTTCAAAAGAAAATCCATCTTTGATTAGCGAGGTTGAGAATTTAATAAAACAATCATTTCACTTGCGATAGTTGGATGGTGGCTATAACCATCTCTCGAGGTTAATTTTGTCACGTGATATCCAACGTAATCTTGTGGGATAATTGCTACATTTATTGTTCCAATTCAGCGTTACGAGTACAAAGCATATAAAAAATACATGGGCAAATATTTCCGTCAGACTCTTTTGCGCTCTTCCTGAATAACTGGTTATTCCTAAAAACACGCGTCGTCTGAAATATTGCCTTTTCGCGTAATCATCGAAAATTATCAGCGACGAGCAATTCTTATTCCATCCACCACCTATTTTTCTTTGTTCTACCCATGAGGCTGCAAGCATATCACAAGGCTAACATCCTGTTTTCCACTTAAAAGGATGTCGTAGAACCTCAAGTAACAAACCGCTAGCCACCGACTGTAATGCATGCAGGAATGTGAAGAATGCCGTCACTGGAGAATGCGTTGAGAAATGTCCTAAAGGATGGGAGGAACAACCCGATAAAACTTGCAAACGTAAGTTTTAGCTTTTTCTATTTATTTCCTCTTTCCCACGTCCGTTTCCTCAGGTAAGCTTATGTGAATCTCTAAGTCTTTCTTAAGACGGTGTTACACGTGCAACGTGTTTCAGAAGTTCGCAAGGCTTTGATAATCAGCGACGGTATGTTACGTTGTGCAGTGTGTGTCGTGTAACTTGCTTGTCTTGCAACTCTTCAAGAGGTGACTCGAAGTAAGTGACACAACAAGGCATTACACAGTACAAAAAACAACTAAAATTTGGTAACAGAATCCTTACAAATTGTCACACTTATATATACTACCCACCACGGAATATTTTCAATTATAGTACGTTATTACAATCAAAACGGGAGAAGAGATGCCCCGAAGAATGAAAAGTGAAACATGGTTATTGTCATATTGATTTTAGTTTCTTATAGAGTGGCATACTTAAATGTTATGGGAGATGGTGGGATTAAGTGTCAGATATTTTTCCTTTTTGTTTACTGCTTTTTGTTTTTCTTCTTGTTTTGAAATTACCTTGAAATAAATCGTTCATACAACGGTAAGATGTTTGCCATACATTTGATCGTTCTTATCAAATATGCTTCAAGTACGCTTTTTCGTCGTTGCAGTGTTAAGTTTTGTTTCTGCTTCCTTTCTTAGCGAAAGAAGTAGACCCATGTGCCGATGTCAAATGTTTAAATGGAGGAAGTTGCAAAAAGTTGGAGGGTGGAAAGTTTGAATGTGTTTGCACGGAGGGATATAGTGGAGAGTACTGTGAAAAAAGCAAAGCAAGTAAGTAACGATAACCTTTATTAGTATATAACATTAGTATAATTGCTCAGGTGATTATAGAGAAGCGCGCGCTCTGATTGGTCGAGCATTACGTCATATCTCAGTCTTTTTATAATCACCCCGCGCGAGGTGATTATAATACTGAAGCACTAGTTTTCCAAATGACCACTGCGCGATTTTTTATGTTTCTGGAGAAAAGAAAAAAGAAAATGCATTTGCTCTAATAATCACCTGAGCAATTATACTAAAACAATTATTCTCCTCAGGCTCAGGGAATATTGTGGAATAATCCCCTCGACTCCACCATATACACTTCGTCGTCGGCGAATAATTGTTAAATAGTGTCCAGTGTGCTCTGATTGGCTACTCAAACCCGGGATAGTATCTGCCATTCACCTGCCGGCATTATTCTGGATTTCGAGGGCGAGTTCTCCCTCATTTCCCAGAAAAAAAGGATCTATTTGGTGCTGACTTTCCATTGCCGTGGTATATATCAAAACAGTCATTTACCTCAATGTCGACTTGGCAAATATCCACTATTACTCACCTCCACTTGACCAATGATACTAGGGATCGGCGTATGGGGAAATTCGCAAGAAAGCGAAGGACGGGGAACGAGATTCTGAAAGTGGCGGGTAAAGGGAAAAATATTTGCAAGATTTTGATATTCCTATCTCAAAGTGGACTCGTTATTTGGGACCCAATGGGTTCAAATGCAAGAAATTAGCTCTGGGCACGAAAGCTTAGAGTGCAAAACAAAAGTGGCGTCCATCGCGAACAAACTGCTGTTTGTTTCAAGAGAAGAGTGATATGTGGCCGAAGTAAATGACGCGTTTTCATTAAAACTGTTAATATATACCTTGCAAAGAGTTGCTCAAAGAATGGGAGGACACTTTGCTCTTGCTTCAAGGCGCTTATACGTTTTTCGCCTTGAGTTCAAGATATGAGCCTTTGAAATGAGAATAGACATAGTGGGAACGATCAGAAACTGATCGCATTTTCTTCCCTGGGGGCGGTGGCAGAATTCAAATTCGCTGCCGATGCGCTGTTGCTTTGGTCAGCCGAAATCGTTATAGCCAAGTGATTGACAACTTTTTCATTGTGGTCATTCTGTTCATTCGGCCCCAAATGACATTTTGATCAAATGACATTCTGATCAAATCATTCCAATCATTCCGCCCCATTCTAACGACTCTGGGATGAGAACAAGTAAAGAAAAAATAAATAAATAATTTCAAGTACTCTCATTCCAGAATGGTTCCCAAAATACGCGCCCAAGGTTTGCAATCTTTGTCTTCGGATACATATCGAAGGACAGGCAGACCTTTCTAGCTAAATAACTAGCCAGCACGTCACTTCACCCGCAAAACAAAGATGGCGTCTAGTTAAATCTGTTCGCTTAAATACGCCGCTATAATGCTTTTGAGGACCAGTTGACCAACTCCCAGAACATAATCACAAACTGAAGAGCGATCGTTAGCCTTCGCACAAGTAAACTGATGCGTGGGGCAGTTGTTTGAAGTTGAAGTTGAAGGTCCATTTGCTGTTGTTTGAACTAGCAGACTGATATAGGAAATTTACCTTCAAGGCAATCAATTTATAAACTTCGTTAAGCTAGGACCGAACGTTTCCACGCCCTTTGGGCGTCGCTTCGTGAGGAATGAAGGTTGTAATGAAGGTTTTTTCTCCGGTTTTTCCTCCCTCCTAAAAATCCAGCATTTCCTTATTCCAATTCGATCTGAAATCCGACGGCCCCAGGTTTGTCGGTTGGAAAATTTCTAAGCGTCACCTTCGGTAAACAAAGTCAATTTTATTTTATTTATTTTCTTATTTTATAATACTTCAGCATGCGACAAACCTCTTGGCATGGAAAGTGGTGCAATCAAAGACAAGCAGATTAGACAATCTTCTTTTTACAATGCCAACTACATGGGCAAAGCTGCCAGACTTAACAACAAACAATATTGTTGGATGGCTGCACCCAGTGACAGAAGAGCGTACCTTCATATCGACTTGGGTAGACAATCCACGGTAACCGGTGTAGCAACGCAAGGGAGACATAAGTATGCCCACTATGTTACCAAGTACTTGCTGCTGTACGTAGATGGAAGATACCTTAAGTATTACAGGGAAGGAGGCAAACCAAAGGTAAATAAATCATATATTACACTACTCGAAATTACGTGCATGCGTACATGCTACAAATATAATAATGACTTCTACTTACTTCTACACAAGTTAGTGGTATGAGTGGGATATTAGAGACCAATAGTAGGGGCTGTTTACATGGAGGGAGGAAGATCCTAGCACCATGTAAACTACCTTTGATCGGAAGATCCTACTACTAGGTCAGAAAAACAAATAAGGCTGCGGCCGGGCATTCAGCTGCTAAAGACTGACAGTTTTATTTGATTTACAGCAACCACGCCAACCGAAATTTTTGCATGTAAACCAAACGAAAACTTGTCTCGCTTTTTAGGATCTTCGTGGTGGTAGGATCTTCCGCTCTTCATGTAAACAGCCCCTAGTAGACCTTAACGGGGGAGGCTCTTAACCATCATGTTTTTGCTATAGAAAGTTTCTAACCATCATGTCCTGGAAACCCTGACTTCCACAGATAAACTGCTTGGCCACACAGAAACGTTTTCAAGTTTTCCCTGTCACAATTAAATTTGGCAGGTCAAGTAACCTGGACAGGAAAAAAAGCCAATATTTAACGATCATCAAGATGCAAAATCGTGGCATGTCAATTTCTTGAAATTCGCAATATTATAGAAGTTATGACGCCTTATGTACCTATATTTTTGCATTTTCTACTGTAGGCACCCTCGAGTTAGTTTAAACCGGTTTCTGTAGAATGAAGCAACTGAGAGTATTGCGAATTCCCCTCCCTCGGATGGAATGCTAGTCCATCGCAGGGTTACCCCCAGCAGTATGACGCCGGTACCAATTTTATACCCCTGGGTGCAGAAAAACAATGTGGGTTAAAGTTTCTTGTCTAAGAAAACAACACAATAGCAGGGACTGGGCCTCAAACCACCGACCTTCAGATCTGAAGTCCAACACGCTATCCACTACGCCACCGCGCTCCCGCCCTCGAGTTTGTGCCACACACATAAGCGTAGGTCCGTGGAAACGCAGGGAGCGAAAGGTCTGGAACGAGCGTGAAATAGACTAGTGAGACTGGGGAGAGACGTTAAAAAATACGACGTTGTGTCCAGTAGGGCGTGTGAGGTTCGTGTGCGCTCGGCGCCTCACGTGTTAGCGCTTTCCTTTTCTCCCGCGCTTCTCTCGAGAGTCTTAAGAGAAAAATCGACTGTATTATATTCTAATAAGCGCCCTTGCATTCAACATCAACGCGGTGTTATTCGAGACATTAGCTTGATTTATTGAGTATCTCATTTCGAATGTAAACTGTCCAATGTCATGGCTTGTTATAAGCCAACTGCGTACATTTGTTGTTAAATTACAACAAATTTCATTCCGAAATGTGTATATTTTTTTGCTTTCCCTTTCGCTCTCTTCTTGGTTTTCAGTGGCTTGGAAGGAAACACTGAAATACTGGTTTACTATGTTGTTGTTAGGCAGCTAAAAAACGAAAATAAAAATAATAAACAAATAAAAAATGATAAAAGATAAAATGATTCGATTGAATATCTACCATATGAGAAAGTAGCCGCGTTAAATGAATATGGTTCAATTTGGGACAATTAGTTTAAATGTAAGGAGAGTTTATCTTTGATGATCATATCTTTCATTCTCATTACCTGTATGTTTGGTTATGCAGTGAAATTTCAAGGAGAAGTTAGATACCGGTTATTATTGTAGCTTATTTTCTTTTAACCGGTACATTTTGGAGTTGCTTGCAACCTCGAAGAGATAACAGATGAAAGATTCCTCTTTTTGGCAAAACGTTAGTCTAACTGATATCATGTTAATGTAAATAAAGAAATATGGTTTCTTACTTCACATGTTTACAATTAGGTATTCGTGGGAAACAGCGACTCGGACACCGTTGTGCTTCATAATCTAAACCCACCAATAACATCTCGCGGTATTCGTTTTAAACCAGTTGGTTATAGAGGATTTAGAGCCATGAGAGTGGAGGTGTATGGATGCCAATAAGGTAATTACAGCCCTATTAAACGCCTATAGCAAAAAAAGGCGAGTTTTAATGTCATTTTTTAGATGGTTGTAAGTTATGATTTCAAAGCCATTGTGCAAATGTCTGAACGGCTGTTTCAGTGCTATCTGGTTGTTCATCTGAAATGCTGCCCAGCAGCTTTCGACCTCGAGAAGTTATAACGACAATTGAAAATAATATTTAAAAAAATCAAAATCAAAATTAAAAAATATATATATATAGACATCACAAAAACCATGACTTTGCTGTGATGCCTTACACCAAAGTATCTGTTCTCAAACGGCAATCGTCACTTTGTCCTGCTCCGGGCGGGATTTAAGGCCAAGGGATGATCGATATTTAAGACAAGTGACAAAAGTGCCTGAGAGTTTAAAGACCAAACACTTGCGTGTTCTACCGCTGCAAGTATTCAAGAGGTAGACCTGATTACGGTGAACCTTTAATTTCAGTTAAAGCTTTACTCTTTTTTTCACTTTTGTTTTTGGCCTGTTACAGCTAGGCGTTTAGATTGTGCGGAGCAGCGAAAAGCGGCGCTAGGGTCGGCACGAAGAAAAACCCGTTTTTTTTTTCTCGCGCGCCGCTTTTTCGCTGCTCGCCACAAAGTTAACGCCTGGAACAGGCTCTTGTGTTTTCAGTTAATCACTTTGTTTACGATACACAATTTTACTACAAAAAAATTATAGCAACTAGCCAGAAATAGATAAATAAATAAACAAATAAGTAAATCGAAAGTAACGACAGATAAAGGTTGTTAAATCTGAAAGTTGGGCCTGAGATTCTCTAAAATTAACGTTTGGAACTTTACCGTCAAAACCCCTCTATTGAGGTGAAGGGAGGATCAAAGTCATGTTTGATCTGAATGAGGCAACAAAAAAATAAAAACTTAAAGAGTGAACTGAATTATTTCTCGGAATTTAAAACAACAACAGCAGGAACACTGTGGACATGGAAACGTAACCGTCTAGTTTAATTGGACGATTGTCGATTATCCTGATTGTTTCTTTAATTTATACATTTACAGTATCTATTCATTCTTTTTTTGAGTGATTGATTGATTGATTGATTGATTGATTGATTGACTGATTAAGTTTTTTGATTTTTTGCAGCTCGAATTTGAGAATTGGAAGTTCAGTTTTCGACAGCAAGGATTCTAAACTTGGTCACTTTTTGGTAGCATATTTAGCAGTTTAACCCTTTAAGCCCTGATATAAAAATCCATATTCTCATTACTGATCTCCATACATTTCTTATGGAACTAGTAAGGAGAAATAGTCTAAATATCAAGACATTTTATCCTTGGTGATCACTTCCTTTGTTCTTGTCACTTGAATGCTCAAACAAGTAGTGGTCATACAAAGAAAAATTTCATTTTCATCAGGGCTTAGGACTTTTTAAGGAGGGTGAGACGACAGTCAGCTTAAGGTCATAAGAACATTGAAGAGAGGTTAATTTGTTTAAGTAGGCATTAATAAATAATTGTAATCGGAACACAACGATATCTAAAGGCTTTCAACACAGAAGCGATCTTTGTCAGCTATAAGCGAATAGACGATGAGAAGTGAATTGATCCAGTCAGTTTTGAGTACTTACAACAGACTCTTGGGAATGACTACGACACCTGACCAAAGTTTACTTTGTCGAAAGTTTTGTTTAATCATTATTGCCAAAAAAGGCCTGTACACGAGACATATAGATGATTTTAAATAGATAAATAAATAAATAAATAAATATTAAGTGACAGAACGAGGATATCAATTTTATTTTCGAGTGGTAAAAACAGTATTTTACCTTCAAGCGCAGCGAGTGAGTATAATAGTTTTTTTTTTACCACGAGAAAGTAAAACTCATATCTTCAAGCCGCCGTGTAATTTTCTTTTCTTTTTGTATAGGCAAGAGTGTTTCTTGCTCAAACAAAGTGTAAAGGCGGGGAAATGACGTCCGCGATATTCTTACAAGTGAGGATATGAAAAATACGCCACTCGAGTCTCTGGTGTAGTTTCGTATGAACTTTAAGAGTGGTCTATTTTCCACTAAAACAGCCTTGTCTATCTTATAAAAATGGGTATGCATAAAATAATGAATCGTTGTCAACGAAAAATGTAACTGGTTAAAAGTGAGTCTCAATAAAATGGTGGTATATGAATGGCCGTTGTGGTTTCATTTAATTAGTGAAAGGCTTGTTTTTATAACTTTGGAATGGCCTGTTTACTGACTTTGCGTCCCTCCTCCCTCTCCGGAGGCTACCATGGTCCGCACGCAAGCATTTTCGAACACAATGTGGCAAACGCCCTAAAGCATCCAGCGGCAAATGTCCTGTTGAAATTCCCAGGGTAACGTGACATTTCTCATCTTAAGTTGGACATATGCAAAGGTTTCTGCAGGTGAAACCATGTCTGTCATAGGCATAGCAGATACAAAGGGAAAATAAATAAACAATTGAAAAATTAAGAAACGTAAAAATATGAAGGAGAGAGGAAACAGATATTTCAGGTGATAAACGTACTCAAGATGCACACATGAGAAGACGACTGTCATCCCCGGAGTGCATGCTCTTGATGTTAAACCTACGGTGACTGCCTGCAGGTGACTATAGCGAATTGCATACTATTCGCGGCAGTCCGTTTCACGCTCGCTAATAAGAGATGGAGATATGCGACCGCGCTTTGTGAATTGGACGTGAAAAAAGGATAGGGTAAGGGGGGGAGGGAAAGCGAAAAGCGCGGAGGCTAATGGAGGAGAGCGTGAAAGGAAGCGACATGCCACGGCTGCTGATATCCGAAGGATTCTAACGCGAACTGGGCCGAAATGATATGCAGAGCTCTTATTTTTACTCCCGCTGTAAGGGACTGGCGCGAATAGCATACTATTCGCGACAGTCCCTTTCACGCTCGCTAATAAGAGATGGAGACATGCTCCCGCACTAAGAAGTCCAACGTTAAAAACGGCCTAAAGACCCTAGAAGTCTGCCAATACTTAAACATCACACACACATCAGGTCCCACACTTAAACTAGAAAATCCCAACCAGCCAAAGCTCAACCTAAGATGAAGCGCTGGCGGGAAAGGTGACAGCAAAATGGACGAGGCTGTTCAAGTCAGTGTAAGAATCTGCTAGGGCCTGGGTAGAAGGAACGTGACGAGACAATAACTCTGAAGGTCCTCCGGGACGTAAAACTTGCGCAACTTTCAAATAGTGAGACGCTGTAGGAGCCTGGCGCCAACCAACATGTTCCATAATGTCTGCAAACTGACTACCCGAAAGGGCTAGAGTGATGGCTAAGCCTGCTCTAAAGCTGTGCAAAGTTTCTCCGTTGTAAATTTTTGCCTCCTGTAGATAGCAACGGAGTCGCGACTGCAAAGCGGAGTTAGCAATTTGCTTATTTTGGATCTTCCCTGCCGAGCTGAGAGGGCGAAACAAGTAACCAGCCAATAGATCCACAGAAAGCGCGGAGGAGATGGCAACGTAAAGCTCTATGGCCTTAACAGGACAAAGAGACAAATCGGAATGGCGACGAATGCCGAAAAGATTGGCGGAGCCATCCCTGAGGGATTTAACCCAGACGTGATTGAACAGGAGACCATCGTTTCGCGGAAACCGCATTATTTCTTGGGTCTTAACCAGAGTAAGATCATTTGCTCGATCCCCGCTGAAAAAGAGCGCTTTAAACAAAGCACCCTCTCTCGCATAGACAAATAGCTGGGAAGCAGTAATGCCAGGAACTAACATTTTTTCCTGGATAAGACGGGACAGATGAACGATTTTGACGAGGAAGAGTGGCGTCGCCTGCTTAGGGGTAACAGCAGCTTGCAACTGCTCAGACGTGAAGGCCTTAAGGCAGGCTTTGACTTCCGCCGAAGCTGCAGGGTTTCCTAAGCCCAGAGGGGAGTTCCAATCCCCTTCCCTCCCTGCTTCTTTAAAAATAGCCCTGAGCTTTCCAATGTAGGAATCGACGGTAGCATAAGAAAGGCGAACAGGGCAACCACAGCTATGCAGCTGATGCTTTCCTAGGTATGGACAAGAGGCAACATGGACTTGTGTTTTCCCTCGGGAATCTTTCCAAGCAAGAAATCGACAAACATCTTTAGGGGTAGCGGAAAACAGGGTCTTATTCCCCGGCAGAGAACCCAAAAAGGCGAACTCCTTCTTCAGGGAGCTTTTTGCTTGGCGTAAGCGGAGGACAAGCAATGCCTTGCAATTGGTCGAGACAGTTATCTATTGCAGAAATATCCGGGGCAACCGAAAGAGGTTGGGAAGTGGAAAGGGCAGGTCTCTTGAATCCGCACATCTTGCAAAATCGGAAATCCTGATCATTCGGATACTTGCATTCTGGACATTGGACAGCAGGAACAAAAATGCGGGCAACTGGGGGAAGCCCTATAGAAAAATAGAGCAGGAAAGAATTAATAAAAGTTTAAGGAAAATTACGGGCAGAAAACAACAGACGAAACAAAGATGTCAAATAATTTTATTAACAAAGAGCAGCAGGAAAACAGGCAAAGCATGAAAGAAAGAAGACGGAAAAATCTGATTCTCAAAGTTCCAACGATCTGAAACGTCTGAAGACTTCTTTACATAGGGTCGATACGAAACGCCCATAAATCCCAAGGTAGAGGCCAGAAATCTTGATAGCCACTCTTGGAGGGTGGGTGCAAAACACCCACCTTGCCCTCACGTGCAAGAAGGAGACTAGATGGAGAACAATGTGGGAGAAGAGCCCACCAAAAACAACGAGGCCGAACATCCGGAACCACTATGGTAAACGAGACGCGAAAGGAGGACAAGAAGCGGAGAACATTGGGGATGAGGCAGATGAGCGGAAAAACGTACGGATTGGAGAACAGTTGAGGAGGGTGAAAGTCGGGCGATTGGCTAAACACGTTAACACCAGAGCAACCAGGGGTAGGGTGTGGAGCTGTCAACGTAAACATCAACGCTCGAGTCCTTGATAGTTGCATCAAAAGACGAAAGTGCATTGCTAAGAGCCAGAGCATCCTTGACTACAATATCAGACGATAAAATTTCCACAGGCCAGTAGTCAGAAGCATAGAGGGGAATTGCGGTTGCGTTTAGCACGCCAGCCCAGCGGTAGGAAGAGGCATCAGTGTACATGACAAATTGGTGGTGTCGCTCCGATCGCCATGGAAGGAACCCTGACCAGGACTTGAGAAAAAGCCAGTGCTTAATTTCACGGCGCAGGGGAACTGACAAAGGGAGTGGCCTAGAAGAGCGAGAGGCACGCGAAATAGCCAAGTTGATCTCGTTAGTGAATAACCTGGCGCCCGGCACTGCCATAGACATTGACATTCACTTTCCTGATAATCTTTGCAAGTCAGTCATAGAAACCTGGTTGGAATCCAGGATCGCTTCGACAAGAGAAATGAACTTCTGCTTCTTATCTGGAAGAAGACGAAAGGCCTGCAAGCGGAAGTCGCACTCAAACCCAAGAAAAGGAACTGATTGTGATGGCTGAAGGATGGATTTCTGAAGCCCAATACAGTAACCCAGTTTGATTAACGTAAAACAGACCAAGAAGGACGCAATATGGGCACTAACGAGGTTCAGTTTGTCCGGATCAAGGGACTTCACGAGATTAGAATCACGAGGTAAACGAATCTGCGAGGAATGACGGTCGTCAATGTACAAGGAACAAGGGATGCGAATGGAACGAAAGTACTGGGAAACAAGAAAGCCAGTGGAATGATACACGAAGGCCCATAACTTCCAACCAAAAGGGATGGTATTACTGGTGAGGTACCACCCATTCCACTCAAATCCAAAGTACGTCCTGCTGGATGTGGCAAGGAGGATGTGACCATATCCAGATTTATCATCGCACACAGTTTGATACGCGTCCTTACTGACATATAAGGGTAGTTGATGAAGATGGTCAAGAGAAAACGGCCGATCATTTTGAGGGTTCAACCGTGAGGGGCATGACGAGGTGAGGAGGATCAACCTCGCCCACCTTGCCCCAAACCGAAACGACACCAGTAGAGAGGCGTTGCAAAATCGTGTCAGCAACGAACTTGGCAAAAGGTGCACAAGACTTGTGATTGTAAAAGATCCGCTGGGGTGGGGAGGCCGAGTCAAAATGTTCGCCCTTGAAGTTGCCTTTAAAGTGCCTGAAATAGAGCTGTACTTGCACCTTATTCTCCAGCCAATCCAGAACATTCCGGGATAGAGGAGAGGAGATTGAGGCAGCTATATTTTTCCACTCCTGCAGATGGGGATGCAACTGACCGGCAAGAAAACCAGCAGGGTCTGGGAAGGCAAGCATAGTGACGTCCGCTGAAACGTCACCACGGGAAACACTATCTACCCAATCCGAAGCCAAGTGAGAATTATAAGGCTGAGGGAACTGAAGCCCGGGCTGTAGGGACTTGGCATCGTGACGCACCCATGAAATACTATGTTGTTTGGCGGATAGCGGGTCAAAAGAATCCGAGGATTCCCATGCCGGAACGGTGTAGGAGATTTTGTAACGCTTGGAGGGAGGCTGGAAAAGAAAAAAGGGGAAAAAAGAACTGAAACTTAAATCCGAAAAATGTCCAAGAAGAACTCAAATAAGAAACGAAACGAAAAAGATATAAAAGTGTCCTAAGAAACGAAACTGCCCCCCCCCCCCCCCCCCAGACAAGAAACTATAAAATAAAACAAAGGAAAAACAAGGGAACATGAAGTACTAAAAGAATATCGGGAAAAACAATCTGAACAAAACAATTTAAAGGAATCACTCTTTATTAATTCCACAACGTGACGAATGTGGTACAAGCATTACGCATTAAGCATAACAAGGAAAAACGTACAATTAAACGCAACAGATCAGAAGGGAGAAATTATTTATTGCCCTCCAGGAGGCGGCAGAAGGGGGCGAGGACGCGACTGTGGGTAACTTCGGTTATTAAACCGCTTAAAACATCTGGAAGCCATGTGGCCAGGCGAACCACATGCGTAGCAAAAGATCCTTGGACGTCTGGCGGTTGGACGAGCAGATGCCTGAGCGGAAGTTCCGCTGGAGCCAGAAGCGGGACCGGGGGAAGAAGACTTAAAGGACTTATCCACTTTGGCCACGACCTCAAGAACTTTTGCGTACTCCTTATCCGCCAAAAGGGCTACAAAATACGCTTTGAATTGCTTCTTCGAGACAGGTAACTTCTCTCTAAGCGTACAGGCTATGGCGTCAAAGGTTGGAGCCTTCTCGTGCCCTGACAGTTTGGCGGCTGTAGCTAGCTGCTCTGCCATGGCCAGGGCGTCATATTTGTCAAAATCGTCCTCTCTTCTGAATCCTTATTGGGTAATTCTAGACAGGCGAGCTGGGACATCAGAGAGACTGCCAGCATCCTGTAGGGATTTAATCCTGGCGACAAGTTGCGCAAGGAGGTCATCCTGAACAAAAAAAAAACGGAGAGGAGCGTATGAATAAAAACATCTACAGGCTGCCAGCCCTCAGGTGGGTAAACGGTAAAAGAAAACACAAGGGATAAGCACACAAGGAAAAAGACAAGCGCGCAAGGACCCACCCAAGGGATGGCAGCCTGAGCGTCAGTAATCCGACTAGGGTATAAGACACCCTTTCAGGCTACCATAGGAAAGGATATGAAAATGATTTGCGAGAGGACGCGCATTGAAATCATAAACGAAAGGGAGATACCGACATCAAACTATAATAAACAAATTTAATCTTAAGAGAAAACAGTTCGAGAATAAATCAAATTATGACAAAAGGGGAATTTTCCAAAAGTTACAATAAATTCTCCCAACTAGAACCAACAGAAAATACATGGAAGGCAGTGGGGAGAAATAGTGTGGGGCTTAAATTCTACAGAAAAAAGGGTGAGAAAAATCACAACAGCCGTTTAAAACTACACTGAAAAAGAATAAAAATAAAAGGGAAGAAATACTGTGAAGTACGCCGCCATTAATAAAAAGCAAAGGGAATGGCGCGAGAAAACCAAAAGTGCCGAAACAACAAAACTATGCAATAGACAGAAAACAAAAGGTGTTGTAAAAGGGGAGGGAAAACGAAGGCACAACAATCAATTGAACATCAAATTAAATGCAAATGACGCAAAATGAAAAAAAAACGACAGAAAAAACCTCAACAGTATGAAAGCAAAAATTTAGGGCACTGAATAAAACCAGGGGAGACAATGGAAACCATGTAAATCCAACCTAGATTAGGAAGCTACAAAATCTAAAGCGTGCAAAATCAAAACTTGGAAACGGAGAACTGAACTGAACTCCACAAACCTAAGTTCGGGAGACGATACACGCACAAAGAATACATTGAAAAACATACGCGATGAAATTTAAAATGGGCGTAGAGGGAATAGCACTGGACAAAAGTTAGCTTCAGGTAACAACAAAGCCAAATAAAAACTTGGCTTTGGCCCAAGCAAACCCGAAGCTTGCAAGGCGAAATGCGCAACACAAAATCGATTGTAAAGTACAAACAAAGCATAAAAGCGAACAAATTTATAAGGGAGGGAGGAAACAGCACAGCACAAACCCGGAGTTTGCGAGGCGAAGCACACTGACATGAACAAATGTGTGCAAAAGGGAAGCGCAACACAAACCCGGTGTTTGCGAGGCGAAGCACACTGACAAAACAAATAAACGTGTGCAAAAGGGGAAGGGAACCGAAGATAGAAGCACTGCACAAACCCAGTGTTTGCGAGGCGAAGCACACTGACAAAACAAATAAACGTGTGCAAAGGGAGAGGGAACTGAAGATAGAAGCACTGCACAAACCCGGTGTTTGCGAGGCGAAGCACACTGACAAAACAAATAAACGTGTGCAAAGGGAGAGGGGACTGAAGATAGAAGCACTGCACAAACCCGGTGTTTGCGAGGCGAAGCACACTGACAAAACAAATAAACGTGTGCAAAGGGAGAGGGAACCGAAGATAGAAGCACTGCACAAACCCGGTGTTTGCGAGGCGAAGCACACTGACAAAACAAATAAACGTGTGCAAAAGGGGAAGGGAACCGAAGATAGAAGCACTGCACAAACCCGGTGTTTGCAAGGCAAAGCACACTGACAAAACAAATAAATGTGTGCAAAAGGGGAAGGGAACCAGGATAGAAGCACTGCACAAACTCGGTGTTTGCGAGGCGAAGTACGCACAACATAAACTTGACAGCCAATCGGCCCAAGCAAAAACATAAGCGTACAAACTATAAGAAAAACGAGGGGACGGTACTACCGAAAACGGTACTAACATAAACGTGGAAGACTATAAAGCGGCCACGTGGAATGAAAGAGGAGAGGGAAACGCGAAAGGGCGAAGACCAGCCAGGGAAAAACTAAAGCAGTCGGACCAGCAAATTAAAAGTAACGAGAAAAAATTTGTACGTGCAAAGGCGCTGGATTTTGCTGAGGATTCGCAACATCAACTGGAGCAACTGGAGGCACTTGAACAAGGGCTTGGGCGGCGGGAACCGCAGCTTCAAGAGGATCTTGCGCGTCAGCCATAACTGCACAAAACGGTAATGTTGCAAGAAGATTCTAACGCGAATTGGGCCGAAATGATATGCAGAGCTCTTATTTATACTCCCGCTGTAAGGGACTGGCGCGAATAGCGGATTAATTCAGAGTGTTTGATCTTTGTTATTTCACCTTCATATTTTTCCTGTATCATAAAAATTGGGTAGACTGCTCCCTTAACCGTTTTACCTGGGAACCTGATGCGATAAGTGACTATAGAGATGGTCAGTCGATGTACGTTCACACTGACACTGAATGTTAATCAGAGAAAGGCCAACATAAGTTTACCCTTACGACCCTCTGTCACTGAAAGATTCTACAGAGCAAAATAGAAGGGGGAGGGGGGGGGGGGGGTAAAGGGCAGGATTACAAGAATAGAAGTAGATTGCAGTTCGTTAACGTTGATTTCGTGACAGGCGTTCCGAGAAAAAAAATGCAGTTGTAATGAAACTTTGAATTTTCTAATCGTTTTTTGTTCCTCAAGTTTTGCCAGTTTTGGCACTATTTCTCTTCCAATTTCTATATATAAAATCAAGTTTAAAGCAATTTTCTAATCATAATTAAGAAAACAATATTTCTCAGTCGGTATACTGAGTTAGAAAATTCCAATCATTCTTCAAGTGCTAGCCCAAAATCCCATTCAAGCAATTAACCAATTGTTTCCCAAACTGAACATCATTTATCCCCGCACGCAACAGAACACACATATTATAGAACTATTATAGAACCAATCACAACAAGAACAAAAACAAAATAAACCAAAACAAATGCAAGTAGTCAGCGTTAAGCGCGGTAAAACGCGTGCAAGCAAGTCACGATTGGTTTTGAGTTTACATCTGATTGGCTAAGCAGATGGCGCGAGTTTCTCTGACCAATCACAGAGCGTAATAAAGCAAGTTAAGTAAAGCAAGCAAAAGGCGAATTACTTTCGACACTCGAATGAAAACCGCTCTAAGGCCACCACTAGATTTTCTCCGTTTTAAATTTGTTTAAATTGAACACGTGACGAAATATCCCTCTTCCGCGGAAGAGCATTGTCCGGAAATACAGTTGAATCCCGATGACTCAAACCTTCAAGGGAAATCGACAAAGGTACAGGTTCAAGTTATCGGGAGTTCGAGGTTTCAAGGGATGGGATTCCTGCTGACACCACGTACACTTATCACGTGTATTCTCACAGGAAGAAAGGACACGTTTTGTGTACCAAAACACCCGGAAACTAAAGAAACTGTCACAGAGAATAATTAGACACTTCAAAACTACAATGCTGCTCATTTTTTTCGAAAATTGTTTCAAAATAAGTTCAGTTTAATGGAGTTTGTTTTTTCTTATAACACTTTGACAAACGATGTTCGAGTTATCGAGGGTTCGAGTTATTGAGGGTAAAATTACAGTTAATGTATGGAGCAATTCCAGGGGAAATCAATTTTGCTTGGAGTTAGCACATACTTCGAGTTATCGAGGGTCCGAGTCACCGGGAGTCAACTGTAGTGCCCATCCTCGGAATTTTTCTCATCCAATTGATTTCCAAATAACGCAGTATGTATAGTTTATCGGCCTTTCACTCAAGGACATCAGATTTATTCAACTCTGGTCCCACCCTCGGGCGCCATAAAATGCTTATATCTCATATTAGTGAGGTTTTCTAGAAAATGCTTCATTGTATAAAAGAAAATGCTTAAGATGTTGGCAAAATGAGTTGTGCACGGGCGTGCATTTTTTAGTTGAAAAGGGGTGCCAAATTTCCTTTATGTTTTGAGTTCCCTGCAGAAATGTGTATATATGTTTACGTCTCTGATTGCCTACGTTTATCTGAAGCTCTCTTGAGAATAGGCTTATGTTTGAACGCTTAGAGAGAACTATGATTTTGTTTAACAGCTAAAGCAAATTAGTGTCGAAGTATGGGCGACTCCGACTCTAGTAATGATATTTTTATTACCCAAAGTAGTTTTTCTGGTACTATATATTAATATTCAGTCCTCCTGGCAACTTGAAAGTCTGTTGGACATAGGACCAGGTCCTTTTGATGGTTTAGATGTTGAGGAAGAAGTGATAGAATCATTCCAAGAACATACGTGGAGCGCATCCACTAACAATGTCGGTGAGACCAGCAAGAAGGTTAAAATACAACAACGCGGCATTCAAATAGCGACACATCGAAAGTTGAGGAAAGGAACAGAGAATGAATTCGACAAAATACAAAAAGGACGACGGCATGGCATACTAGAGGATGTTTTGTGAAATAACTACAGGTGAATAACTGCAGGGGAATAACTGCATGGGAATAATTCAGCCCCGCTCGCCCCTGTTACAAATGAAAAGCCGCCACCAGCTCTTCACTCCGACAGTCGGTAATTGTCAGGGGATATTAATTTTGTTCGCTTGAACAAAACAAAAGAAAACCGAGCCAAGTGAGAAGTAAGTCGGCCTGTTTCATATACTGATACCTAGACCTTTACAGATCCCTTTATGAAGTGGAGCCTTTATTTCCACTGGTGACGCCGCAAATTTCCATCGTCGTTACCCTAAATACTGAATTGTCTCAGTTGATATCATATCGGTACTTTGCTCCAACATTTAGGCATTATTGGCCTGACAATAAAAATTTTATGATGTCCCTCGCTGTCATTGATTAACTTCAATTTTGAACACGTGAGGGATGGACAATACTCTAGGGGTATCCTTGAATTGGTTAGTGGGTATACCCTCTAGACCGGGTCATGTAGCAGCTCTCGCAAGGTCTCACATGAATGGCTCGCTACCCTTCGAGAAAACAATAGAACAAACAATATGAACAATACCCCTAGCCCCAAACACAATAGCAGCTGCTACACTAGAGGACCACTAGAATTACAAGCTTACGAGAGCTGCTACACTACTGTCTAGACCTGTATGCTATGAGCTTCTAGCGATCTAGCCTCGAGCAAGTTGTTGAGTTTTCGGAGCTACAATTTTATACCTCTTTTCGCCTTCTTTGTCAGGTAAGTGTGTTTTAGCTCCCCATTTCCTCTGCTGATTGCATTCAGGACCGTGTACGTATTTCCACGTATTTTTCTTCTGCATATCTTTTGTTGTTACGAACCTTGAGTTCGCTTGCTTCGCTCGTATCCGCCCGCTCGTATCTTCGCTTCGGTAGTTCATTATAATTCCGTCATTATGAATAATTCAGTTCGTCCTAAGGCCCTCATCATTGGGCATTCTTTTGTCCGTCGTTTAAAGGACGACCTCCTGCGGAATTTTGACTCTCGTGCATCCCTTGATTTCGGGCTAGATCGAAGCATGGAGGTTTTGTTGCATGGCGTCGGCGGGCTTCGCGTTACTCAACTTCGCCGCATTATTTCCCAGAAAGTTCGCGATCTGTCGTCAAATGCTGTGCTTTTGGAAATCGGCACGAACGATTTGGGTTCTATTTCACCCGAAATTGTGGGCTCCGACATTCATGATATTGTCGAATATTTACATTTCTCTTTAGGTATAAAAATGGTGGGTGTTTGTTTAGTGATACCTCGTAGGGTTCGCGAGTCGGGCTTGCCCGACGCTGGTTTCAATCTTTTGGCCCTGAAACTAAACCAGTACCTTTCTGTGTTGCTGGATGATACTCCTTTCGCTTTTGTCTGGCATCACGAGGAGCTGGAGTCGCTGGATCGCGCCATTTTGATGCCAGATGGTGTTCATTTGAATCCACATGGCCAGTACAAGATCTACCGGAGCTATCGTGGTGCACTTTTAAAGGCTTTGCCTTCGTCGTCTTAGAATTTTTCACGGGGGTTATGGGCTCTTAATAACTTGCTTTGTGTTTGTACTGTAATAATGTAAGCCTAGAATATTGATTATTTCATCATTGTTGGCCTGGCGCCCACTTAGCTGTTTTCGTGTCACATGGTTAACGCTCATTTATGGCCTCCTACGTTTGCAGGCTTTTTTGTTTTTATTAACGTTCATTTATGGCCTGCATTATTATGACTTGATTTGTTGGCCTGGAGCAGCCTTAGCAGGATTAATTTTCTTTCGATTTTTTGTTGGCCTGTTAAGTTGGCCTGGAGCACACTAAGCCATTTGTTTGTGCTACTTTATTGCCTGCTTAAAGCCTGATTCCTTATTTGTCGGCCTGAGCAGAATTAGCACGTTGCTTTGTTTTAATTTACTTTTTGGCTTCGTGCTCATTTATGGCCTACTTTGTTTTTGTTAGCCTGGAGCATACCTTGATTTTACTTTGTTTCTGCTCATTTATGGCTCTCTTTATTTTGCAGCTTCATGGGGTGGCACTATGCGGCGACACTGTGGTTGTATAGTCTGCCATGCCACCCTGCTGCGCTCGTGTTGTAATTGTTTTTATGTTTGTTTTTGTGTGTTATTTGAGCGATGATCACTTTTGCAGCAGCTTAACCTACAAACCAGCCTTCTTCGTGGGGGTTCGCTTGTCTGGTTCTTTTTGTTTATCCTAGAATGCCTCGTGCTGCCAGAAATCGTCGCCAGGCTACACGCCCCGCCCCACCGGCCATGCGTCGCAGCCAGAGGAACATCCGGCCTCCGGCCCGGTTAATCAATCCTGCCACTTCCTTCGATGCTGCAGCAGTGTCTTCCACCGCCACTTCTACAATTGTGAGTAGCCTCAACAACAGTGTGCCCCACACCACACCATCTGTCACCCAAGCAACAAGCACCTCCAACTCCATCATGGCTAGCAGCTCCCTCATCCAGGACATCACTCAAGCGGTGACCCACCAGGTGCTACAGACCCTTTCCACACACGGTTCGGTGGCTGCCAGTATTCCGGCGCCCTCGGCTGCTCCACCTCCCTTCCAACTATCCCATGATGGGGCTCTTGTTGTACCACTGGGGGCAACCTCGGGGGCAGATGCCAGCGTACAGGGATCGGTGGCATCTTACCTCCATAATCTTTCAGGTGAGCCATTGGGGGTGGGGGTTCCGGCTCCGGGACAGGACAGGCCAAGGGATGTTTTTACCTCCACGAGTCTTTCCATTGATTGTCGAGTCCCTGCTAAGCTTAAAGCCAAAATATGGGCTCATGAATATTTTGATTTTGGTTTGCTGCTTGCCAACTCCCCTACGGAGCCACAGTACCATTTGTCTGTCACCACATTGGCAGCCTCTGGCTCAGCAGGCCTTCCCACCCTGTGCCTGGAGCCCACTAACAAGGCAAAGCCCCTGACTTCTATAGATGCTTGGACTTCTGCCTTTCAAATTTTTGTGGGGGTATAGACAACCAAATTCCCCCAGGAAGCCCCTGCCCTCATGAAGTATGGTGAGGTGGTTCGCGATTTGGCAGCGCGGGGGGGCAACTGGCGGTATTATGACACCAATTTCCGCTATTTAAAGCAACAACAGCCTGCCAGCTTGGCTTGGAATGTGGTGCACTGGGAGTTGTGGATTCGCTCACAGAATCTATCAACCACAAAACCACCCAGGCCATCGAATGGGGGGGCTAACCCTATTTTCATCCCCCATGGTTACTTCCGAAAGTTCCATCGTGGTGGTGCCTGTGCTGGTTGTAATTTCAAGCATGAGTGCCATAAGTGTCATCGGCTGCATCCGAGCTCCAAATGCAATTTTCGTCCCCCCAGTGCACCGCCCAGCTCCACCTCTGTCGCTGCCAAATCCCGACCTACCAACTCCAGTCAGGCTAAATAGGTTAGCTCCACTACTCACAGGATATTCGATTAGCGAGACTCAATTTTTGATTTGTGGTTTTCAAAATGGCTTTCCCATACATTATGATGGTCCTGGCAATGCCATGATGGCCCCTAATTTGTTATCGGCCCACCAGCATCCTGAGGTAGTAGATCAATATATTGAGAAAGAATTGTCCTCCGGGCGCCTTGCTGGCCCCTTTCCTAGTTCTCCGTTTCCATATTTTCGTGTGTCACCCCTTGGGGTAGTTCCTAAGAAATCACCTGGGGAGTTCCGCCTTATACAGCACTTGTCGTATCCCTCAGGTGCTTCGGTGAATGATTATATTCCCCCAGAACATACTAGTGTCACTTACGCTCGCGTCGATGATGCTGTTCGGCTGATAACTCGGTCTGGGGTAGGTAGTTTTTTGGCCAAAACTGATATCAAGAGTGCTTTCCGCATAATTCCTATTCGGCCTGAAGATTACCACCTTCTCGGCATGCGCTGGCGTGGACTTTTTTACTATGATCGTTGTATGGTCATGGGCTGTGCTAGCTCATGGACAACTTTTGAGTCTTTCAGTAGCGCAGTTGAGTGGATTGCCAGGACCAAGCTCCACATACCTTACATGATTCATCTCTTGGATGATTTTCTCATCGTTGCTCCCACTAGGTCTCTGTGTTCCAGTCAGCTTTCTCGTTTTCTGGACTTGTGTGACTATTTGGGTATACCTATGTCCCCTGAAAAAACTGTAGGTCCAGCAGTGGTTTTGTCATTTGCTGGTATTGAACTTGATACCATTCGCTCTGAGGCCCGTCTCCCCTCAGACAAGGTGCTGCGGTGTGTTAATTTACTTTCAGCATTTCTGACTCGGAAGAAAGTTACTCTACAAGAATTACAGTCCCTTATAGGGCTTTTGAATTTTGCATGTTCTGTTGTCCTTCCTGGACGGGCATGTCTCCGTCGGCTTATTGATTTAACTGTCGGCATTAAACGACCGCAGCGCCTTGTCAGACTTAATTCAGCTGTTAAGTCTGACTTGCTGGTTTGGCTCACTTTCCTGTCCGATTTTAACGGCTGTTCCTTTTTTATGCATGAAGGGTGGTTAACTTCATCCACTCTTCACCTATACACTGACGCGTCAGGGGCATTAGGTTTTGGGGCTGTTTTTGGTGACCAGTGGTGTTATGGTGAGTGGCCTGAGTCCTGGAAATCGTACAATATCGCTTTCCTCGAGTTTTATCCAATTGTCCTCAGTGTACTGTTATGGGGTCATAGGATGAAAAATAAGCGGGTTCTCTTTTTCACAGATAATGAAGCATTAGTCCATGTTATTAATAAGAATTCATGCCGGGACCCCCTCCTAATGTCCTTTGTACGGAAGCTTGTTCTTTCTTGTCTCAAGCATAATATTTTGTTTCGAGCCCGCCATGTTCCAGGAATTCACAATAATTTGGCGGATTCTTTGTCCCGTTTGCAGATCCAGCGTTTCCAGCAGCTCGCCCCCGCTCACATGCACCCAACTCCGACGGTTGTCCCTCCACCCATGCAGCCTCAAAATTGGAGGATGTAGTGACCCACTTAATTAGTTCTAGTTTGCAGCCATCTTCCATTCCAACCTATCGCCGTGCCTGGAAGCTGTACTGCAATTTTCTTTTCAGTACTGTCGGTAATCCGTCATCTGATTTCCCAATCCCTCCAGCGACTCTGGCTCTTTTTATTGCCCATTTATATCAGCAAAATTACGCTTCTTCCACAGTCAATACCTATGTTTCTGCACTGGGTTATTCGCACCGGCTGGCGGGTGTTTCCGATCCCACCAAAGTATTTTTTATTCTAGAGATGTTAAAAGGGTATGGAAAGGTTGACCCGCGCTTTGACATGCGGATGCCACTCTCCGTTCCCATATTAACAAAGATTTTTCAGCAGGTGCCCCAGTATTTTGGATTCTCACTACGTTTCCACTATGTTTAAAGCTATGTGTGCTATGGCTTTTTATGCCTTTTTGCGCATTGGTGAAATCACAGTCACCAAACAATCACCAGCTGTGTTACAGTTGCGGCAGTTGGAAAAGTTGTCTAATGTGCGTGGGGACACTGAGGCAATAAAGGTTACTTTTTATTCCTTTAAACACCATTACAATGAGCCACCACTTTCCGTGGTTCTTACGCGTCAGCCGGTCGTTTGCCCAGTCGACACTCTCCTTGTTTACCTCCAATTCCGAGGTTGTCGGCCAGGACCCATTTTTCAGCATCTGGATGGGTCACCTGTTACCCGTTCTGAATTTTGCGAGTGGTTGGCAAGAGCAATCAAGAGCTGTGGTCTTAACCCAGACAGATATAAGGGTCATAGCTTTCGCATCGGGGCTGCCTCCCACGCTGTCGAGTGTGGCTATTCCGAAACCCAGATTCGTCTTTTGGGGCGATGGAAATCAGATGCTTTTAAAAAGTACATTCGCCTACCTAGTTTGCAAAGTACACCTACTTGTCTCAGCTCTCCTTCTTAGGCAATGGTTGGTTTGGAATATGGCTGCTTCTCGGCCATGACAAACCAGTCTACAGGGGTGGCTGTTTTCGTTGTCTGGCTGATTACTCTTTAGGGGTTACAGGAGCATAGTTTGCAGGGGCAACTGCGCTCACCATTTGATCTTTTAGTTAGTCCTAATCTAAACTTCCAAACAGTTTACAGGGGTAGCTTGTTTGGAATTTTCTTTACCAATATGCAGCGCAGTTTGCAGGGGTAACTGTTCTGCTCCTCATAATTATCTGTATTCCTACCTATCACGGCAGTAGCTTGCAGGGGTAGCTGCTTGTCTTTCGGCTTTTTGTTGTCTGTGTTCCTCCAGAGTCTAGTCCCTGTTGTCAGTGCTAGGGTGGGGCTGCCCACTTTACCCAAGTGAGCTTTGGCGGTTCATTGCCCTCACCTTTGATGGGCGTAGCTTTTGTTTTATTGTGTCGTTAATTTTTGCAATGAATTTTGGAATATTAAAGAGGCTATGTGGTACTTGCACATAGCCAAAATTTATCCAGACAAAAGGTGTGTGTCTTTTCTTCTGGCCCATCAAACTGAGCTACCGCTGACAACAGTAACTAGTCCCTGTTAAATTTGTTTGAGAAGACATGAACATTCCAGAGGGATAGCATAAACAGCTACTTATGTTAACTCTCCCTTTTATGACTGACTTCAACAAGGACAGTTCACTGTTGTTTTTTTTTTTTTTGCTGGACAGACTTCATTTGGAATTATCAAGGAACTTTTTCTAGAAAGAATACAAGAGCTTCACACTGGCGTTAATATCCTTCAATTGTAAATTTTACCGTCAATTTTCTTTTTAGTAAACTAATTTTCCCTTTCATTGGCGTTAATTTAACTCTCGTTTAATACTGATGCCTTAATTCACACACTCGTAAATTTCCCAATATTAATACAAGGCAGATAACTCCAGTGCCTGCAACAAATCACTCGCGAAATCCTCAGTGCACGTCTTCAAACAAACCAAAGCACGTACTTCTCTGCACAAAAAGTTATCCTGTTTCCTGGATTTCTAACCCACGAAATAATCCGGAGTTTGTCGACGGCGTCATGTTTTCTTACGGCTCAAAAGATTAATACCCCGTATTTGTTATTATATATATTTATATGTTTATTCAATCAGTGCTTGAGAATTTCCATGGTAGGTTCCATCACTTTCTGTATACTCTTCGATACTCTCTTGTTTCTAACACTGATCATGTAATGTTTCACCCCCAGAATCCCCTTTGAGTCACGTCATGGATGTAGTTCTAACTTCCGGGGCGAGTTTCATAAAACTTATCGTCCAGCGTATAACTTGTAATGTCAGACGTTCACTCCAGTTAAAGTCACTGCTATTTTAACGTCGGACGTTAGTAGTTACGTCCGGCGTTAGGTTTAAAGCAACTCACACTTGAACCTTTTCTAAGCACTTTTCTGTGGTGCTGTGTATTATCCTTTCCATGGTGGCTCTTAGGCTTTAGAATCTGTGGAGGTCAGTGGTAATTATATTAGTGGGTGAATTATGATCGTTCGGATGAGTGTATTTATGAAACTACGCTCGCCGGACAATCACACTTCACCAGAGGAGTGACTCCTGGGATGGGTTGCATAAAACCTAACACCGGGTGTAACTGTTAACGTCAGACATCAGTAAAATAGTGACTTTCTGACTGGAGTGAACGTCTGACGTTAGAAGTTACGCCGGACGTTAAGTTTTATGCAACTCGCCCATGGGCCGGCTCAAACCATTTGCAATGAAGTGTTGTTAAATTGTGACCGATCAAATGAAAGCTTTAAAACAACACCTTTTATGGTGTTGTTCAGTTATTAGCTTGTACTAGGTAATGAATATCTGAATATGAATATCTTTATATCTAAATTTTCATATATATCTTAATTATTATATGATATGAATATCTTTTGATTTTGTTGATGAACCGGCCCGAAGAGCCCAAGAGACAATTAGAGCGACTACACTAAAGAAATTACTTTCCTGTCAGTTGCCTGATTCTCAGACTGTCCGAGGTCGTCCTCTATCTCCCCTTAGGAGAGAGCAAAGAAACTCTCCAACTGTCAGAGATTCAGGCTATCCTATCAGAAGTGCTATTTCTCCACTCCCGATTTTGGTGTTTTGAGTGGGGTGTTTTTATTTTTTGGCAAGTGGGTGTATTTTTGGTTCTGAAAGATTTACTGTGGATGCTTACCTTGGATAAGAAGAAAGGTTAGACAAGTATTTTCAACAGAATTATTGGCTAGTTTTAATCATGGATATATTCGGGCGGTAGATCAAGGCTTCCGTCAATTTTAAATGCCTTAGAATTTTCGGGGAATTATCAATGTGAAAATGCCTGCGACAAAGGAAACAGAGTCATTTCAGGTCATCCTCATTGTCACGCCGTGACAACGGCGTCTCACAACGTCAATGACGTCATGTCTGTTGTAATCCAGAGTTTGAGTGGTTGATTATTACATCCATCCGCATTGATCCTGCTTCTGTGTAAACTTCATTAAGTACACGCCAGTGAATAACAACTTACGAATGTGAATAAGAGTAAAAGAAGACCTACAGGAAGTGAAACAGAACAGAACCTTGTGGATATTATAGTGACATCCAGCTAAAAAAGGTAATAACATTTGTCAACTGGTGTGCTATGCTTTGTTTATTGACCGATTATTTCTTGAGTTATTCGAACATCGGATGTCTCCACGCAAACTAGCACTTGAGAAACAAGCCTACTGCTCATATAATATATAGATTTAGCCATGCCTAAAAGCGGAGCCTCCAAGGAATAAACTGGTGCTCGTTTCTCAAAAATAGTCCTGAAACTTTTCGCTCTGGAATATACTTCGGGGCTTTCTTTGGCTCGTTCCCTTTCGAAAAGTGTTTCTCAAAAAGCCCGAAAGTGTTCCGAATTGTCCTCCAATATTTTGAGGATCTGCTCTGTAAAACCAAGCTCGAAAGGTCATTCTAGAGGCTGAGCACAGCTTCATTTTTTTTTTCGGGCATCAAACTGAACACCTATTTTACTCAGAAGCAGTCTTGCTTGGTTTTTTAAATGTTTCCGTATCCTGTCATTAACTGTCAAGGCTTGTCAAATCTCCTTGGATTATTGGCTGTTGGCTTGAATGAACTTGAAACGGCGCTCATGTACAACAACAAAATAAAACTCACAATCAAAAATATTGTTTTCCTGCTCTGGAAACATGATTTTAAAATAAAATATTTCCTGACTCAGAGCGCAAAAGACAAAACTGAAAACCTAAAGAAGTGTGGCACAGTTTATCACATTCATTGTGATCAATGCAACAAACAATATATTGGCGAAACGTCTCGCGTGCTTGAAACCAGAATTAAGGAACATCTTTCAAGGGACTCATCAGCCGTTTGCGAACATTGCCAGCTCACGGGACGGGACATTCGGTGGATTCCAGCAAAACAAAAGTTCTCGCCACGGAAAGCAACACGTTCAAACACCGCATAAGGGAAGCAATTGAGATCCGGTTACGAAAGCCCTCTTTGAATAGAGACAATGGCTTCGAATTAGCCAACATCTATAACACTATTTTAGGCCCCTTGAGACCCTTATGAAGTGATATAACCCTTCTTAATATTCACATTTCTACCGTGGCTGTTCAAGTTCGGTTGGTCCGGACGAAATATTCCACTTCAACAGTTTTTAATTTTTATTGCACTCTGAGTCAGGAAATATTTTATTATTTTAAAATAAAACTTATTCTGAAGTAAATGGGTTATCTTCATCGCGTTCGGATGTTTAGTTAACAAATAACATGAACTGCCCCTATTAGTCTGGTCAAAATTTATACCATCAAGATTGAAAACGAGCAAACACCAAACACGCTTTAAATTATGGCATAAGTTTTGCGGATGCGAAGTAAGCCCATTTAAAGTTAGGCGCTTTGAGGAACGCAAAAAAACTTGTTTTTCGGAAGCTTTTCGGATAAAATAGTCTTAAACCGACAACTGCTTCGCTTACTGTTGAAAAGTTCTAGGACAAGAAAATCGACAATTGCACAAACCGATCCGACAGTTAAAATTGAAAGCAATTATTCGCCGTAAGTTGCCTTGCGACTGTGCTTTGACCTACTGTTATGAATAAACAAACACAAAATAATAAACAGAGACATCATTTTTGAAAGAGTTTATTCGAAAATCCGTAAGTTTATACTTAAATGCAGTTCGCATTACACTTCCAGCATGGCAAAATATTCTAAGACTACATCTGTCACAAATCTGAGCTCGTTTTCTAATAATTTTTTGAAGTCAAAAGTAAATGACACATTTCTAATGACATAAATTCAATTTCAAAATGTAATTTCTTTGACCGTAATAAATACTCAAAATCATGCACCTTAAACCCTTTAAAAACTTCACTTACTCGGTTGTGTTTCAGAACAAGGCAAGCTCTCCGCCGTGAAGAAAACAAAGCGATGAGGTCCTTTGAAGGCAGCTTTGGTAACTTGAAGTTTTCGCCTGCTACCAGTATTCTTTTGAACTTTTTCTTTCCATTTATAGGTATTAAATGTTTTTTTTCTCAAGTTTAAAACTACAGTACCGTCGAACAATCGTTTTGCCAAATAAATTTAAGCTTTTTAAAGAAACCTCTTTTTCAAAAGCGACGATGGTCATGCGATTTCCCGTCAAGAAAAACGCCGGTTGCCCAAAAGCACCGCGCAATTTCCCGCCAAGAAAAGATGGCATTCTCCACTCCCGGTCGGGTTGCCTTGGGACTTCCCTCCCCCTCCCCCAGAGTCTGTACGGACGGACGGACGTACGCTGACGTCACAACCAAAATTTTTTGCATCGATACATTACCAAATTTCCTTAGCAATGGAGCTCCGCTAGGCTCCGCTATGATAATGCTTTGGAAATGCATATCTCAAGCGACTTTGGGTCGCCTTCAAGGATATAGGTACCTCTGATCTCGCGTGGCATTGTGCTACCGCTGTAAACAATATCAAGTGTACTAATGGAGTCGGGTATTCGAGCTTAATTGGCAGCTAGTTGAGTGCTCGACATGATCAATAATTTAAATCAATTAAGTAGAACAATTCTGCGTATCCTTAGCTTTCATCAGCGTACAAATCCGCTACAAGGAAACTGTTGTCGACTAAGTATCTGCTACTTTGAAATAATACACCTCAAGTTCACTAGAATTCAACAACAGGAATTAACTGTGTGACATGGGATGGACACATTATAATTACCAACATTCTCAGACAGCCTTAATATATGCCCATTCGCAGTTTTAATATTCCCTTTTCTGATACTCCCAAATATATCTACTCCGAAATATATGTAACTTGCTTCGCAACGCTCTCGTCAGTTTCGCGTTGGCAAATTGCAAAAAAACTTTGTTCATTTCCGGGTGTGTGTCTTCACAGATCTATTGAAGACCTGCGTGATGTACCCTGGGAACGAAGAAATGGAACGTTGTTTCAGGATTCTTTTAATGCTTTGCATTTTAATTAACTTGGCTCATGGCGGTAAGTGGAATGCCAGTACTGATATCACCTTAAGAGCGACTTTCAGTAAACATCGAGCATTCGGCGGCAGAAGTCAAAAAATCGATTTCTTTCATATTTTGCACATAAATGGGTATTGGTAAAACCTGAAACCTGATGTGGTTCGTTTTACCCAGAAGCCCTTTATTTTCGAAAAAAAGCGAGGAAATCAATTCTCGGGTTCGAGAGGTCAAAATCACAGAAAATTAATCTTGAAAATCAGTACTATAAACTTGCATCGCGCTGGTAAACTAAAGCGCAGAGAAAAAGATAGACTCTTCTTATTAACAGAACAAGTCTTTTTCATTATCTAGACAGTTACAAAACAGCAGTGGCGAAATTTAATGAGCACAAACAATTCTAAACTAAAAGACAGGTTCTGAAATTCACGTAGAAACTGATTTTGAACTAAACTATACCTTGAAACTTGCTTGGGTTATCCATGCTGCTGTATGTGGCAAAACTTCCAACACAGCGAATTTTAACAAATGGGGCTTAATGTAGTTCAGCTTTGCCGCATCCCGAAATACACCAAAATTTCCGTGTTAAGCTACACAATCTCTCTTTTCTTCGTCGTTGCTTGATGCTTGATGATGGCTTCAAACTAAAATGCTCGGTTGATCTAAAAAGGGTAGAGGGAAAAGAAAAAAGTTGAAGGATGCTGGTGTTATCATTGTGAGCTCTCTGTGCAAACCACAACAAAACGTGACATCTAACATGTACACCTGTGACATCATATTTCCAAATTTGGTTACAAAATTTAGTCACGGTATTTGGTAACGCAATGTAAACAAATGTACAAACAAGATGTGCACACAAAGGAACAGGTGTTTGGAAACGTGAAAATCGCCCATTTCGGGCTTTTTCTTCCTGGTTTTGGCACGCAAAAGAATGTTAACACTGGAAATTAACAAGAATGAAGTAGAGCGAGCCAGTTTGTTTACACACTTTCGCTGCGAAAGTCGAGTTTTCTCGACATTTAGAGGAGTAGACATTAAACCACTTGTGACGTCATCATTTTTGACGTCACCAGATTGTTTTGATAAGCAGCTAACACAGCAAGGACAGGTCCATCCACACGTGTGTCCATTCTCAACATCAACTAAATTCTGGAAGAGCTATTCCAAAAAAACGTGTCCAATTTTGGGTGTAAAATTGGTGGTAAAATAGGCCAAGTCACCTATAGTTGATCAATGTTCCACTTCCAGGTTTTCTCAAGGGCTGAGGCCAAAACTTTTCCAGTGCATAGAAAGGGGATGAAAGTTAGAAGATAAAGAGAAAAGAAAGGGTGAGAAAAAGGGAAAGAAAAGAAGTGAGAAAAAAAATGAGAACGAATTAGCAAAAAAAAAAAACATGCGCTTGCGCGAAAGCAAAATATTGTACAATTTACAACAAAAGCTGGCTCAAAATCTAGTTTAATTGTAGAGAAATGTTTTTGTAACAAAGTTAAGTAGCATTTGGAACCTAGCAGTCAAAAAACCGTTTTAACAGTAAAAAATGCGTTATTTTAAAAAAAAGTTAGCAGTGAAAGGGTTAAAGAAGCAAATTTTCCCGTGTTTTTGTGTTCGGCAAAATTCAACTTCACTTAGCCCCATTTATTTAAACTTTGCTGAGTTCGAAGTGGTCCCAAACAAAGTAGCATGGATACCCCAAGCCAGTTTCAAGGTATGGTTTATTTCAATGTTTGTGCTGTCTATTGAGTGAGGATTGAGACCATTTAGAATTATGGCACATGTTAAATTATTTCACAGAAGTTAGGTTCCAAATCAGTTTCACGTGATCATCAAAACCTGCCTTTTAGTTTGGAATTGTTTGTGTTCAGTAGATTTCGCTACTGCTGTTTCACAACTGTCTAGTTAATGAAAAAGACTTGTCCTGTCGATAGAAAGTGCCTCTCTTTTTCCCTTCGCTTTAGTTTACCAGCGCGATGCAAGGTTATAGTATTGGTTTTCAAGATGAATTTCCTGTGATTTTGATCTCTCGAGCCTGAGAATCGATTTCCTCGTTTCTTTCGAAAATAAAGCGCTTCTGGGAAAAGCAAACCACATCAGGTTTCTAGGTTTACCAATACCTAATTATGTGCAAAATACGAAAGAGATCTATTTTTCAACTACTGCCGCGAAATTGTTATTTTGCTTGATTTTTACCGGAAGCCGCTCTTAAAAACAAGTGATGCAGTAGTTACTGTAGCCAGAAGGGAACTTTATTTTGACATTTCTGCTTGCAAAGCTACCAATCATGTGGGTGATGAAACCCCGAGAAAAAATGTTAAGGTGTATTTCCCAGTCGTGTTGTTATTTACGTACCTACGGCGGACGTGAATTTAACTGGCTTTAAGTGCGTATACATGAAATTAGAGACGATGTATCAAAAGCTAGTGCAAACGTAAAAACGATGAGCGTTGTTGAGCTTTTTGTACGTTTATGCAAGCAGATCACACATCCTCCCTTTGAAATCCACCCTTAGTCATGCAACCAAGCTTGGATTTTTCCTTGCAAAAAATCAGTGGTCCCCCTGTGAGTTTTTTTCCATTGCTAGATCACCTTGCAGCTAAGTAAAGTGGAAAATTAAACAAAAAGAAATGTCAATGCGCGGAGTTGTTGCCTCCATCCGCAAATTTGCAGCGGCTACAGACGTCGTTGACAGGTTGTCACTTTTGATTACAGCTCGTAAGCGTTGTTTGAGAATCTTTATATTTAGCGTAGAAAGAAATTAACAAAACATGACAGCTACGGATTAGTTTCCCCGAGAAGAGAGCAGAAAGCGAAAACAAATACAAAATCTGTCCCAGCTGAACAAATTTTGAATGTAAGATAAATGCCGAAATGAAGCGAATTTTTAAGCCTTGTCTTCCATTGAAGTTTACATATACACCACTTCTTCAAACAGAAATGTTTGTCTTGCTGTATTTTTTCTCTGTCAGCAGTACTATTGTGCTCCGCGTGACTAAATTCATTGAACGATCAAGTAGAAGTTGGCGTAATTTGCATAGTTGGAACATGTCTAATTTACATTACAGTCAGCCGGACCAGATTTTGGGCGCGTTCTTTTTGGGACTATTCCGGAATAGGAATACTCGGAATTTCCGGTTTTCACTGTCACGCCATCAAAAAATAAATTCGAAACGATTCAATATCAGAAGCTAAGAATTTCAAATATAACAAAAGATTAACGTACGAATAAACGATTTCTCCAGGTGTCAGGTCTGTGCGGTACACCGTGCTTGAGTTATTTGCCGAAACGTTCCGCGGAAATTTATAGAGCTCAGTATGCTGACGTCATATTGGTGTCCTTCCGAGGGACACCAACATGGCGGCCGGAAATCAAGGAAAAAATCTGGAACTCACTTTTGCTGTGAGAGCGATTACCTTTCCCTCGTGATAAGAAAGGACCTTTTTTCAAACGAGACGGCTTTGTCACGGCGTCATCTTTATGTCACGTGCTGGGCGCAATTTCGAAAATTCAAGAGGCTGTATTTTAAGCACAAAGGATGATACCGAGCTGGAAACTTGTGAACAGCTATATTTTCAGGTGTTATTACACCTGGTGACGATAAAAATCCAGCAGGCCTATACTAGCGAGTTTTGATTTTAATATTTTATGACGTCACGTGCAAACCAGCAGTAGACGGTTTTTACGTTCTTTTGGGAGCTATTCCATTTTCGGAATGAACGGAACATCATTCCATTTATTCTGCTCTCGGTAGCAATATGAACAGAATGAAAGGAATACGGTTTACTCTGGTTTACTCGGAATAGACAGAATACAATGTACGCGTTCTTTTGGGAAATTTTGGCGGCAAATGCTACGCGGCCGTCCGCCGGTCGCAGACATAGTAGTTCTCAGGTCACCTCTGCCATGCGTATTCCATTTTCAAAAGGAGCGTTCTTTTCGAAATTAAAATTCCGTGTATTCTGTTTTTCCTAAACCGGAAAAAGAATGGCCAGAAAAGTCCCAAAAGAATACACCCTTTGTTCGGTCCGTAGCGAGTTAATATTTGGGCCACTGTAACCTGATCAGGAGCCGTACCCATGAGTACTGTACGTGCAAAGTCAACGGTATCATCAAAACCAGTCCAGAGGACAGTTATTAGGGTGTGCTATTTCTCCCACCGGTAAAATTTCCGCACAGCCCCCACTTCAACAATGCATACATTTTCTGTCTCTTTGACTCTATTCGTGATTGCATAATTAATTTATGGCTGGTGCTCTGAGGAAATTTTACCCTCCCACCTCCTTCAACTGAGTTCCTGGAATTCGCAGCTATAAATACTAAACTCATTTGTGAATTCATGCTTCCTACGAAAGCCCCGAAACTTTTCGGGCCGATTACGGATACGATAATTCACTCTAAACTTGAAACTTTGAACTTTGCTATAAGTTAAACATTTGTTATCTTAAAGACAATGTTAAAATGACAGCTTTGTAGAACGAGTGGCTCATATTTTCTTAGATGGCTTTTCGGGGCTGGTCCAAAATCGTGCAACAAAAGGGTTGAGTCTGTTTGGGAGAGGCCTCGTGCCAATAGTTCACCTCTATTTTGTTAAATGTAGCAATTGACCTTTCTTCTTTCTTCCACTTCTCTCTTTCCTCTCCTTTCCTTTGCGCTCCACAAAGAAGGAATTGAAGACACGCATGCATGGCCGATCCTAAACTAGGCTTGATTTCCAGCCGTTTAAGGAAGTCCGGTTTCATCCTTCTCCTAACAACACAAAACGGCTGGAGATCGAGCCGAATCCTCAACGCATTGCGTTGCCGTGTTTGCGCAAGTATTAAATTCATGATCCCGAGCCATTAGTCATATATGCGGGTCCTAGAAATCACCGATGAACAAGTTTTTGCAGTTGTATGCCACAAACACATTAGTTTTCAGCTAGTTTTTTATTTATTTATTTATTTATTTATCTTCGGCCAAAAACGTATTACACAAGGCAAGAAAAGGACATAATATAAACAAGTTCGATGAACTTACACAAGTTTAATTTCATTCACAGCATTTGAAAATAATGCTACGAAGGTGGACAACACTAGTTCCAGGTTGGTATTAAAATATTAATAATATGTTTGCTACATCGGTGGAAAACTGGCATAGGCCAGTTTTTCTTAAAAGTACAAAAAATATACAGTCGGTCTTTTTTTTCCCTCTTGCACAAACACAATAAACAAAAAATCTATAAGCTCAAAACAAATAAACTCCTCCCGTCCTCCGTCCCCACCCTCTCGCCATTTTATATGAATTCAAGTGTGTTTGAAAGACCTATAAATAGCTGTCATGAAATTCAGCATTATTATTCAATTACTTGTTAACTCAAATGAATTGAAAGTGAATTTATGAAATGATTCACTTGAATTACAGGTGAACAATTTACCCCGTGAATGATTTCAGTTTTAATGATATTGTGGTTTAAAAACAACTAATGAGCAGGCCTCCTCAGGTCAAAAATAATGACAACAAAATAGCCTCAAGGAAAGCTACGCGAGAGTTAACTTTGAGGATATATAGTTTACCAAGAAAATAAAAGTTAATTACAGCACCGTCTCACAAATAGAGCTTAATTTTTTTTTTCGATGGGCAAATTTCCTTCGCCGTAGTAGTAGTAGTAGTAGTAGTAAAACTTTATTTAAACACGGAATCCCCGTTTGGGGATTATGGGTGATTCATGCAGACCGGAGTGAATAAAGTTCCCTCGCGAATTATGTTTGAAAAATCCAGGTCTCCACCTAGCACCTAGCAGTAAAATCGCTCTTAGAACGCGTCATAGGATTGGCTCACAAAACAATAAACCAGGGATAACCAAACAACAGAAACAAAGCCGCTAGTCTTGAAAACAACAGAACTGGGTGATAAGAACGTGCAATGAATTAGAGGTGATAAAGAGCTGCGTGCCAACAGGTAAAATAAATCAGCTGTTAAGGCCACTGGATTACCTGTCAACTCTTGGTTTGAAGTGGTTCTTGCTGTTTCAAAGAGTTTTACCCTTCGTTTGTTTACTGTTACTGACTTACGGCTAGCCCCATCTCAGAACATTAGCTTGTGCACACGGCTTTGTCAGCTTACATCTCGGAAGGCCACCCAAGTGTTAGTAACAGAAGGTGGTAGTAATTGGGACCATACTAACATGTGATCGTTTTGACTAAATTGAAAATTTACTTATTATAAGTGTTTTACCCGCTTTTTTTCTTACAGTTGCGTGCAGGCGGAGCCCCCAATAAACGCATCTGCAAAAAATGCTTCATGTATTTTCTATAGCTAAAAATATACTAAAGACGCGCTTTGCAGAGGCATCATCACCAGTTTATACGTGTTTGGAGATAAAGCCACGTTGAAATACGGAGAAAAGGAAACAACGACATTCCAAAGTTACTTTAAACTCTTCGAAATAACTCAGAAATGCAAGCCACTTATAAGAGATTTGCATTGCCGTTATCATTTCCCGCCATGCGATACTACGTTAGAAAGGCCTCGAAAGAGGAGGATTTGTCGCAGGACATGCGAGTATTTGGACAACGTTTTGTGCAAGGATGAATTGATTTACATCAAGAAAGCCGCCAAAACAGTTCCTGAGTTTGACTACGACATGATAAATTGCTCCACTTATGATGTTGCTAATGGAGGGGATGCTCCTGAATGCTATCAATCTCATCTTCTACCAGGTAACTTCTGGTGTCAGGAAGAATGAAAGGTGATCATGTCCTCTAACAGGAATCTCGTTACCTCGGATATACATACGGAGACGTACAAACTCTCTAGAACTGAGGGGAACACACTATCTACCAGAGGCAATAGCGGTTTAGTGAGTAGGGCCAATCGTGATACTTCCTGCGCTCCTCAACTTTCCACTGGATAATAAAAGTAATTTAGCTTTTTAGCAACCGTAGTCATGCATACGGCATTTCTTGTTTTGCTTTCAAACATTTAGCTGTTCTGACACAATTTTTTTCCTTTCTACAGATGATGATACTAGGAGCACAGGTTTGTGACTAATATTGTGAGACGTTTTGATGCATTACATTGAACTATCCAACTACAGAGATGCATTTTGTACTGTCTGCTATTTGTCTGGCTTTAAATATGAAGGAAGCAGATGTACACTGAGGGAGAAGGGCTTAAGTTGGGGCGAAAACGTTGTAACAGCAACAATTTTAGCAAACATATTAACAGGAAACTAATGTAGCTTTAGCCTTCACTCGCATTTGTTAAACTTCTGGATACGTCCTGTCCTACTCTTGATCAGAATAAAAGAATAAGAGAATTACGAAATGTACTGACAAGATAGTTGGTTAAAACATTAAAATTGGATCTTTGTCGAGTCACAAAAAATCGGGCCCAGTCATTTAGTAGGAAAACTTGGATATGCATGTTCCCAAGCATCAGTAAGTTTTAATTCGTATTTAGGGTCAGGATGACTTAGTATTTATAAAACGTTGAGATTAAATTCGGTACAGGTGTATCTAGTTAGTAATGTAATAGAATTTTGGGAAAAAAAATTTTTTTTTCAAAATGTTGAATTCTAAGTAAGTTTTCCCTTTCAGTAAAGCCTCTCTTTCTTTCAAAGACATCTTCACCCTTATCTTGAGACCTTATACATCACATTCAGTAAAATTATCAGCTTGTGTTATTCTATGACTTCCCTTCTTCTCATCATACTGTTAAATGCTGATTTTCGCGTAAATAGAAGAAGGCGGGGGCCGAGGCGGTTTCCTTGGGATTTCTATGGTAAAACGTCCTACAAAAAAGCCAGATTTGATTTATAACCCACAGGTTGTTACCATGGCATCGGCGTTGGGTATCGTGGGAGCGTAAATATCACCCGGTCTGGCCGTACATGTCAGCCATGGACCTCACAGTGCCCTCATCGTCACTGGCGGATGCCTGAAGATGCTGCTGATAGCCAGAACATGTGTCGTAACCCGGAAGGCAGTGCTCCGAATGGACCGTGGTGCTACACCGCTGACCCTAAAGTTCGGTGGGAATACTGCAACATATCTCGATGTCCTCCTAGAGGTAAAATAGAATTTATTCAGAAACTTAGCCAGCACTGAAAGTAATTATTTCGGCCGCTGAAAATGAGGTCTCTGGGTATTTGAATATAAATCTATTTGTTTTTGTGTTTGTTTTTTTCATTTTTTTTTGTCAGGAATTTTTGGGAAAAAAAGTCCTAGAAATTTTACAAATGAATCACGTGTAATTCAAAAGATCTGTCTTATCCCCAGAAAGCCAAATTTAGATCACAATTAAGAAAAAACGACCACATCAGAAACCTTAATTTTCCACAGTGAGACTCCGTTTAGGCGGAGGGGGGGGGGGGGGGGTCTGGTCCAGCCCTGAAAATGCCGGTAATTAGGAGAGCCAAATTAGCACCTAAAATGTGAACGCATTCTACTGACCAAAACGACCTCATTTTGGGGCTGAAACGAAACGTTTGAATTAACAGGTTCCTGGAAATCATGTTAACTAAGGAGTGCCTTTGAATCCGGCCGATTGAATTGATCTACTTTTAAGATGCTTTGTTTCCAAAGTTTTCTTAGTACAGTGAATTAATACTTAGTGCCCATTTTACCTCACTAGTTCCCGAGGACGCTCCAACTTCCTTAAAAGGCTATCCTCTGAACTCATCTGCAATTCACGTCTCCTGGGAACGCATCCCTCCTTCCTTGTACAAGGAACAAGTGCTAGGATACCAGATAAGATACAGAAGCCTTGGGTCCCAGTTAAACAATGAACTAAATGTTACAAGTACTATCAAAGAGGCTGTTATTGGGAGACTTGATCCACGAACTAGCTACCAGATAGAAGTAAACGCATTCAATGAAATCGGTCATGGGCCATCTAGCAAGATTCTTGTCATAACAACATTACAATTTGGTAAGTGCTGAACTGTTTTCCCCGCTTTGTAAGTATTGTTACATAAAGGTCTAGTGATTTTTTTTGTGATACTGCATAAGGCCAAGTTCTGCTGGCTAAATTATCTTGTAATTCGCTCTCCATTTTTGGAAAAAAGTGAAGCTATTACTTGCAGATAGCTCATTATACTTTGTGTTATGTTTAAAGAAACAAAAACTTCAATTCAAATTTTCGTTTACTCGTTTTGCTTTCTTCTTCCTCTTCAACGCTCAGAACCTCCCACGTGTTTAGTTGCAAACGCTAAAAGTCATGCAGAATAAAATCGCATGGATTCATGAGTAGTAATTAGTGCGTTTAACAAATACCACCTGATTGTCAGCGGTTTATTTTCGAATTTTAAAACTCCCACCATTATAAACAAGCTCCTTTTGTCGCATGTTTATAATGGTGGGAGTTTTAAAATTCGAAAATAAACCGCTGACAATCAGGTAGTATTTGTTAAACGCACTAATTACTACTTACCCAAAACAAACCACCCAGCATAAAAAAAATTTTAATTAAAGAATTACAGATCTTTATTATATCCAAGTTGTAATGTCTGCACATAACATAAACATTGAAGAGCTTTTGAAAGAACTTGATCTAGCAACGTTACAAACTTTAGAGCAATTACTTGCAGAGGACGCTCCTGCTGTGCGAAAAACTATTCAGAACATAAAGCGACAAACAGCTAAATGGAAAGAGGTACACAATGAGTTATTAAAACAACCTTTCTGTCATAACAGGCAGCAACTTGTGCGTATAATAATATGCTTAGATTATATAGACTGTCGCTGGGAAGGGCTTTGTTATCCCTGTTTTGAGCAAGGAATCAAACATAAACTGTTGTACACTCCTCCGATTGAGAATATACCTTTAGTAAAGATTTGCTCTGATACTTACGACTGGCACAGCGCATATAACGACTTTAAGAAATTGGTTGACCTCGGTGTGCTTTTGTGAAGAGTACCAACCACCCAGTTTTTTTTTTCAAAAAAAACAACCGAATACGAATGAAAAAAAATTTATCTGATAGATATTTGTGAGTCAAATTTGATGGCTGCCGGATTAAACACCTGTCAGATTACGGAAGCAATCCAAAACCTACCACCAGAGTTACTTGAGATAATTTACAAACATTACCTCACCATAAAACTGAAAGAGTGAGAGGTTTTGGGTTGGAACCAAGTTCACGATGAGCTTTTAATACAACCTTTCTGTCCTGAAATGGAGCGGCTTGTAGATATTATAGTGTGTGTTGCCTATATGCATTGTTGTTGTGGAGGGTTTTGTTACCCTTGTTATAAAAAAGAAGAAATCTTACATGAAATAATCATTTCTGCCACCGATATACTTGATATAACTCTAATTAAGTTTTGCACTGATGTATGGGAAGAGGACCACATTCCCTAAGTTGTGTTAACGGTGCGTGACTTCGTGGTTAGGTGAAACCCGCAGGCAATGACGTAATTTATATTCTTGTACAAACATTGAAGGGAAACCCCCTAACAACTCAAGCTTGAAAAAACAAATCAATATTCACAGACAGGTTAAATTAATTCATAATCAAAATATTCATTACCGTCAGCAGAAGTTTTGAGACCTATTTTGTAGACAAATTGATAATAATCATCTTCCATCAGGTCTTCTGTAAGTCGTTTAGGGGCCCACACACAAAACTCATCTCCATTTTTTGTTTCTAAAGTTAAAATAGCTGAATCCCCAAATTTACCTTTTCTATATTTAACTTTTTTAATTTTGTAAATAGCGTCTGAAATATCTCGCCATTTTAAAATTTCTTTTCTTTCAAAACTTTCCTCTTTTGGCCAGTCTTGTGAGATCGTTTGTTGATCTGTACAGACATCCATAGTAAGAGATGCGTTGAAGATACATTTGTTTAATAGGGTGTTCTTTTTTGTGAAGCGGAACACATACCCAAAGGTGCCGGTAATTCCGAAGGGCGCCAGAAATTCTGAAAGGTGCTGTTAAATTCCGAAAGGTGCGATTTTTGTCTGACTTGTTTTTCTCACGCCCTTCGGAATTACCGGCACCTTTCGGTATGTCGAATTACCGACACCTTTCGGTATGTCTCCCACTCACGTGCGCTATCACGCTTTGTCTCACATGTTTTTTATTTTTAGTTTGACCTTGACACTGGATTAAGTAATATCGCGTGGAGCTCAGGTGCTTGTAGCCAAGCAAAAGCGTCATAGTTTTGTAACGTTTCAGTTAAAATTTTATTGTGTACTCTGTTGGTAAAGTTGTCAACTTAGTGAAGAAAGTTGTATTATGGAACCACATCATAGCCTGAAATTGGGTAGCCATCTTCATCACGAGTTGGTAACATTATTTTTGAAACACACTCACGAGTAATGTATCGTATTTGTCTAATATCAGGAGGAGTGAGAAGTTCAAAAAACCAATAACAAATAGTTGCAAAAAGTGCAATCATTTTGTAAGCGTATATAATTACTTTAAAAATCTACAATTGAGCGAATTTTTTATCGTACTTTTCAGAGATAGATGGCGGAATCTCCATACAATGATCAGTGACGAAATTATCTATCATTTTCAATTTATCAAGAAAGGCCTTCTCGTCGAAAGCTTCACCTCCGAGGTAAAAGCGAATCTCATCAAGTATTTTTTTGTATTCAATTCGGCCAAAATTTGCTTGTTCTGTTTTCTTATCTTATTTCTTGAGGCTAGCTATTGCTTTCAAAGTAAGACCAACACCAGTTAAAGTTGCCATGACAGCAGGGTTCAACGTAATTCCTCCGGCCACTGCGGCACTAATAATTAATTTGCCAGCCGAAAGATTACAAACAAAATTTTTTCTTCGAAAACCGCGGTGCAACTTTTCATAGCCATAATGTTTCTTATGGTAATAAGCGTATAAATCTTTCAGAATTTTAATTTTCTCTGTGGAAAGTGTTTGGTCGATATGGTTGAATTCGAAAATGTCTCGCATTGTGTTATATAATAAATGTAAAAATTTTTATGGAGCTCTATATTCAATCAAAATTAAGAAATCTTCATTTTTAAATTTTGGATAAAACAAACACACCCAAAAAGTACCATTTGTTATTTTTAAATCAATATCCATTGTTTGTTTTTTAATTGCTTTTGTTGAAATTAATTGAAGAAAACCATCATAACTAACTATTTTTAAAGTAATAGCTGGAAATGGCCCTGTATTTTTTTTAAATAATACTGTTGCATTTAATAAATAGCTATTTTCTGGAATGAGTACCTGTGAATTACCACTTAATACAAAAAATACTTCATTATTTTTCGTAGATAAATACCCATGTATATAATGAACGGAACCACTCAAATTATGTTTGTTCAAAGACAAATCTGTTTCCATTTCCATTTTTCCATTTTCAACAACAAAAGCGGTGTCATAGACACTTGGGTCAACATTTGAAATTGTTTCTTTAACACCATAGACAATTAAATGACCAATTTTGAAAAACGATGGTTTACTGACTGTACCGTGCAAATCAAGATATAGGAATTGTGGGGGTGAGCTACCTCATCTGTGAAAATTGATAACTGTTTTGGTGTACTTTTCGAATGTTTTTGTTGCATAATTAGAAATTGAAATCGTCGTAGCTTGCGGGGTTACACTCAACTCATTCATTTCCGGCGGAAACCATTCAACGACCAAAGTATAGTAACCGACCGGAAGTTTATATAGGTTAAAACCGAGGCGTGACCGGTACTGGTTGGGTGAGCCTTTTTCAAACAAGAGTTTAAGTTGGTAAGCTTTTTTATTAATTTGATGAGGAGAATTGGGAAAATCGTTAATACCCAAAACCTCGATATTGATCTCACTCGAAGATTCATCAGTGTCTTCCATCAAGTATCTGAAGGCGTCTCTTTTTTGTCCCGAGTTAATGATCTGAGATTCATGAATTTTTTGAGTGACAAGATCTCTCATAGTTGTTATTTCATTTTGCATAAAATCAACATTAACTGCGGATTTCGAATCTTTGTAATCGGTTTGTAAGTTAATAATTTTATTGTTATTTAAATTCAAGTTTCCAGTCATATTGTTAGTGCCATCAACTTTGAGAAACTTTTTTTGTGTCATGTCATCAATTCTGTTGTTAACAAACTCGACACATGCGGCGTCTCTTTGGTTTGATGGAAGATCAAGATTGATAATTGATTTATTTTTCATATTAGTATCAGAGCCTTTATCCAGTTTTTTTTCAAGTTGATTATCGACATATTTTTTGTTTGTGGCTTGATCTGCCTGTACTGGGTCTTTTACGTTGTAGATTGTATTATTGTTCATATCAATGCTTGCTTCCATTTTTCCGCCTTCCTTTTTTGAAAGAAAGATATTTCTCGTGTCCTGATAGTTTATTACCTTTGTCAGATCACCGTGTACAGGATAAGGGTTGCTTTTTAATCGTAAAATATCGTACTTATTTTGCATGTCAATATTAGCAGAACCGCTGGCACTACCCTGAGGGCCACGATCACCTTTATCACCCTTGTCGCCCTTGTCGCCCTTGTCTCCCTTGTCGCCTTTTAAACCACGTGGTCCTTGTGCACCCTCCTGACCTTGTGGTCCAGCGGGCCCTTTTTCTCCTCTTGGACCATTAGGACCTTGTGGTCCTCCAGGGCCTTTATCACCCTTCGGTCCAGGAGGACCCTCAGGGCCAGGAGGACCACCTGGGCCAGGAGGACCAACTTTTCCACTTTCACTCATCGTAGTTTGGCTAGTTCCACCTATTTGACCGTTGAATTTACCCATTATATATCTTCATCAAAATTTTTTTTCATTAATTTCTGGGGTTTGTCATAGTAAAAGAAAGAATATTTTTTATCGGTGGCGCGATCTAAAGCGTCATGATCCACACCTATCTCGTCTGCAATCCGTTTGTTTTCTCTTGGAAGAAATCTGAAAATACAAAAATGGCTGCAGTTATCACGGATGTTTTTCGGCACCTTGTAAAAAGTTTGAGTGAGGTAAATAACACAGCAGTTTCTGTGTCGCCCGTTGATAAAATAATTAATGATTCTTTTTTGGTTTTTTTCGCAAACAAGATCATCAAAAACAACTATTTTTTGGTTGTCCGCCGGAAGTTCTTCGAGTGGAATGATTTCATCACCGTAAGCCTCAATAACATCATAACCAACCTGGGGGTTGATTTTTTCAGCAAAGTCCTGCAAAAGATTCTGATATTTGTTCTGGTGCAGGTTTTTTGAAAAGGGGTAAATTTTATCATACTCTAACAACTCATAAAGCATATGCAGTAATGTGTTTGTTTTACCAGAATTACTGGGCCCATAAATTAACATCCGAAAAACATCTGCTGGCATACAAGGGTGACCTTGCTTGTAGTCACTCTTGGAAGAACCTGGGTCATAATTTGGCATCTTCATTTTTTTTTCGCTTCTATATATTAACGCTGGAAATATGTCAATGAAAAAATGGCGTCAGCGGGCTGAAGAAAAGTCGAAGCAAGATGAACAAACAGAAGAAATTCACCAAAAATTTAAAATGGATAAAATAAACAAAGAGTTTGGTCAGCTTTCAGGAGAAGAGTTTTTTAAACCAATCACAAAAAGGCTTGATGAAAATAGCACCACTGTGGAAGAAGAGGAAGAAGAGGAGCAGGAAGTTCCTGATTACACAATGGATGAATTTGACGAAATCAACCCGTTTGGTGACGAATTCAGACCGGATGCACCAACTCCAGCACCATCACCACCAACAACACCAACAACAACCACAGCACCAATAGAACCAACATCACTTCCACCCCCATATCAAGAATTTGATGATCTTCCATTACCACCTCCACTTTTGATGGAAGAAACTGTTATGTCAGGATCTTCCAAAGATGAAACAGGGGAAGAAACATCAAAACGGCTTAGAAATGTTAAAAGTATTCTTGCTAAATTTGGAAGTGATCCAACTTACAAAGTAAAAAGTAAAGGATCAAAATATTATGGATGTAATGTGGAAGAACTAGAAGCTGAGGCATTTAAACTCGAAACAATTAAGGCACATCAAGAACATGCAGAAAAGTTACTTAAAAGGAAACAACCTTTATCAACACAATTACAAGAAAAAAAGGCGAAATTGAAACCACCAAAAAAACAAGAAAAAAGAGAAATCTCCAAAACTCCTCTTGAAAAAGCTGTCATGAGCCGAAGACCTGCTTTTGAACTTTCTGACGATGAAGATGACTTTTCTGAACAGGATTGGGAAATCGAAGGAAGTGGCATCACTGATGAAGCTGAAAATTTGATCAACCAACTTTATTTGAGGTTAGAAATGATAAAAGCAGGAAACAGCTCAATAAAACTGAAAAATCAGGTATCATATCTTCTTGATTCACTTGTTGAACTCGGCACAATCGATAAAAAACAAAAGAAAAAAATTATTTCTAATTATATACACCAATAATGAGCTTTGATATACTGCTTGACTCGAGCCTCGCAAAACTAGAAAGAGGGGGAGAACGGAATGTTTCACATAATTTCACAGTGAAGTTTTATCCTCCGATCGATTTGCCGACCGAATTGGGACAAGGAAACTATAAAGCTGCGCTAAACAGACGTATCACAATGAGTTACTCATGGAACAACATTGATTCTAGTTATGATAACAACAAAATTCGCTGGAAGAAAAAAACGGAACAAGCGTGGAAGACCTTAACTTTCCCGAATGGAATGTATGATTACAAAAGAATTAACACATTCATTCAGCAACACACCGGTAAAGTAGACCCGACAAACAAAGACAGTGATTACATTTTCACTATATATTTCGATATGTCGATTTATAGGGTTGTGACTTTGATACATAACGATTATGAGCTTGACTTTTCTCAAGGAAATTGTGGTGATTTGCTTGGTTATGGCAAAAGTACCTTGAGTGGAGATGTTGTCGGAAAAAAAGTTCCAAATATCACAAGAGGTGTTGATTGGGTATATTTGCACTGCGATCTTATCTCACGCCGAACAAACAATGTTCCGAACGATGTGTTATACAGTTTCTCAACAGCAGATCTTCAGGTTAGCTATCCATTTCGAACAGAGCCGCGCCGACTTGAGTGGAAACCTGTGAATAAAAGCCATATTAATGAAATAAGGGTTTGGGTGACAGATGGAAGAAACAATATCCTGGATCTCAACGGGGCAGACATTGCAATTAGCTTAATGATTAAAAAAGAGTAAGTTTTTTGTTAGTATAAATATACAATCATGAATCATCCGAGCGAGTGGGCAAGATACTTTGATGAAAACACCGGAAGTTATCGATATAAACACAAAGGGTCGGGTGTGATCCGTGACACCTTCATGACCATCGGTAAAGTATTCAAAAACAACGTAAAGAATGTTGCAAAGAAAACTGCTGAAAAAGCCACAAAAACAATCGCTGAAAAAGCGGGTCAGAGAGTTGGTGAACTTGCTGTTGAAAAAGCTTCGAAACAAATACGAAAATTACTGTTGTCTCAGGATGCAAAAAAGAAACTTGCAAATATTTTGCAAAACCAAAAAACAAAAAAATCAGACGTTCTTGTGAAATTAAATCGAATTTTGGCAAACGAAATTTAATCAAAAAAATTTTTTTCTATTAATATAATAAGCACTTGCTAACATGTTCAGAAGTCAACCATACCTCGAAAGTTCTAAATACGTTCAAATTAATTTGGACACCCCACTCACTTTCCCTGGGAATAACAATTTTCAAAAAAAGACAAACTATAAATTTACCGCAACAGACCGGGACAATTTTTATGACTGGTACAACGCTTATTTCCGCGTCGATTTCAAGTTTGAAGCTAAAGCAAACGGAGCCAACATCGGTGCTGACACCGAATAAGCTCCGATCAACGGTTCTTTCTCATTGATTCAAAATTTGAAACTAAGTTCATCAGGAAAAATCCTGTACGAGGCAAACTATATTCACAAAGGTATTTTCATCAAAAATTTGCTTGATTTTTCAGACGATTATTCGAGAAGCGTGGCAAAAAATCAATTTTGGTATCTTGACACTGACGCAACCACAGCGACTGATAATAATGCGACGAACCTTGGAATGCGAGCAAGAGCGCTTCTATCACACCAAGGTGAGATGGTTAAGACGATTATTCCTTTGAACAGATACTCCTTCTTTGAAAATCTTTCCGACAGGCTACTGCTACCGTTAAAACTTGAGTTTGAAATTAATCTGCAATTAGACGAAGAAATGATTTTTTAAAACGATGCTACACCTCGAAGAATTGTTGTCCGTAAATTTGAGTTGTGGGTCCCACAATTGCATTTCACTGGCAAATGACAGACCCTGGCCAATGAAAATTTCTTGAAACCAACCCAATGGAAATACCTGAATGAAAATTTGCATAACAGCACCCCCCCCCCCAAGGGATACGAATGGTACGTGGTTGATTACACCTGGGATAACAGATCCCAAACATGTTTTTGTATTCATTCAGTAAACGCGGAAACAAAACGCTTACACACAAAACCCTTATATCTTTGACACATTTGATATCGATGGTGATGACTCAGCAAGACTGGACACTTGCCGCCTTCAGTACGGCACAAAATTTTTCCCTGAGATTGATTACGACCATGATTTTAAAATAAGAATTTTAAATGATTTGATCGATTTCAGATACAGAAAGAACGACTATAACACCGGCGTTCAGTTGCAGCTTGCTAATTTTGAGAAGTTGTACCCAATTATCTATTTTGACCTACGAAACACCGAGGAAAGTGTGACAGGCGACTCGAAAAAGCTCGAATTCCATTACAGACTAAATGAAGCCGCTAACGCTCAAGATTATACGATCTTCGCCTTGGTTTTGAATGAAAAAGAATTCGTGCTGAAGCAAATTGGTAACGAGCTTTTCGCCGGTTAGGTAAATGGAAAATTCAAAAAAAAAATTCTGAATATAATATACACAATGAGCACAACTTATCATCCATTCAAAATCGCACTGACTGATGGTCAGAAAAAGAAACTTCAAAAAGCTTATGTTACGAAGACACCTGTTATTCTGAAAGTTAAACCAAACCAAATTGGGCGTGGTGTCGAACTTCTTCTCACTGAAACTCAAATCGCGCGATTGAAAAAAAGATCAGCGGCAGGGAAAGGAATGGTAATAAAATTAAGCCAGACACAGATTCAAAGTACTTCTCAGAGTGGAAAAGGTATGCAAACGCAACCACCACCACGAACAAGACGATCACCAGGAATACCAAAAGGTAAAGGGATGCAAATTCAACCTCCACCTTTTTATGGAACTTGGGAGGATTATTATCGTTTAAAAAAAAAGTGAAATTTGAAGATAAACCTCTATCCAACATTGACTTGAAAAAATGGTGCAACTTTTTACGAATCCCCATCAAAGGTATTTTTAATAGAAACGAAAAAAAACCCTTGTTTCATTCTCCATGCATTATCAACTTGGATGATTTTGGAAGTTTGGGAACTCACTGGGTATGTTGTTGGCCTAATGATGGAACTTATGAATATTTCGATTCATTTGGGCTTCCACCACCTTTGGAATGGGAAAAAGAAATGTCAATGCACGGGATGACACATTTTTTCAGAAATGATAACCAAATTCAATGGGAACAAAGTGTGAGATGTGGTTATTACTGCCTTCTCTTTTTAAACGAAAGAAATAAAGGAACAAGTTTTGCCGATATTTTGAAAATGTTCTCCAACGATTTACTTCAAAATGAGGAAATAGTGAAAAATTATTTTTCTTAAAATATATACAATGGAAGTGTACTGTGTGAAAGAAAAGCGGAACACACCCAATGTGCAGGGAAGTGAAAAGGTTGTAATCACAAAGAACAATCAAAAACTCTTGAAAGCAAAATGCGCTAGTTGCGGAATAACAAAAACAAGTTTTATGCCGAAAAACGTGGAGGGCAGTGGTATTGATATACATGCAGCAATTGGTAAATTTCCGAAACCAAAAAAAGGTTGGACATTACCGGGGCATAATTTTACAGGGCCATACAACCCTCTTGAAAAGCAGGTGAAATACCACCCAGAAACGGGTGAAATTCTGGAAATATATCAACCACCAACAGGTGCAACAGATGCGATTGCTATGCAACATGATGTCGATTATGATGTTTGTTCCAACCGTGAAAAAAAATACGGTGAAAATCTCAAAAAATGCAAACACAAAGCGGATAAAAAAATGGTTAAGTCTCTTGACGCAGTTCCTTACAAACAGAGACAGTGGGGTCATGCGGCTGCAAGAAATGCAATCAATGCTAAACAAAAGTTAGGGTTGGGTTTGAAACAACAAAAAGGGACTGGTTTCAAACCCTGGGAAGTAGCGAAATATGCTGAAAAAGTAACAAAAAATTAATTCCTTCAACAAAACATGTATTCGATCGGTATTGGTCAGGTGATATTGCGAAAAATGCTTTCACAGGACCAACTGGTGTCACAAGCAAAAAATTTTGGACTCATGCAAAAAAAGGTACTGTCATGCGTTTAATAAAAAATCCGAAAACAGGCAAATATGAAAATGTTTATGAAGAACTTCGATTGGCTTTTAACCACCATTTATCAAACTCCTGTTTTGCGAGCCACCAGCTTACTGAGCTTTTTGGAAGGTGCTGAGAAATAGATTTCATAATTTCTTTTTTGTTGGGCCAGCATTCAGAAGGTACCTTTTCAAAATAATTATAAAAAAACAGGGATAGTTCAGTGACTTGCCGGACATCTTCTGAAATTGAGCAATAGCGTTGCCAAGAAAATCTACCTCGCTGGAAGAAAACATTTCGTTAATTTTCCATTTTCGCAAAACACTTTTTAAATGAAAATTAGTTGCAGTAAAAATTCTTACCCGATTTTCTTCTTGAAACTGTTCATCATCAAATTCAGACGCTCTACCACATTTTGGACATGCACGACAGAACTCATTCACCACATAAATTAATTGATCCTCGCATGAAGGACAACGATAAATCTCTTTTGATAATGGGTATGAATTATTTTTTTTTGCAATGTTTCTTGAATTTTTTTCGCCGAAATTTTCTCACCTTGCAACCAACCAAATGGGTCGTCCATTTTTTTATTTTGATGGTATACAATGAGCTCCAGTATTTTCAATAAGTTGTCAAAAATTTATTACAGCCCGCAAGGGTATTGGAAAGGGTTTGCAGCAATTAAGAAATTAGCCCAGGCAGCGAAAGTTTCGGAAGATGTGGCTCAAAACTGGTTGATGAAGCAAGCTCTTTGGCAGGTTTAATTACCAGCCCCACGGTACATTCCAAGACTGAAATTTGATGTTCCTGTTCCAAACAAAGTTCACCAAGCCGATCTTCTGTATCTCCCACACGATCGCCCACCACGCTCCCGTAAAACTTTTAAATATGCTCTCACAGTGGTAGATGTGGCCTCTCGATACAAAGAAGCCGAACCATTGACCACAAAAGAGGCTAAAGAAGTTGCAGCTGCTCTGGAACGGATTTATAGTCGTGGTCCTTTGAAGTGGCCGAAACTTCTTCAGGTCGATCCTGGTCGTGAGTTTATGGGTGCTGTGAATCAACTGCTTTCGAAACATAATGTCGAGGTCAGACGTGGTCGTGTGGATATTCACCGTGATCAAGCTATCGTTGAAAGATTCAACCGCACCCTGGCTGAACGACTGTTTGGACACCAACATGGGGTTGAAATGCGCCTCCCAGAAGATAAAAGACCGACTGAATGGGTTGCCCGACTGCCCGCTGTTATTTCAGCTTTGAATAAAGAAGTCACTCGACTAACTGGTCAAAAACCTGTTGATGCCATCAAAAAGAAAACTGTTCCATCCAAACCCTCGACACCTTATTTGAGACCCGTTGGTGTGAACGAAAAAAAGATCTCGTCCGGTTTAAGTGTTCGCTATCTCTATCAACCTGGTGAACTTGAAGGTGGCCGGCGAAGAGCAACCGACCCAATCTGGTCTTTGAATGTTTACGAGATTGAAAAAATTATGATAAAACCAGACGCTCCGGTTATCTATTATTTGTTTGACGGACCAAAACGCTGGTTTGTCCGCGAAGAGCTTTTGGTTGTCCCTCCAGATACACAACTACCACCAGCAATCTAACAATGAAACTCGATCGGTTCTGTGTGAATACCGTCTTCCGATACCCAGCGTTTGTCGCAGTAAGCACTCAACCCCAGCTTCTGCTGTTCGTAAGTAATCATCTGCCCGTCCCGCATCCTAAAACCTCTATTAGTTGCTATGTCCTTGCTACCTTTCAAAACTTTCTTAAAACGCTGCCACGTGATCTCGTTTTGTTTCTTCGACACCCCTTTCGTGCTGAACGTCTTTTTTTTACCCTCAGAGTCGTCGATGAAATAACATTTTGAACAGAGGGCAATCATTCTGCTACCTTCACACTCGAGTTTAAAGAGCCCAGGGGTCCGACTGCTCCACTTGTCCCAAGCTCACCATTCTTTCTTTTTTGCCTCGAATTCTATTTGCAGCTCTGGTTTGACGATGTCTTCCAACTTTTCTGCGCTAATTGCCATATAATTGCTGTCTGTGTCCATCTGAATCAATTCGAAATCTTTTCTGTCAAAATATCTGTCAAGAAAATCATAATAAAATTCAAGCATTCGAAGTTTAGCCAATTGATATACAGCAATTCCAACCTGAAATGGTCTTCTGATTGTGATCTTTGGCTTTCTACTTTCCAGCTCATACGCCTGCCCGAGCTCGTCAAGATCACTAAAATATGCGTTTCGCAAAGCTCTATCGACTTTCTTTTCGTCTTTGGTGTAAATGACGTTTTTTTTCCGCTCCAAGGCTTCGATGAGCTTTCCATACCCACTATTTCCTAACAGTTTGAATACCTCAGCCAGCAGCGCCTTGCTTTTTTCTTTATCTCCAGTTCTACGAGCTTCAGTCACTTGCTCCACAAACCAAGTGAATATTTTTGTTGGTTGATAATCAATAGTCCGATAAACATTTGTGATCACTGCTCCATGCTCAAGATACCATCTAAGAAGAGGTGCGTATAATAATATCTTCTTTGCAGACAATGCTCCCACTAACTTCTTTCCGTCTCCACGGTTCCTTTTTGTGCGTTTGAGATATTCAAGCATATGCTGCGGCACAGCTTCATCAGGGACCTCTTTGTTGAAGAAGAACGGGCACATTTCCTCAAACTTTGGGTATAAGTGTTCAGGGATCTCTATATCAACTTCTGCAAATCCGAACCATTTTTCTTCTTTGAGCCTTTGTGCCAGTATGGGAGCGGCGGCTTCGTTATTGTAGTGCACGACCCTTCCTTTTCCACAAGGCATGTCTCTAAGCATGGTTGACAAATACAACGCATTTGCATCATATCCCAAAATATTTTTACAAATTTTTGCGTTTTGATATTTGTTAGACCTTATCTTTGTTTTTCCAACAACATGCTTTCTTGTAAAAACAATGCTTGGGCCGCCAACACCAGATTCTTTCAACATCTCATACGCTTCTTTGCACGGGCTGTAAAGATCTGCGCCCCTCTCAGCACATCCGCGAAGTAAGTAATGTAAACTAACACCTGGGATACTTACAGCATCTTTCAAAATATCGATTCCTTTATCAGTGTAGAAAGCACGCATCTTTTCCAGCACCTCGAGGCCAGGAGCTACATCGAGATTATTGTAGTAACGCAGCCAGTCTGCGAAGGTACACATACCTTTTTCTTTGAACAGACGCTGGCACCCTTCCCATTCATCCTGTGTTAGAACATAACCACCTTTCAGCTTCGAATACCAATCCTCATATTTCGGAAGTCCTCGAAAATCAAGTTTTTCAGGTGTGTCAAACCATTCATACGGAAACCACGATTTTACCGTTTCGCATTCATAAGCTTTTACCCATTTCTCACAACTTGTACCCGGACCTAAATAGTTTATGATATCGAGAAAGCGAAAGTTTTCACTCAAAATGAACATAATTTTGTTTCCATTTTTTGCAACTATTACTTTATCACTTGTATCAGCTAAAAGTTCTGCGAAATGTTTTCTGATAAGATTCAAATCATATCTCCCGGAGTTAAACCCGAGAACTGGCACCTGATTACACCATTTTTCTATTTTGAGACGCTGCGCTTTTGTAAGCATATTTATGTCGTCAGGTATGAAGGCTGCTCTTACTTGATCCCGAATGTTTTTCTCACGCCTCTCAAGTTCTTCCATAAACTTGCGAACAAGCTCCGCAGGGTCTCTTTCACAGATATGAGTAGGTTCTCTGTCTAAAGTGTCACCAACGCTAACAGATATTGGTACGTGTGTATTTTCGATAGTTAACATGCCTGTAGGTTCCTTCCTCTGATTTTTATCTCCGTATGCTTCGAAGTCATACAATATTGCGTATGGATAACTTTGTATTTGAATCTGTGGCAACTTAATATTTATTTCTCCTACTTCACAAGACCATGCCTCGATTACATGGTAGCCAGCAGCTCGAAGCTTTTGTGTACGTTCAACAGTTGCTTTAAATCTATCTTCTCGTGTTTGGGCAGGATGAGTAATAATTCTATTTCGATCATGAGGAAAACATTTTCGACATCCATGCCAATAACATCCATGATATTGAAAAACAGTCTTTGTTTCATGGTTATAACCGTCTACAGGTGCACTCTCAACCCATCTTTCACCTCCATGACCGCAGGCAGCGTGGTGAATGTGAATTTTACGAAGTTCTGCTTCTTGTTCAAGCCAGCGAAGAGACTCCGGAGAAGATGAATGTTTTGGATAAAAAGCCTGCTCAAAAACTGTTTATGGTAATTCAACTTTTTCAGCCGGACATTCAATCACCGTCTTTCCTTCCGCACATTTTTTGACATGCCGTTGAAGGTCGCAAGCTTTAGTTGATCTTGAACGACAATGAACACATACATAAACTTTGCAATCTTCGTAATATCTTTTATAATGAAAGCATGCCCTTCGTAAATTCCAATTGTCAAAATATTTGTTAATTTGGCTGGTGGTGTCCTGCTAAGATACCATACAACTTCACCATTCTGCAAACGTTCAGGCTCATATACACGAATACCCAACCAATCTTTGAAAATTTGTTTTTTATTAAGATGTTTTTCAACCTCATCAAGTTCATCTAAAGATGTTTTACGGCAATCTTGTGGGGCAGCTTTGAGGTTGAAGAAACCCTTTGCAAGTTCCCGTGCTGCCGTTGTACTTCGATCTGGTCTTGAACCTCGGTGTACCGCAATACAACGCCAAAGACATAAATTGTCTTTGTAAGTGTCTAAAGCTAGCATATTACGACTATGTGAAAGGTTACGCAGCCAAACTGGTAATGGTCCTGTACCTAAAAGCGGTCGACGATCAAGCACCACCTTTACATCAACATTAAAATGATTTTCAAACACCCATTTCGTGTCAGGTCTATTTATGTTGTCAGAGTCCAAACGAAATTTTTCCCGATCACTCAACCATTTTTCCGCATCAGAAAGATGATCAAACCAAGGAGAACCTTTGTTAGTGTAATTCACATATATTTCATCATTTTCAATGTTTCGTAACTGATATGAAAAATAATGTCTTACGTAGAAAGATGTGTGAACTTTCTCTCTTATTTTTTTCATAAAATCTGGTGTAAGATCTTTTTCAAGGCTTCTAATGAAGCGCCAGCGGATGTAACGTCGTCCTCTTTTTTCTTCTCCCTCATATGCGGAAGTGTCATATAAATCAAGAATCTCATTCTGATAGTTTGTAACATTTCGGATGGTTTCTCGAGAAATTGGATCAAACTCCCACAAAATTTCTTGTGTTTTTCTCCCCCTTTTACGAGGAGGAGCGATCGGTTGAAATGTTTTAGAAATTAAAGGTTTATTTAAACTCTTCTCCACTTTGTCAGAAACAGGTTCATCCAATATGTTCTGAATAGTTTTTCGCACAGCAGGAGCGTCCTCTGCAAGTAATTGCTCTAAAGTTTGTAACGTTGCTGGATCAAGTTCTTTCAAAAGCTCTTCAATGTTTATGTTATGTGCAGACATTACAACTTGGATATAATAAAGATCTGTAATTCTTTAATTAAAATTTTTTTTATGCTGGGTGGTTTGTTTTGGGTAAGTAGTAATTAGTGCGTTTAACAAATACTACCTGATTGTCAGCGGTTTATTTTCGAATTTTAAAACTCCCACCATTATAAACATGCGACAAAAGGAGCTTGTTTATAATGGTGGGAGTTTTAAAATTCGAAAATAAACCGCTGACAATCAGGTGGTATTTGTTAAACGCACTAATTACTACTTCATGCATCCTTCTCTTGAATCGCTTTCGATTTTCAGTCATTTTCGTTTGCAGATAAAAAAAAGGTCTCAATTTAGGCACCCTAACTGATACGTATTGAATGATTTACACTTTCCCCAAACTGACTTCAAGTGCTTTTACTATTGACAATTCACGTAGATGATTGCATGAACTTTTGTCTTAGTAGAGCGAAACATGGGCAATATTAATATTTACGGTATTGGCGATTTGAGCACACAATTCGCAGACCGTCGAGCTAGGTGGATGGTTTAGGCCTTTGGCGGGGAGCATTTGCTCTTTGAAAATGCTGCTTTCGTTTGATGCAGACGGTAAAATCACGGATGAGCCATTAGCCCTTTTTTGTCCGTGTTTTCATGTCCGTGTTTTCATGAGGAAAATGGACAAATAAGAGCGCGTTTTGCGTTTCTATGCCTCAACAAAATTTCTCCCGAATTACATATCATCATAGAAAGGAATGATTATATGAACTTTGAAAACAAAAGGGAAATAGACACAATTCTCCTTGCAGGTGTTGTCATCGTTGATGTGGCCTTTCAACTGGTGTTGGACAAGGAATTTGATAATAAGCTCCTAAACCGTAGCAGCAAAACATTTGTGGAGATGGAAGGCAAAATCAAAACCATGGTATGACTCGGTTTGATTTGCTGTAAGGCTTTGTCCACAATTGATCAGTGGATGGGGATGGCTTGTGTGTGCTTGTGTGTTCTAAGCATTTACATGGTACACCATGGCCCACATTTTCCTGGCATATGGCAAAATATGAAAAATTCAATCAATTTTCATTTGCATTGCAGATAACGCGTCATTTCAATAAATCTTCTGTTTTGAAGATATATGACATCAGAGTTCTGAGCTTCAGGTATGATCATGCTTGTAAACTATCACAAAATGCACCAATCACGGACCAAATTAATCAATTAATACCACATAAAGGAACTGTGAAATTTTGACTCTTTAAGAATAAGAAAAATAAATAAATATTTAATTAACAGAATTACTCTCTTGTTGGGGACAAAGATTATTTAAATTTATTGTTGTTGTTGTTGTTGTGAATTTCGGTTTTGTCACATTTGCATTTACTTTACGTTCATTTATCATGGTGTTGTATGCTGCGACAGTTATAATATTGATATTGTGGATAATATTATGTCCATGTGCACGTTGTAACTGGCCAGTTTTTTTATCCATAAGCTAAGATTAGCGGCGGGGGAATTTGATAATCTTTGTGTAAGGTTTAGAAGACTGTTGTCTACACTCCCCAGAAATCAAGTAGATCAAATTGAAAGACTTAGATACTTTGAGCAGGATGAAAGCAAGTTTGCTAAGTGCGAAAAGACAATACAAAATAAGTGAAACACGTGTTTATTTCTTATTTCGTAGCCGTGGCAGTCTGAAGGCGGACGTTAAAGTCTTAGCTACAATTAATACAAACAAGACGACAAAAGATGAAGCTATTTCCCATTTAATTGAAGGACTTGATACTGCACCAGGACAGCAAATCACTGCCATATTTGTTTTAGGTAAGTAGTCAAGAAAAGTGGTCCTCTAGGGTTTGTTTTCAAGAATAATCACTGTAGAACTAGGGTGTTTACCATTTGCTAAAAAATGCAATTGAGCTTACCGTTAAAATGTTAAAAATAGTGAAGGTTTTTCAAAATCAGGTTAATAACCAAAAGAAATGGCGCTTGCCATTTACAGCTCCGCGCGAAAAAGTGAAAAATGGTTCGAAATACTACAGCAGTCGGTCTCAACCAGTAAACTCCCCAAATCTGGAATAAATCTTGATTTGTTCTCCACTTCTCTTTCTTAAATATTTTGCCTTCTAACTAGTATTTGAAGATTTTTTCGTAAGCGGTAAATATCTATAAGCTCCTGAACGCCTATCAAGTTAGTAACTAATTGCTAAAGTTATTCAGGGTGGACCATACCAGGCTTAGAATACACAGGTGCCCTCATTATAGAGATATATACAATTAAAGCTATCCGAAAAACAAGACGGTAACAATCTTAACAAAAATATTAAAGGTACAAAAAGTAGGTAAACACCGAAAACCCTTTTCTTTTACACTTTTTAACTACAGAATGTATTTACCCTATTTTGCCTTGGCTTTTTTTGAGTTTCTGAGCTTGTGCCCTCCCCCTATAGATCTCGTAAAGTATTCACGCTCTCGTGATGAAACTTGGCACGTTTCATGCACGTCATTGGCTTAACGGATTGGGTTTATGACATGTCGATTATGACGTTTCATGACGTCACAATGACGTCTCAAAGCAGCCAGTTTTAATTTTGAGCCGCAATCTTGAATCCCGAGCAAGCAGTCATACATTTGACAATGACGTCATCGAAAAATGTATGAATTTGTTTAAGTTCAAAACAAGCACAAAAAAGTAAATGATTATCTTCTTCTTACAAACGAGGGGAGAAAAACTGAAAAAGAAGACTGAAAAAAAGACGGAAAATGGCCAAAACACTTCCTGAGTAGACGGTTGCTATGGAAACGTCAATCATCATAGACATGTCATTGACCCAGGAAAATTTTCTCTGATAAATTTCAGGAAAAGTCACGATATTTGATGATTATTCGTCTTCCCGTTTAAAAGTTATAATTCGTTAAAGTCAGCGCGGGCACAATGTGCCCCCCCCCCCCTCCAGGCTAACTAGGGTTAAAATTTGGGTTACAATTTTGAATAAAGACGAACACGAGTGCCTAAGCAGTTCTGATCTGATGGTAGAAGCCACGCTACTGGAGGAAAATTCAAGACAAATCAGTAAAATAATAGCCTTAATTTATTCCCTTTAGATCTTTTTTTATCTAAAGGAGCCTGTTGTTCTGAACTTTCGGATGACGTTCCCTGTAAGTAACGTAGGACTTCTTTATCTTTGCCTCTTGTTTTCAGATGATCAACATCGCTGTTCTGAATTCAGTTAATCACGGGCTATCTACGAAAAGGGAAACCTTTTCAAAATATTGTAACATAGCAAAAAAACAAGGGGGGATCGGATCCATTCATCCCCTTGTACCACGGGTGGGGGCTTTGAGTTTGGTTGTTTGTCCGAGGGTTAATCCAGCCACAAAGGGTTTATGGCAGGGGTGCATATTATTCTTCTTCATCCATTACAACTAATTGCTTGCTTTTTTTTTTCTTTTCAAACAATAAGAGAAGCCACAGCCTCCTAGAAACTTGAAAGCAACAAATGTGCAGACACGATACTTTATATTGACCTGGGATAAGCCAAAATATGGCAGTTATTACCAAATAGACAACTATACCATCGAACGGAAGAAAGAAAATTCTGGAAACTTCACAGTACTACGGACACTACCGTTCGCTTGGACAGGGATGATGATGAAGGTTCTGGAACCCGCTACAGAATACATTATTCGATTGTCCAGTAACAACAAATATGGAAGGTCTGACGGTGTCTCAGTAACACAAGGCACACTGCCTGGTAAGTACCATTGAGACGTATTATTCTGGTGGCCATGGAAAACCCCTGTCTAAGCTTGTGGGTAAACTAAACAGAGAGTGGATAAATATATTCGATAACAACCGTTCAGAATTGCATTACTGTGGTTCCTTAATATGTTGAGTCCGATGGTGACTTGACTCTGATTGTGACTTCCGGTCAGGTTGTCAGAACGTAAGTCACTGTCACCGACAGTCTTTTTAAGGTGATTCCCTTAAACTACATTGCGCATCCTTTCTGCGCATCATTTTTTAATTTGCGTGATTAGCGCGCGCACGAGCGCGCGCAACTTCGGAACTTGATAGGTTTTCTATGAAAGCTGAGCGTTCAGAGAAATGACAGGTCGTTTTCTTCTAAACGAGGTCGGTAACCCCCATTTTTGAATACATTAATTCAAACGGCACTCGGGCGAGTACAATATTTCGCGATTTCAAGAAAAGGTAAAAATTCTACTTTGAGATATTTTTATTTAAATGCCAAAAAGAACACGTCTTTAGGTACAGCAGGGTATGTACGCACGTGGCAAATTCTTTAATTTTTTTCAAATCCTTAATTCCTGTTCAACCAAACTAGTATACAATCCAGGTGCCTGTTGGATGCTCCACCGCTGAGCTATGGGGTACTCTTGGTACGATGGTGTAACACTCAGTAATGTCGAGCAAGTCTGGAAACTAGCACATTACATTCGGTATCTTGAATTTTTACTTCGCCAAATTCCGAATTACTGTTGGCTTTCACAAAACTAAAGCTAACCTTTTATTTCGAAACCAGTTGCTATCCGTCTGAAAATTCGCCAATTAACCAGTTTCATTAGTCGTTCGCGGGTGGCTACATTATTTGTTTGGCACAGCTAGGATCCTTGCTTACCAGTAGTTTTCTTTTCTGAGGTGTTTTTCCTCTCTTTGAGCTTGCAACTGAATTTTAAGTTCATTCGTTGCAAGGAGTTAGGTATGTCTTATTGTAACTCTTGGATTCCGTATATCCTCAAGTTTAAACAAAGTTTTGTTGTTGTTGTTTAAATATACTGTAAGAATACTACCTGCAATCTCTGTTTGTTTACTTTTTCTTTTGACTTCTTTTTTATTGGTAACCTTTAATCGTTCTGTGGAAATGCACTAATTGAATTCGAATTTTTTAGACAGATTCATCAGGAATTTGGTGCTGATCATCGTGCTTCCTCTCAGCCTAGCTGTTTTATTCATCGTGGTTATCTGCCTAAAGTTTCGACCAACTTGTAAACCAAAGCCCGAGCCGGAATATGATCAGGTAAATAAAAAAAAAAGCATTTTTTTTCTTAAAGACGAAATAAAAAGGCCAAACCACTAATCTGCCAAGGGGTGATATTAAGGGCACAAAGTCGTGTATTTTTAGTTACATTTGGAGACCAGACTACCGTGTGGTGAAAAAAATTTCGCGGGAGTTTATTTTTGCGGGTTGCTGATCGAAGAAAAATCCGTGAAATTAGCCAAGATTAGATTGTGAATAAAATCTTTATTAATTTTTAATCCCAGGTTACTCTTCATGGACTTTCGAACATCCGGGAACGGAGGGTACTTTAACCTATTGACTCCATATTAGGTCAAACCTTGTTCATTAGAAATGCTGAGGCTACGGTCATGGAAACTGTGATATCAAAAGTGATATCCTATAGTTACCGTACCCAAATTGTGAATTAGCCAATCAGAAGCCTTGTTTACTGTCATGATTCTCTATGATTTCAAGTCCTTGACCCGATATCCTACGATATCATGGACAGTTTCTAAAACTCGCAACTTTTTTGCAGACTTTAGAGATGAAAATTACAACAGAAATACAGCAAAACGTAAAATTATTACATTTCTTAAACGAAAAAGTAATTTTTTAACGCTAACAGAAAAAAAAAATACAATTTCGCGCCAAAATTGAACGCGGCTACACTACTGGCGGGCGCTCGCGTGTACGTTTACGGACAGTGCTGAAACTTTTTTGTTTGAAAATGGAACCGCATTTTCCAAATTTCTCTCCAATTTGGACTTCCAAGATTCCCAAAATGAAACTCCAAACAAAAGAATTAGAAAAAAGACAGATGAGGAGTTAGAGAAGAGTGTTGATGCACTATTCTTCCCCCGTTTTACGCGCTATATGACTTTACCGTACGAAAATTATGAATTAGCCAATCAGAGGCCTTGTTTACTGTCATGATTTTCTACGATATCAAGTCACTGACCTGATATCCTACGATATCATGGACAGTTTCTAAAACTCGCACTCTTTTACCGACTTTAGAGATGAAAATTACAACAGAAATACAACGAAAAGTAAAACTATTACAGTTTGTTTAACTCAAACAGAGAAAAAAAATTAAATTTCGCACCAAAATTGGATGCGGCTACACTGGCAGGCGCTCGCGTGTACGTTTACGGACAGCGCTGAAACTTCTTTGTTTTAAAATAAAGCCGGATTTTCCAAATTTCTCTCTTAATTTGGACTTTCAAGATTCCGAAAATGAAACTCCAAACAAAGAATTTTAAATATATGACAGATGAGGAGTTACCAAAGAGTATTGACGACCAGAAAAGTGTAAATACGTGTCGCTCTTCAAAATTTGCACAACGCCTGACTGATCACGGTAACGGAAAAAATAACACCGGCTTTTAGGACGAATTTGGGTACGGTAAATACCTAAACGCACCTTTTTTGGTACGCTTCGGCAGCATATCTTGCTCGTTTGGTCTCGCCATGGGTATTTTGGCTGGACTGCGTCGGTACGATTAGGTATAAAGAGCTCCTGACTGATCACGGAAACTGAAGAAATAACGCCGAGTTTTAGGACGAATTTGGGTACGGTAAATACCTAATCGCACCATTTTTGGTACGCTTCGGCAGCATACCAGGCTCATTTGGCCTCACCATGGGTATTTTGGCTCGACTGCGTCTCGCCAAAATACGAAGTATGGCTCGACCAAACTCGCCTGATATGCCGCCGAAGCGTACCAAAAAGGTACGATTAGGTATAAAGATTGCAATTGTGTGTCACTTTTCCCTAAATAGTTACTACAGAATATTTTTAGACTCGTTTTGGCTTGATTAGAGTACTGGGTGCGCTTTTTTTCTGTTTTGTGAAGATTAATCGACGTTTTGAGGAATTTGTAAGCGGTCACTTACAAAAGCTAAATTTATGTGGAATTGGATGGAATTGTCGGCTCTATAACTCCAAAATCTTCCGAAAATATGTAAACTTTTGTGTGTGTGTTTTGCTTTTTAGCATGTTAAATCGCAATCGAGTAAATAAACAACAGGCAAAAGTACAACAACAACAACAAAACTTTATTTACAAGAAAAAATCAATATATTACAAATACAGACTACCTGCAAATAGCGACGCTAATCGAGGTAGTAACTAAAATGCAGACTTTTTGGTTTTGTTTTTTTGTTCTATTGATTTATTTTTGTTGTTGTTGTTGCTGTTTCCAGACAGAATTGTGGATGCGGGGAGAGTGGCGTGAGTTTCCAAGATCAGACATCAAACTTCAAGAAAAGTTAGGGGAAGGCGCATTTGGTGAAGTTTACAAGGGCCTAGTGCAGATTGATGGAGAAATGACACCCTGCGCAGTGAAAAAACTAAAAGGTAATTCCTTTAAATCGATTTAGAATCATTAGGGGAGCAGTAGTGAGTGCACTCACCTACCACCAATGTGGCCCGGGGTTCGATTCCCGGTCCCGTGTCATATGTGGATTGAGTTTGTTGTTGAGTCTCGTCCTTGCTCAGAGGGTTTCTCTCCGGGTACTCTGGTTTTCCTCCCTCCACAAAAACCCACATTTCCAAATTCCATTTCCATCTGGAATCAGTGGACGAATAGCCACTTTGTTGAGATGCCACTGCGAATTCCAATTTATTTATTTATTTATTTATTTATTTATCTAATTTATTAATTTACAGTAGGCGATTCAATCATTTAATACTTATGAATTATTCTAGATACGTTTCTCTCTTCGATCTCTAGGTTCGAATCTGACATCCTACGCCTGAGCAACCTCTGGGAATTACCTGATAAATACCTAGCCTTACAGGGGGCGACATTGTCCTCCCCCACTCTTCTTTTACTCACAAGGGTTGAAACAAGGTCATTCGTTTATACCAGTTGACTTTGTTAGGCTCACCTTTTCAAGGTCCTTGGCCTTGAGTTAATAGTTGTCGGTTTCAATTGCAGCAAATGCTACTGTAGTAGAGAGACGAGACCTTATTAACGAGCTGAAAATCATGGTAACAGTTGGTGAACATCCTAACATTGTCAGTCTCATCGGCGCTTGTACGAGGGGCGGTAAGTATCATGAATGAAGAGATGTCATATTTTGGTGGTACAATTTCATATCCTAAAAGCGCACATGAAATTGTCTCTTAAATCGCTTAATTATGAATGAGTGGTTAGGAAAAGAAACTTTTTTAACCGCGAAGTTTAAATTAATGAGTACTTTATTTTCAGTAATCTTCAAACCAAAAAACGTAATTCCTTCGCTATATTTTATTATCACCAGTTGATGTTCAATAGTGTTTGACTTGATTTCTGATAACGCTGTTGTCAACTTTCAATGGACCCCTTCAGGCTAGATAGTACATGATGAGTTACCAAGACAACACTTGGTTGAATGGAAATTCTTAACTATGTAAAAACTGAACCTGAACTTGTTTTCCCGGAATTTTTCCTTTAATAACATATCAAATAAGTCAAAACATGCGAGGATTTTTTTAACCATCTCTATTTAAAAGCACATTTTAAAATGGAATTCCAAATACAACAAATAGCGCTCCTCTATTCCTGCACCCCCAAAGCTCCCAGGTGAACAGTGAAGCATGGGGCGTCAACATTCAACTCTTCCTCAACTATTCGCTATCTCGGGTTCTCCTTCCATGTCATTCCAACGTTAACCTAGCTGCAGTAGTTCTTGCACACGCAGCTGACCTCCTCCAAGCGTCTTTAGATGCTCTTCGCCTTCGTCTCCTCTTCAATTGCAGGTTCCAGATGGTAGCTTATATGTTGTCTGGTAACACTGTGGTCTCCTCAGAACACGACCATTGGTTCTTCTGATATGTTAAGCATTCTATCCGCTGTCGTTTTATTGTCTCAGATCTTTCTTCTACTGATATTCGGTCATCTGACACCAAGGTCGACATCTTTTAAATGTTTCAACCCCTCTTTCTATCTCATTCCTAACAGACCTTCTCTGTACTCGGTTGCTGGTCCTCATGATTAAAATATGCTAGTGCTTGGTACCTGTTGCTAAGCGCAATCTGAGGGTTGGTGAGACTTTTTGGTGAGAAGTTTTGAGTTGTAACTTGGAATAGTTTGGCAGGGGTTGTTAGTGGTATATATTCCTGAATTTCAGCTTTAGCTTAGCTACAAGTAAACGGTGATCTGACATCTCATACATCCAGTTAAAATCGTCGGAACCGTGGTCAAACTGATTTTCAGTCTTGTGGTTTAGAGCCATCCAGGTTAATTTAATATATAGATTAAGCCAAGCCTAAAAGCGGAGCTCCCCCTTTTTTATTTATTTATTTATTTATATTTTTATTATTTTTTGCTGGAACTTTTCAATTTGTGAAAATACTGCAAAATACAGTCGTTAAATAAATGAATAGGTTTATGTGGTAAGATGGGGCATTTCTAAAAAGTGTTTCATTCATATTTGTCGTGCCTTCTCTACGCCTACTAGTCATCTTCTCTCCTCCTTGTGGCCGCTCCCAACCTTTGCATTTTATAATCCGGCGCCGTAATCGTAATAATCGCACGCAGAAAAGGGCTTTTAAAAAACTTGAGACAAGTTTAGTTTCAGGTCAAAAAGCGAAAAGAAAAGCGTATACACTTCTATAAGATAAACCCTGGAAAGAAGAGGTCATAAGTGTATGGAATGTTAAATTTCCATTTATGCCTTTAAATATCGCTGTGTTGCCCTCTGTACTTTAAAGGCCGCGAAGTATTTTACTCTTTACATAACTACTTCACATTATTCGCAATATTATACTGCTTTACAATGTAGCTGTTTTGTGTTTAAAACTTAAATTTCCGGCACAGTACAGCCTTATTGAACACAAATGTTTTACTTTGTAATTTTAACTAGAGCCAATACTGGTGTTGGTGAGCCTTGCGGAGAACGGCTGTCTGTTGAATCAACTCAAGAAAAGCAGAGAAAATCCTTACATCAATGTTGAAAATAAGAAAGAACATTTTACACACATCGACAAAATCAAGATCGCCCGAGATGTCGCCAAAGGAATGGCGCACCTATCAAGCAAAGTGGTAAATGTATTTAAATTTTGGCCAGTCCTGTAAACATAAATTTCCATGACCTGATTTCATCTGGCTTTGTGGCTGAAATTTTTTGACTAGCGGTGATCTGATCCGCTGGATCATTAGTTCTGCTCCTAAATGCGTGTACTAAGCGGCCCACACTCCACGCCCCAGGCCATTCCCGCAATTAAATGCCTTAAGTCCGTCATGCCCCTATCTGGCCTCCTAAGTTGGTTAGAGCAGACATGTTCTCAACACGAAGGTTTTGGGTTCAGCTACCGTCGTCAATCATTTTTTTTTCTGATGATCCTTTTCGTAAGTGGAACTCATGTTAACGCTTAATATATTCCAATTAATAGTTTAACGTAACGTGAACCGCACCATTGTCTCATAAAGATGGTCGCTAAAGGGAGATGGCGGCTAAAGTTAGATCATCGAGGTAAAGATAAGTTAAAATTTTGATTATGATTACGATTTATATTACTATTATTGTTTAGAACGACAGAGGGATGGGACCTTAACTTTGTGGCCTTCACAAGTAAAACTCTCTAGGGTGCATTCTTTTGAGACTATTTTAACTATTCTTGTTCCAGTTTAAGAGCAACAGAATACGCGGAATTTCAATTTCGAAAAGAACGCTCCTTCCGAAAACGGAATACCCATAACGGTGGGGATCTGAGAACTAATATGTCTGCGAACGCGCTGGCGGCCGCGTAGGATTTCCCGCAAAAAATTTCCCCAAAGAACGCGTATTCTGTCTATTCCGAGTAGACTGCGAGTAGTCTCTAATTTTGGCGATGGCGATTGTGGGGCGGGCGAAATACACACGCGTGCGCGAAAGTTCGAGGAGACACGACGCGCTCCCTTCGCGTTTCGTCTCCTCGAACTTTCGCGCGCGCGTGTGTATTTCGCCCGCCCAACAATCGCCATCGCCAAAATTAGAGACTACTCGCAGTCTAATTCCGAGTAAACTGTATTCCTTTCATTCTGTTGATAGCAGAATGAACGGAATGATATTCCGTTAATTCCGAAAACAGAATAGCTCCCAAAAGAACATAAATTCTGTCTATACCAAGTATTCCTATTCCGGACTGAACAGTCCCAAAAGAATGCGCCCTAAGCTTCTCAAAAACATATTCTCTCTGATGCTTTTCACCCTTATTTATTTATTCATTTATTTATTTTTGTTTATTTGTTCGTTTAATTTTTTATTTGGATGATGTTTCACAGTTGCTTACTATTGCCTATCTCGAACTCCCGCTTTCTCGAACAATCACACCTTATCGTCTAAATATTTATGTTTCTTTCCTATTGTCGCTTTGCAGTGTGTTCACCGAGACCTTGCAGCAAGAAACGTTCTTCTTGGCAAAGATAATCTTGCCATGGTTTCTGACTTTGGTCTTTCACGTGACGTGTACGAAAGTGGCGAGTACGAAAATACATCTGGGGTATGAAAACAAAAACACAGTTGATCGGTGTTAGACGGATACAAACCATTATAGCTTAGCCCAGGGTTACTATTTTTAACTGGAGCTCCGAGGATTGGCACATTTCCCTGCATCGATTTCACAGATACTTTAATGGCCAAGTGATCACATGATAGTTGTGCTAGGACAAACAAACAAACAAAAAAACAAACAAACAAACGAAAAATCAAATCATAGAATTACAGGGATCGAACCAATAAGCTCCATGAACTGCTGCCGCCACGCAACCGGGGTCCACCTTCTGCACCCGAAGCCAGGGATACTTTACACTACCGATTTGTAAGACAAATAGGTTTAAAAACACCTTTATTTTGGAACACAGTTTTAATTATTAGTATTTTTGATATTTTCCTTTTTGTATTATATTATAGGTTATATTTTCATCCTTTTTATAAGTAATGTCGTATATTTATAGATTTTTAATATTTACGCTGTAAAGTATGTTGCAAAACAGCCGGTCCGAGGCTGCAATGATATTACTTAATAAAGCTCTCTCTCACATTAATTTAAAAAGCCAACGGATTACTTTTGCGAGCTTTTTGATTTCAGGTTCGCGGGTGAATGGAAAAGCTCATTTTCACTTGCAAAAGGCTAGGCCGAACAGTTTCAAAATATAGCCACTAACTAAAAAATAGCCAGACTTATGAAAACTGGCTGTCCGGAAAGAAGGGTGATTTTGTCACACCAGACCGTGAAAGGTTATTAGCAGAATTCAAGTACATACAGTTTGACATCGCTGTTTCTCCATCTTGTAGTCGTCTGTTAACATCCGGTGACACGTCCTGAAACGCATAACCGAAAAGTAACGATTATAGGACTTTTAATTAACCCATATAATACCGCCAGTTTCACTTACGCTTGGCCACGTCACGGAGACAAATGTTTCATGTTTTGTCATGGGCGATTGACAGGCCGTTTAAAAACGATTGGCGCTTTAAGTAAGTCTTTTTTTTTCGAAGTTTGAGTGAAACTGTGCTAAGCCAAGTAACAGGTGCGCCCAAAAGAAAAATACAGAGTCGTCAACCCTGACATTTCAGTCTTAATCCTATAAAGTAAGCCCTCCTCTCTGGTTCAAACCGTAGATCCTAAAGCCCATAGGTATACCCACTATCCTTGTAACAATAAACATTGTTTAGTTTCAGTTTCAAACTACAATGAAATTAGAACGAAAGAGGCGAAAAATCAATCAGTCAGTCAGTCAGCCAGTCGGCCAGTCAATCAGTCAGCCAGTCAGTCAGCCAACTAGTCAGTCAGTGAGTCAGTCAGTCAGTCAGTCAGTTAGTCAGTCAGTCAGTTAGTCAATTCACTGAGTCAGTCAGGCAGGCAGTCAGTTAGTGAGTCAGTTAGCCAGTCCAGCCAGACTACATCCATCCATCCGCACAAACAAATTAATTTTCAAGTGCTGACAAATTCATTTATTTGTTTATTTATCATTTATTTATTTATTACCATTTTTTGATAAAGGGAATGTTACCGGTTCGTTGGATGGCGCCTGAGTCCCTGGAAGATTATACCTACGGCGTAAAGTCTGACGTGTGAGTCTGCTTATATTTGCAATTTTTTTAAATGTTCCCTTGAATTGCAATTTGAGGATTCATTTTTGTGAATGTTTCATTTTTTACTTTTTCCATTGTTTTTTTTCACCTCCATAGCCCCTCGATCCTTCCTTTAAATTATTTTTAAGTAGAAAATTGAAAAATATATATAATAATTTCTCAGTTAAGAGTACTTCTCCGATTAACCGCATTTGTACATGCATTCGAGGTAAGGCGAATATATAAACGGTAAATCAAATTTAACGTCATAGTGTAGGGAGTAGTCGCCTAATCTCCAGAGCCAGGGTCTCATGTGTAAACACTTGACGTCCAGGTCGAATTGGAATTTGGAAGTGTTGGTTTATATGGCGGAAGGAAAACCGGAGGACCCAGAAAAAAACCCTCGGAGCGAGGAGAGAACCAACAGCAAACTCAACCCACATGCCAACCACTGGAACCGAACCCGGGTAACAGAGGTGGGAGGCGAGTGCTCTCACCAGCACGCCAACCTTGCTCCCTTTTGTTTTAACAACTAAAGAACGAGAACTTGTAATAACCTCAAGGTTCCGATTTCTTTTTAGATGGTCGTTTGGCGTAGTGATGTGGGAGATAGAGTCTGGAGGTAAAAATCAATCAATCATGTTAGTACACTAACAGACATCATAACTTCAAAGAGTAATAAAATAACAATGTTTAGTTTACACGCGAAGATTGGAGGAACAAAACTTGAGAACCGCCTTCAAACAAAGCATTTTAATAAGTTAAAACATCTACAGACAATTGTAGGGCTGGGTGGCCACTCGAGATCATCCCACTCAACAAAGAAACTTCCGTAAATCTGGCATTTTAAAAAAAGGAATATCTCTTTCATTTTCGATATTTTCCTTTCATATTTCCTATATTTGCTTAATAATAACTGATCCATCACCAAAAAGTGAAAATGTGAAAATGTGCTTTATGTGAAAGTTTCTTTTAATTCATTTCAAGCAGCTCCAAATGTTCCAACAAAAATAAGATGCCATGTTAAATAAATTGAATCGCTTTCCCAGTTGTTTGATTCAATGTTGTTTTTACCGCATTCCATCCGCTTCCTCTGAACTGAGAATCGCTACCTTTTGTGATTTGTGTTCCCAAATAGTTAGCTGGCGAATTGTAATCTTCCTCACTTCAGTAATCTTGTTTTTGAGCTGCATTGAATTATCCGTTCAAGTTCAAATTCTGTCTTGTCAAATAACACATGAGAAAAAATGCTAAGATCAAGACTACCAACGCAAACAAAGATGGTTCTATTCGAGAATAAGAATAAACAAATGGAATAATCAAAGTATACGAATTCAACATCCACTTAAACTTCGTATACAGGTAGTTGTAGGCTGATCAGTCCAAAGGATTGAACGAGCAATTTGGCTTATAAAGGCCGTTGCTTAGATCCGATTTCTATAGCATGACGCCACCCCCCCCCCCCCCCTCCTTCTTGAATAAAGATGTTGAGGGTAACCATTGAATAGAATGGTTGCCATCAGCATTTTGTGAGGATTCCTAACGGTTTCACTGGTGACACGTGGGTTAAGGGAGATAACGTGAAGTAAAGGTTTCTAGCGTAAGAAAAAACACAACACGAGGCATAGACCAAGCCTTGAACCACCTTCGGAGCAAACGTCCAACGCCCTTACCACTAAACCACCATGCTTCCTTTTGTACGCCTGAAAAGATGACACTGTCAAATCCGCCAAAAAAGGGTAATTGAAAACGCACTTGCGTGCAACTCAACCCTTGAACCACCAACTCTCGGATCTTCGGATCAAACGTCCAACGCCCTTACCACTAAACCACCATGCTTCCTTTTGTACGCCTGAAAAGATGACATTGTCAAATCCGCCAAAAAAAGGTAATTGAAAATGCACTTGCGTGCAACTCATGAAATGTCGTGGATATAATCTGTTACATCTGTTACATATGGTTTCTGTATTTCTCTATTGTAGGGGCGTGGTGGTGTCAGTAGAGGATAGCTCGTTGGACTTCAGATTTGAAGATCGGTTTTTCGAGGCCAGGTCCCTGCCATTGTACGCGTGTTGTTAATTTCTTAGACAAGAAAATTTACTCCACATTGTCTCTCTTCACCAAGGAGTATAAATGGCTACCGGCGACATACTACTGGGGGGAATCCTGCGATCGACTAGCATGCCATCCAGGTGTATTTGCAAGCCGAGTAGCAATACTCTCAGTTGCTTTGCGCTAAAGAAACCGAGGATAAACTTCCGTCGTGTGGACTTCCTGTATTTAATTTCGCATTTCCAGCTAATAATAATTTATCTTTTTTATTTATTAAGGTAAAATGCCGTATTCCGGTTTGGGAGGCATCGAGATTGTGGATTTCCTAAAGTCGGGACAAAGATTGAAGCAACCAGATGGATGCCCGGATAACATGTAAATATCTTTGTTTGATATATATTAAACTGCAGTCGTTATTGCATAACACTAGTAAAACATGGTCTCAACATTTTTGCTAGTAAACATGTCACGTACAGTTCAGATTGTTTACGTGAGGTACCTTTTCTTGCAATAGATGTATCATACTAACCTGCTCACAACTAAACTGAATTAATTTGTTGTCTTTAATTTCTTGGTTAGCTATCAAATAATGACGTCATGCTGGAGTTACGACCCCTTAAAACGCCCTTCATTTGGTGAGCTTGTGACGTCACTTGAGCGTGAGCTGCGAAACAAGGGAGTAAGTACTCAGCAGATATGTTGATTAAAGAGAACATAGCACCAAATAAATGAAAAAATAATAATAATAACAACGATAATGAAAGCATGTTTGCTAGTTTATTTTTCTGTTATTATTTCCGTGTTGATTATAAGGTGACTTTTTGGTAAACAGGTTAGCTTTCTTCGTTTCTTTTATCAGCGAAAAAGAAAAGACAAAAACTAACTTCCCTTTTCATGTTTCGTGTTTTTTTTCTTCAGGATGATCTAAGGGGTAAAGACCATGAGTGTGATTCTCAAGGAATTGTTAACTTGGCACAAGAAGATGAGAATAAGACATCCTTTTAGGAAAACAGCCAGTATAGTCTGTGGCTGCGAGGATGGCTTGCCAAATCATGAACACTCTGGATATGAAAGAAACTTTCTACTTAAAAAAATAATAATAATAATTGGTTGTAGCAACCTTGCATGCAATTTGTCTTAATTGACAGTTTGTCCCTTTTTTTTTCTTATGAATTCTTATTAGGGATAAAAAGAGAGAGTTTAGAAACGCTCGCTGAAGTACTTACCAATGCCACTATCCACGGCCACCTTATTTAACTTAACAGGCGGCACTACGATAATTAACAATTATTCTACGAGGGCGCGCTGGATATCGAATGATAGATAACCAACGAGGCGCGTAGCGCCGAGTTGGTTATAATCATTTGATATCCAGCAAGCCCGAGTAGAATAATTGTTTTATTAAAAACTTAACCACTATTAAAACAAAATCATGAAAGAACGGGAAAAATGAGAAAAGAAATTTAAACGGAACAAGAATCGATCACATGACTGAACGAAAAAGGCGCCAAAACCTGCGAAGTGTTGCAGCGTTTCATTGCAAAGCTGAATGAATCAATGAAAACTGCTCGAGGGTGAACAAAGTAGCACACGTTTAGGAAAAAATCTTCTAATTATTGGCTCTGAAATATGGTACATGTTTGATTTTTCCTCAACATTGTTGTAATCATCGTTGAAAGCGGATTGAAGCTGTTCAATTTCACCATATAGCTTCTTGAGTTGAAACTGAACAAGTTTGTAATCCGGCTGTTTGCACAACGGAGGAGGGAGGGTTGTCCAATACACCCAAACTGACTCGATTCGTCTAAGGCAGTGACGACTCGTCTCGATTCGACTCGAATCGTCCCTTGTGTAGTCGATTCGACTAACTGGAAAGTCGATTTGCGAGACACTTAGAAAAAATCACACAAGAAGGCGAACAGGGAGGGTAGGAAAAGTGGTCAAATCGACTCGATTCGAGTCGATTTGACTCGAATCGTCCGTTGTGTAGTCGATTCGACTTACTGGAAAGTCGATTTGCAAGACACTTAGAAAAAATCACACAGAAAGGCGAAGAGGGAGGTTAGGAAAAGTGGTCGAATTGACCCGATTCGAGTCGATTCGACTCAAATCGTCCGTTGTGTAGTCGATTCGACTTACTGGATAGTCGATTTGCAAGACACTTAGAAAAAATCACACAAGAAGGCGAACAGGGAGGGTAGAAAAAGTGGTCGAATCGACTCGATTCGAGTCGATTCGACTCGAATCGTCCGTTGTGTAGTCGGTTCGACTAACTGAAAAGTCGATTTGCGAGACAGAAAAAATCACACAAGAAGGCGAACAGGGAGGGTAGAAAAAGTGGTCGAATCGACTTCGAGTCGATTCGACTCGAATCGTCCGTTGTGTAGTCGGTTCGACTAACTGGATAGTCGATTTGCGAGACACTTAGAAAAAGAATCACACAAGAAGGCGAACATGGAGGGTAGGAAAAGTGGTCGAATCGACTCGCTTTAAGAAGGAGGAAGGTTCATGTTATCTTCTTGTCGTTCCGTGTGCAAATCCTTCAGATCGACAACACAAGCGAGGGAGAAGGTTCATTGCAATTTTCCTGTTTAGTGTCGCATCACGCTTTAAGAACGAGGAAGGTTCATGTTATCTTCTTGTCGTTCCGTGTGCAAATCCTTCAGATCGACAACACAAGCGAGGAAGAAGGTTCATTACAATGTTCCTGTTTAGTGTCGCATCAGTGACGCTTTAAGAACGAGAAAGGTCCATGTTATGCGTTCCTTGTTGTCTTATTGTGTCACGCACACATACTTGAAGGACTTTACGACCTGATTTCCGTTGAGTCGAATACACTTTTAGGAATACGAATCGACTCGTCAAAATTTTTCACCTCCCTGCGCATTTATTCGCGACCTGACTTCCGGTAAGTCGAGTTCCGCTAAAGGGACTTCCGGTGAGTCGGAAGTCTTTGATCCTCGAGCTGACTCGAATCGTCTTTGCTTTAAGACGATTCGACTCAGTTTGGGTGTATTGGACATGAGTGGAGGGCAACGGAGCCATCATGTGCGTGTTTGATCGAACTGAAGACAGAACAAATTTGAACAGTTGAACTTGAAGAGGTAATTTCTATGCAGTTCAGAAGCAAGATTACTGTAGAGAGGAACATTAGAAATTCACCATCATAGTTTGTTAAACGCAAAGTGCAAAATGCAGTTGTTCTCGGTTTAGAGGTTGCGGACGGAATGGTAAAAACAACATTCAAACAACTGGAAAAGCGATTCAACTCAGTTTACATGGCATCCGATTTCTATCTGAGCATTTGGACCTGTTGGAACACAGAGCTACAACAAGTGCAGGTAAACCAGTGTCAATTTTGCGTGTTAAAGCCGAAAAACAATCTCGCCCTTCCTTCTTGGTAGTTTGCAGCTGTATTTTTTTAGTACTTGTTTAGACTGCTTCATGATTTTCGCACCGACACGCCATGAATGCTCCTGCCCCATTTCACTGTGTTTTATTTTATGATATTTTGAAGTGGAAATCCTTTCTGATAAAACTTACCGTTTGTTCAATTTCAATGATCGACGTGACGATCGATGAAAGAAATTAATTGTAAACACAACGCTTAATGCTTAATTTTCTATTTCTGCACAGTTTCTTCAAACAATTTTGACTTGTGTTAGACGACGCTGTTGGTGATGCTTGTTGGTGACGCTGTTGGAATTTCTGCTTGATTTAAATTCGCTGCCAAGTGATTTTTCTCGTCCATTTTTATCGCCGGGTTGCTCACGAGGAAAAAACTTTCAGCTCACTTTGTTGTTGAGTGTTCATTGACCATATTTGGTCGCAGCAGGTATATGAGCTGATAGCCTAGCTCCGTTGAGCCAATCAAAATGCTAGAAATCCAATATACCTAGTCCAGTTTTTAATAATTATGGTTATGTAACGTGTTAGGGGACATATACGCTGTAAATTAAAAATTAAAGATTAAATTTGCAACCTGAGAGTCGCAAGCCAAGCAATGGAACCACGATGGCCTGTACTGTAACCTAGACGAACACTATTGATAAACTGGTATTAGTCGGTAACTACTTGCTTGCGCTTCTCTCAAAGGTTGCCCCCTTTAAAACCAACTAAAATAATAGAAACGAGTGGTGTTGACAAGGCATATTTTTGTTTTTATTTTAAAAGCTATGAAAATAAAGCTTGCAAGGTAGGAACAGTGTTTAACAGTTTCATATTAAAATATGACATAAGTAATATTCTGAGATTTAGTGAAATCTTATACTTCTACCGATTAATGGTTACTTTGGTTGCCTTACATTTGGCCAGATAGAAAAGCTGGACTGGACTCTGGACTGGACTTTGGACTGGACTCTGGACTGGACTTTGGACTGACTTTTATTGACTTGAAATGAACTTAATATTTTACTAATTAGTTAATAACTAAAAATGAAGTGAAAATTTTTTTTTCTACATGAATATTTTTTCGGGGCTAATTTGTAATTTTTTTTTTTGCTTTGTGCCGTTATGCACGATTTATATTTCTTCTGTAAAAGTTGTGCAGGAATTTTTTTTTTATCGTATTTGCCCCCACCCCCCTCTTCCAAAAAAAAAATAAAAATAAAACAGAATGGTCCATCCCTTAAATAAAAACAACTCAATTTAATTGTGAACCACTTTTTAGAAACATTTTAACAATTTACCAGAAAACCCACGCTCCTCCACGATAGCGCGCAGTTCGCGCGATATAATTTTCGATCTGCGTGGAGCCTGTTAGTGAGTAAAAGACCTATTGTTTTCTTTTCTGGCTTGAAAAGTGTTGACAGATTGAAACCGGGGAGTAGAAGAACCGATTACTGCGCGGGTTACAAAATAAAGAAATAAACTGGGGAAACATTCGATCTAAGGCGCGGCTTACAAAGACGTGAAGTAGGAGTCGTGCAGGCCTTCCCACACCCTTTTATATCTGTGATCGAATGTTTCCCCAGTTTATTTCTTTATTTTGTAACCCGCGCAGTAATCGGTTCTTCTACTCCCCGGTTTCAATCTGTCAACACTTTTCAAGCCAGAAAAGAAAACAATAGTTCTTTTACTCACTAACAGGCTCCACGCAGATCGAAAATTATATCGCGCGAGCTGCGCGCTATCGTGGAGGAGCGTGGGTTTTCTGGTAAATTGTTAAAATGTTTCTAAAAACTGGTTCACAATTAAATTGAGTTGTTTTTATTTAAGGGATGGACCATTTTGTTTTATTTTTATTTTTTTTTTGGAAGAGGGGGGTGGGGGCAAATACGATAAAAGAAAATTCCTGCACAACTTTTACAGAAGAAATATAAATCGTGCATAACGGCACAAAGTAGAAAAAAAAGTTACAAATTAGCCCCGAAAAAATATTCATGCAGAAAAAAAATTTTCACTTCATTTTTAATTATTAACTAATTAGTAAAATATTAAGTTCATTTCAAGTCAATAAAAGTCAGTCCAAAGTCCAGTCCAAAGTCCAGTCCAGAGTCCAGTCCAGAGTCCAGTCCAGCTTTTCTATCTGGCCCTTACATTTTCAGTTAGTTTATCCAGGTTCTTTGGATTTTCATGCGGTGGAACAAACAAACAAATCGATGTTTGTTTTTGCATTCAGAATAAACATGCGCTGCACAAATAAGTGAAAGCTCGCTTACTATAACGTACAATCCAAAACCACACTGAAGACACCAGTCCCCCCCGGGAGGGGGGTACCTTCTTATATGGCCTTTACACGGCCGTGCCACTGGTCAGGGTATGGTTTTTGGCCTCTCTGTCCTGAACAGGGCATATAATTCTCATACGAGTCTGTCCGAAACAGAGTATGGTTGAACGATTGTCGTCGTTAAGTATGGCTTATACAGTGTTAAGCAATTCCAGATCAGAGACATTTGCTAGTCTCCAAAACACAATAAAGTTGGGTAAAACAAGAGTTAACGTATTTTGTTATTTGTCCTGAACAGGGACCTAAAATGGAAGGTGTTTTCCTACACAGGGTACTTATTTCAGGGCTTTTTTGTCTTAACAGGATCAGGGCTTCAAACCCTCAAGGGGACCGCATACCATGGGTCAAGTACGAGTGCTCCCCCCCCTCCAGGACATCAACCTGAACGATCCACCTCCAGCCTGACCTCTGATTGTTCAGTTTGCGATCTAACATCGGTTTTTCCCTAAATAGAACAAAACTCGAATTTTCGATCGCAAGATCCGAAATAACGCGGCCTTTGTTTCTAGGATGTAAATTATATCGCGCACTCTGATTTGCTGCGTAGCTGTCTCTCTATATTACTATTACTATTACTATTACTATTACTATTACTATTACTATTACTATTACTATTACTATTACTGTTACTATTACTATTACTATTACTATTACTATTACTGTTACTATTACTATTACTATTACAATTACTATTACTATTACTATTACTATTACTATTACTATTACTATTACTATTACTGTTACTATTACTATTACTATTACAATTACTATTACTATTCCTATCACTATTACTATTACTATTGCTATTACTATTGTTATTGCTATTGCTATTACTATTACTATTACTATTACTATCACTATCACTATTACTATTACTATTACTATTACTGTTACTATTACTATTACTATTACTATTACTATTACTATTCCTATCACTATTACTATTACTATTGCTATTACTATTGTTATTGCTATTGCTATTACTATTACTATTACTATTACTATCACTATCACTATTACTATTACTATTACTATTACTATTACTATTACTATTATTATTGACCTATGTTGAAAACATAGGGTCTTAGTCAGCGTGAAGTTTTTCGCTTTCTATGTTTGTTTGTTTATTTGTATGTATGTATGTATGTATTTTTGATCCGGGGGGGAAATCTCATGTGAGACGGGCGGGAATGCTCGTCGGAAAATTTAAATTAAAGCTATGCTAAAACAAACGGAGAACGCGAGACGACGTGCATCCATGCACCTTTCACATGGGAGTACACCCCCCGGGGGAATTTATGTGGCACTATGTGGCACCAATCAGATTGAGGCTACTAAGCTAAGAGTACATTCTACCAATGAAAGAGCTGGTTAGAATTCGCTTACTGAAGCTGAAGGTCAGACAAGGTTAAGCTTACCGGCCATGTCGAATGTACATATGGGGACGGAAACGATCAGCGCAAATGTGCTTTTCTACTTTTACCTCTCGAATATTATATTTTCAGTAAAGGCTTGGTGTGGTGGAATTGATGGTAATTTCCTAAAGCTATTGTAAGGGCAGGTAAAATTGAACTTTGTTGTGGCCAACGGTGGAACGTGAGTATTTGACAAAAACAATTAATTACATGTAACATCGTTCCAAAAATAGACTTGTTGACGAGAAACTGTAATTTAATTTGTTCTTTTATGATTTGTGTTATGAAACAGCTGTTTTGGTTATGTATCTTTTAGCAAGATGTTGATTGAAAAGATTGTATCTGTGCTTGATACGGATAATTTTGACTGTATTTTGCAAGGTTTTTGAAACCGCTTTGTTTGGTAATTTGAAATTTATAGCGACGTGTTTGTAAGATTGCAATTTGCATAAATTAGCTTGTTTATTCAAGCGTGTCAGTAGGTTTTTAAACCTGTTTTCTCTTCCCAAAATGCGGTTTAGTTTTAGTTTACGATGTTGTGACCATGATTTATATCAGTCACATCCACAGATTTTCCAGCCGACATAGAAATGATTTCTTTCTTGGTTTTATCATATACGGGAACATATGGTTTCTGAATTTTTTTAGCGACGTGTTTAAGATAGCAATTTGCATAGATTAGCTTGTTCAAGCGTGTCTGTAGGTTTATAAACCTGTAATGTATACGGTAACATAGCGAGTTCACGGTACGCTCAAGCTCGGAAACTTCGTTAACTGCAAAACCAAAATGTACTTTTGAATCGTCTGGCAAAGGAATATGAAATACTCCCAGAAGGTGCGAATCTTTCTGTCGAAATTGTTCGAGAATTCCTTACAGCGGGACATTTTTTGGAGAACTCGGCCAGCTGCTGGCCATGTCATCTTAACACGACAAAAAGTGAAAAGTCCTAAAAAGTACAACAAATCACAGTTTACTTAAAGAAAACAAAATACCAGTCTGCGTAGTGTGCATGGTCTGCAGTCTGCACAGTCTGCAGGCTACATTTTAACATGACCGCAATGACTGTCCTCTCCTCAAATTATTATCAACTACACTTATTTCTTTCACATCTTGTTGTGAGCTGGATTTATATTCTTCAGTAATATGCAGACAATCATTAGTTGACCTTAACTGAGGTTTCAGTTTTAAATTTAATTTGAAGTTTTTATGCAGTCGTTTTGTTCTAGTGTCAGTTTGACTTTTTAGCCTGTAGCCTACTAGCCCGATGGTTGCTCTATCTCCAATTTTGGTCCAACTGGGTTTTTAGCGGGATGTTTTTTTGCATTCCAAGGGTATTGCTGAGTAAACGAAAAAGCTGTTTTAGGCCTAGTTCAGACGCCGTACCTCTCATGGGCCGTACCAAATGCATTTTCGCTCCTAGGTCGTATTTAAGGGGCAAACTTTGCCGTACTCTGAGATTTTGGCTTGCCTAATTGAAATCTGTCGAAAAAACTCATTTGGACACCGTACAACTGCCAAAAAACTACGTACTACTTGGTACGACACATGGGAGGTGCGGCGTCTGAACTGGGCTTTATGCACTCAGGTGCTATAGTGGAGGGGGGAAGTATTTGCAAGAATAATCGCGTGTTGTTTTGTCCTCAGAGTATGTCTTAAAAATCGCAAATAAGCGAGGATAAGACTTGTCATTTCAACATAGGTCAAGCACGCAATGCGTGCCTATGTTTGCTATTGCTATTACTATTAGTATTACTATTACTATTACTATTACTATTACTATTACTATCACTATCACTATTACTATTACTATTACTATTACTATTACTATTACTATTACTATTACTATTACTATTACTATTACTATTACTATTACTATTACTATTACTATTATTATTACTATTACTATTACTATTACTATTACTATTACTATTACTATTACTATTATTATTACTATTACTATCACTATTACTATTACTATTACTATTACTATTACTATTACTATTACTATTACTATTACTATTACTATTACTATTACTATTATTATTACTATTACTATTACTATTACTATTACTATTACTATTACTATCACTATTACTATTACTATTACTATTACTATTACTATTATTATTACTATTATTATTACTATTACTATTACTATTATTATTACTATCACTATTACTATTACTATTACTATTACTATTACTATTACTATTACTATTATTATTACTATTACTATTACTATTATTATTACTATCACTATTACTATTACTATTACTATTACTATTACTATTACTATTACTATTACTATTATTATTACTATTACTATTACTATTATTATTACTATCACTATTACTATTACTATTACTATTACTATTACTATTACTATTACTATTACTATTACTATTACTATTACTATTACTATTATTATTACTATCACTATTACTATTACTATTACTATTACTATTACTATTACTATTACTATTACTATTACTATTACTATTACTATTACTATTACTATTACTATTACTATTATTATTACTATCACTATTACTATTACTATTACTATTACTATTACTATTACTATTACTATTACTATTACTATTACTATTACTATTACTATTACTATTATTATTACTATCACTATTACTATTACTATTACTATTACTATTACTATTACTATTACTATTACTATTACTATTACTATTACTATTACTATTATTATTACTATCACTATTACTATTACTATTACTATTACTATTACTATTACTATTACTATTACTATTACTATTACTATTACTATTACTATTACTGTTACTATTACTATTACTATTACTATTACTATTACTATTACTATTACTATTACTATTACTATTACTGTTACTATCACTATTACTATTACTATTACTATTACTATTACTATTACTATTACTGTTACTGTTACTGTTACTGTTACTGTTACTATTACTATTACTGCTACTATTAATATCACTATTACTACCACTACTACTTTCTATTTGGAGATATTGTGTCTTCCGTAACCTCATGCAAAAGCTCAATGGAGTTTGGACGAGCTCCAAAATACTTGTTTAGTTCTATGTTAGTAATGTAATAAGACACGTGGAGTGCTTTTAATATAATTAAATTTTCACTTGCCAGGAGTGGTTGAGGCGATAAACATACACATGATGCACACATGAGAAGAAAACTGTCATCCAGCGAGTGCTCTTGATTTTCAATCTACGGTGGGAGAGAGAGAAAGACAGAGAGAGAGAGAGAGAGAGAGAGAGAGAGAGAGAGAGAGAGAGAGAGAGAGAGAGAGAGAGGCAGATTGAAGGGAACTTTTGCAACGTGAAATAGGGCACTTATGTCACGTTAGGGCACTTTTGTCACGTACCATAGGGCACTTATGTCACTTAGGGCACTTTTGTCACGTACCATAGGGCATTTATGCAACGGTAGTCCTTTTAATGTCTTGACTTGTCCAAGCACGTACATCCGTGACGCAGACGGCATGCGTCATATATATGTTATTGGTCGAGTTTTTTTCTATCAGTTTTTATGGATCCTTTTGAAGGCGAGGTCCATAGGGTTGCATAAGAAGAAAACGATGCGTCAAGTTTTTATTCCAATCTCATACAAAAAAATTCAAGTAGAATCACCGTTTATTTGGGAGTGAATTGCCCATTCGCCCTTCGCCAACATAGGTTTACCTTAACGACCCTCTGTCACAGAAAGATTCTAAACAGAGCAAAATAGAAGGGAGATAGAGTGCGGGATCTTAAGGATAGAATTGGATTGTAGTTTGTTAACTTTGATTTCCTGACAGACTTTCCTAGAAAAAAATTGCAATTGTAACGGAACTTTGAATTTTCTAACCGTTTTTTGTCCCTCAAGTTTCGCCGGTTTTGGTAATTTTTGTCTTCCTATTTCACTATATAATAGCAAACTTATAGCAAGTTCCTAACAAGACCCTATCTCAGTCGGTATACTGAATTAAAAATTTCGATCAAGGTGCATGGCTCTAACTTTTGAATCCGTGGATGAAATGCTAATTACAAGTCAGTGAAGTATGATCGTCTGGGTGAGTGTAGTCTTAAGAAGGACTGTGTGTGATGACATTGACTGGAATGATTTTTTGTTATAAGGTTGAAAGTTCTTGACTTTGGTATTTTTGGCAGGGTAAAATTTTTTTGACAGTGCGGTTATTGTAGCAGGTGTGTTTTTGGTTTAAAGAATTAACGGGAATGGCTTGGATAAGAAAAAAGCTGGATGGTGTTTTTTGTTGTTTTAACTGCTAATTATGGCTAGCTTTGGCTATGGATATGTTTGGGTTATAGATTATGCATGGCACCCTGTGTAGAACCTTATCGTCCTTTTAAACACCATAAAAATATGAAATCTGTGAATTATTCTAGTTTGAAGTTAGCCTGTTAAAATGCCTGCGGCAAAGGAAACTGAATCATTTCAAGTTATCGTCAAAGGTCGTCACGTCTCGCAACCACAATATGAGTGGTTGATTACATGCATCCATCTGCATTGGCCCTGCAGCTTCTGTGATTATGTCAACTTCATTGAGTACACGCCAGTGCAGAACCACCTACGAATGCGAATAAGAGTAAAAGCGGACCCACAGGAAGTGAAACAGATTAGAACCTTGTGGATATTTTAGTGACATCCAGCTGTCAAAAAAGGTAATAACAGTAGTGCTGTGGTTTCTTTATTGACCTATTATTTATTGAGTTATTCGAACATTGGACACAAGGCCACTCAAACTAGCTCTTGTGAAGCAAGCCTACTTTACTTTGTAAATGCGTATCACAAGCGACGTTGGGTCGCCTTCAAGGATTAAGGTATCTCTCGCAAGGTTTGTGCTACCGCTATAACCAATATCAAGTGTACTAATGGACTAGTTTATGCTACAGAAACACGAGTAACACGCGTTTTACCTCTAATAAGAATATTCATTGATATAATTTCAGTTGGAGCTCAACATTGAACCTCAGAAAGGCTGGCAAATTGAGGATATGTTGGTTCCTGCCGGCTTTCACATCGACGCTCAAGTTACCGGAGAAGATGAACAACCAGAGGGTGAGAAGGGAGAGCAGCCTTTTGCATATCCCATGGGAATCGGAGGAATGATGATGAATGGATGTTATGGCACAAATTATCAGCTGGGTGATCCCTGTTATCAAGCTAAGGATACAACCACTCTCTGCCTGGTCAGTAAAAGTAGAATAGTCAAAGGGGATATTTCCGCCATCCTTAGCTACGCTTTGAAAAGTCAAAGCTGCATTTAAATTTATGAACACAAAAACAAAAAATTAATGGTTCAGGTTTAGCTAACTCGTACTCAGACCGGGCTCCGCCACCCTCATCTAACTATGGGATTATTGAAGCTATAACAACGAAACTTAACAGGTCCGTGACATAGGCCAATGACGTCATAAGAATGTTGCAGAACTATCGAAAAGCACCACACTTCACCAAAAAAAATAAGCAAAATCAATAATTATCTAAAAATGCAAAATTTTCCTCAGGTGTTACAATCTTCCATTATAACGAGGAAACTTCAAAATTATTTTTAAAAAATTGCCTGTCAAAGTGTGGTTATCATGGTAACGTCACATTTGATGAACAAGGACTTGCTATGCCAAATTGTTTCCAGATGAAAGGAGAGGAGACCAAGTTTGGCGGCTTTAGCTTGGATATTAAAGAAGTTATGAGTGCGTGCAGATTCCGTCCAGCCCTGGTCTGAATAAGGTTGAAGTAAAACTTTTGATAAGTGCCTCATACGCACGGATTGCCAGAATTGAAATGAATTGCAACTTGAAAACGTTGTACAGACTTTTTCAAATTCAACCTAGCTTGTGCCTTGCAAAAAAAGTTATAAACCTATCATAGCTAGATCTTCTGTCGAAAATCCACTTTCTACATTCCTCATAGTGTTCTAGAAGAATTTTGCACGCGAGCAAAAGGTGCTTAAGGTCACTCACTTGAATTTGTTAGTGGTGAAAGCTTCGAAGTTTAAAAAAAATTACACGACCAACGTTCTATAATTATTAAGCATAAAATTTCTTGGTTGGTTTTGTGTGTTGCAGAGTCTTATTGACGGAGCTGCCTTTATTGGTGTCGGGTTTGATGGCCGTGGAGACTATAGTCCGGAATCACGGAAAATGAGCATTGTTCAAAGGGACTGCTCCGGGAGAGCAACGTAAGTGTCAAGAAATTTCCTTGATAGCCTTAAATCCAGTGTCTTGCTCTTTTACTTCTCAGTGGACCATCTTGAGGGGAACAGGGATGGCGCAGTGGTGAGAGCGCTCGCCTCCCACCAATTTGGCCCGCGCTCCCGGTGCCGGTGTCATATGTGGGTTGAGTTTGTTGGGGGTTCTCGTCCTTGCTCCGAGAGGTTTTTCCCCGGATACTCCAGTTTTCCGAGTTTTTCTTCAAAAACCAACAATTCCAAATTCCAATTCGATCCAGAGCACGAGGGCCACAGGCTTGTTAGTCCCAGACTGTTAGGTGTCACCCTCGTTAAATAAAGTTGATTTATTTTATTTATTTTTTTTATTTTTACCTTTTTGAAGGATTCTCCTATTTCTAAAGGAGAGAGGCGTTTTCATAGAACAGGACTCGAGAGCTCAGGGTGAATTTGTTGTTTGTTCTCATCTCATCAGCCGACTTTGTTAATTACGGTTGGCTACGTAGTTTTAAAAATTATGCGCTGTAGGAGTATGAGTCTACTTTTACAGTTCAGCATAAAAATCGTAAATCTCTAGCTGTGACGAAAATTTTACAAAATATGGTTTAGAAAATTTTCCACTTGGTTTACCACCTGGTGACTTATCACATTTATGACTTCCTGGCCAAAGCTTCCATGTGAAGCTATTTCTGGAGGAAGGCTCTTGTTACTTATTCGTCGCTTTGATTGTTTCAAAATATGTTATTGCTTAACTGGACTGACTGATTTTCACTTCCGTGATAAAAAGCAAAAGCGGAACCAGGCTTTCCAGAGCTCCATGAACCTGATGAAATCAAAGTTGGCAAACCAAGCGAGAACTATAGCCACCTTACTTCTTCAATTATTTCACGTAAACGTAATATCACTACTTGCAACTCTTCAAGAGGTGACTCGAAGTAAGTGACACAACAAGACATTACACAGTACAAAAAACAACTAAAATTTGGTAACAGAATCCTTACAAATTGTCACACTTATATATACTACTGTTATATAGTAAAAAAACCCACCACGGAATATTTTCAATTATAGTACGTTATTACAATCAAAACGGGAGAAGAGTTGCCCCGAAGAATGAAAAGTGAAACATGGTTATTGTCATATTGATTTTAATTTTTTATAGAGTGGCATGCTTAAATGTTATGGGAGATGGTGGGATTAAGTGTCAGATATTTTTCCTTTTTGTTTACTGCTTTTTGTTTTTCTTCTTGTTTTGAAATTACCTTGAAATAAATCGTTCATACAACGGTAAGATGTTTGCCATACATTTGATCGTTCTTATCAAATATGCTTCAAGTACGCTTTTTCGTCGTTGCAGTGTTAAGTTTTGTTTCTGCTTCCTTTCTTAGCGAAAGAAGTAGACCCATGTGCCGATGTCAAATGTTTAAATGGAGGAAGTTGCAAAAAGTTGGAGGGTGGAAAGTTTGAATGTGTTTGCACGGAGGGATATAGTGGAGAGTACTGTGAAAAAAGCAAAGCAAGTAAGTAACGATAACCTTTATTAGTATATAACATTAGTATAATTGCTCAGGGGGTGGTATTTATTTCTTACAAAAATGAGAATGTTAACAAAGATGCTTGTCATGCTCATTATTTACAACAAAACCCCACAGACCCATACATATTTAGAAAGTGTATAAAATATACTTTCATCTCGAATAGAGAAATTATAGGATATATCAAAATTATGACGTCACGAGCCGCATAATTAGCATAATTATGCAAATTTTAAAGAAACTTTACTAACACTACATTACTACAAGCTCTGAAGAAGAAAAAAATATAATTTTTGGCCTCTTACTACAAATACAAACCATTTCCAATTAATCTTTGAAGGGAAGTTAAACAATAATACAGAAATCAATGTTTTTTTAGGATAAACGAATTGCCATACCTCTTGCATAATAATGAGTGTGAAGAAATCCAAACATGATTTATCTCTCTATTGTTGACATTTCTTCGGTAAGGTTCACTTAAATCAGTGTCCACGTCATGTTTTTCCTTCTCTGGGCCATTCTAAGTCCACAAAAGCAATTTCCACAGCTTTTTCCTCATCAATTGACTCTTAATTTGAATCATCGTGACTGGATTCTGATACATCAAAGTAAAACTACTCTTCACAGCCTCGATGAGATTGAATACTCAAGGGAAATTACAAGTCACCTTCGCCAACAAGTCATCATCTTCAACAAAGCAAAGTTTTACATCGTTTTGATTGTCTCCAGAGTGCCAATCTCACGAAGTAGCATCTGTTAGAGCTGCCATTTTTAAATCGCCACGTCAAAAATCATTATGGCCGAAAAAATCTCTCAAAACTCGTCCAAATACAAGGCAAATCGAGCAAATGTTGATAAAACTAAGAAACTACTTCATGTAAATTACAATTAAATGTGATAGTAGTACCCAAGCCCTAAGATCTTTCTTCCAGGGCCGCCGGAAGGGGTCCTGTATATAACTACGCATATATGCGTAGTTGGTATGCAAAGGGTTAAATAGTGTCCAGTGTGCTCTGATTGGCTACTCAAACTCGGGATAGTATCTGCCATTCACCTGCCGACATTATTTTGGATTTCGCGCGCGAGTTCTCCCTCATTTCCCAGAAAAAAAAGGATCTATTTGGTGCTGACTTTCCATTGCCGTGGTATATATCAAAACAGTCATTTACCTCAGTGTCGGCTTGGCAAATATCCACTATTACTCACCTCCACTTGACCAATGATACTAGGGATCGGCGTATGGGGAAATTCGCAAGAAAGCGAAGGACGGGGAACGAGATTCTGAAAGTGGCGGGTAAAGGGAAAAATATTTGCAAGATTTTGATATTCCAATCTCAAAGTGGACTCGTTATTTGGGACCCAATGGGTTCAAATGCAAGAAATTAGCTCTGGGCACGAAAGCTTAGAGTGCAATTCAAAACAAAAGTGGCGTCCATCGCGAACAAACTGCTGTTTGTTTCAAGAGAAGAGTGATATGTGGCCGAAGTAAATGACACGTTTTCATTAAAACTGTTAATATATACCTCGCAAAGCGTTGCTCAAAGAATGGGAGGACACTTTGCTCTTGCTTCAAGGCGCTTATACTTTTTTCGCCTTGAGTTCAAGAGCCTTTGAAATGAGAATAGACATGGTGGGAACGATCAGAAACGGATCGCATTTTCTTCCCTGGGGGCGGTGGCAGAATTCAAATTCGCTGCCGATGCGCTGTTGCTTTGGTCAGCCCAAATCGTTATAGCCAAGTGATTGACAACTTTTTCATTGTGGTCATTCTGTTCATTCGGCCCCAAATGACATTTTGATCAAATGACATTCTGATCAAATCATTCCAATCATTCCGCCCCATTCTAACGACTCTGGGATGAGAACAAGTAAAGAAAAAATAAATAAATAATTTCAAGTACTCTCATTCCAGAATGGTTCCCAAAATACGCGCCCAAGGTTTCCAATCTTTGTCTTCGGATACATATCGAAGGACAGGCAGACCTTTCTAGCTAAATAACTAGCCAGCACGTCACTTCACCCTCAAAACAAAGATGGCGTCCAGTTAAATCTGTTCGCTTAAATACGTCGCTATAATGCTTTTGAGGACCAGTTGACCAACTCCCAGAACATAATCACAAACTGAAGAGCGATCGTTAGCCTTCGCACAAGTACACTGATGCGTGGGGCAGTTGTTTGGCAAGAAGGTCCATTTGCTGTTGTTTGAACTAGCAGACTGATATAGGAAATTTACGTTCAAGGCAATCAATTTATAAACTTCGTTAAGCTAGGACCGAACGTTTCCACGCCCTTTGGGCGTCGCTTCGTGAGGAATGAAGGTTGTAATGAAGGTTTTTTCTCCGGTTTTTCCTCCCTCCTAAAAATCCAGCATTTCCTTATTCCAATTCGATCTGAAATCCGACGGCCCCAGGTTTGTCGGTTGGAAAATTTCTAAGCATCACCTTCGGTAAACAAAGTCAATTTTATTTTATTTATTTTCTTATTTTATAATACTTCAGCATGCGACAAACCTCTTGGCATGGAAAGTGGTGCAATCAAAGACAAGCAGATTAGACAATCTTCTTTTTACAATGCCAACTACATGGGCAAAGCTGCCAGACTTAACAACAAACAATATTGTTGGATGGCTGCACCCAGTGACAGAAGAGCGTACCTTCATATCGACTTGGGTAGACAATTCACGGTAACCGCTGTAGCAACGCAAGGGAGACATAAGTATGCCCACTATGTCACCAAGTACTTGCTGCTGTACGTAGATGGAAGATACCTTAAGTATTACAGGGAAGGAGGCAAACCAAAGGTAAATAAATCATATATTACACTACTCGAAATTACGTGCATGCGTACATGCTACAAATATAATAATGACTTCTACTTACTTCTACACAAGTTAGTGGTATGAGTGGGATATTAGAGACCAATAGTAGGGGCTGTTTACATGGAGGGAGGAAGATCCTAGCACCATGAAAACTACCTTTGATCGGAAGATCCGACTACTAGGTCAGAAAAACAAATATGGCTGCGGCCGGGCATTCAGCTGCTAAAGACTGACAGTTTTATTTGATTTACAGCAGCCACGCCAACCGAAATTTTTGCATGTAAACCAAACGACAACTTGTCTCGCTTTTTAGGATCTTCCTAGTGGTAGGATCTTCCTCTCTTCATGTAAACAGCCCCTAGTAGACCTTAACGGGGGAGGCTCTTAACCACCATGTTTTTGCTATAGAAAGTTTCTAACCATCATGTCCTGGAAACCCTGACTTCCACAGATAAGCTGCTTGGCCACACAGAAACGTTTTCACGTTTTCCCTGTCACAATTAAATTTGGCAGGTCACGTAACCTGGACAGGAAAAAAAGCCAATATTTAACGATCATCAAGATGCAAAATAGTGGCATGTCAATTTCTTGAAATTCGCAATATTATAGAAGTTATGACGCCTTATGTACCTATATTTTTGCATTTTCTACTGTAGGCACCCTCGAGTTAGTTTAAACCGGTTTCTGTAGAATGAAGCAACTGAGAGTATTGCTAATTCCCCTCCCTCGGATGGAATGCTAGTCCATCGCAGGGTTACCCCCAGCAGTATGACGCCGGTACCAATTTTATACCCCTGGGTGCAGAAAAACAATGTGGGTTAAAGTTTCTTGTCTAAGAAAACAACACAATAGCAAGGACTGGGCCTGAAACCACTGACCTTCAGGTCTGACGTTCAGCGCGCTATCCACTACACCACCGCGCCCCGACCCTCGAGTTTATGCCACATACATAAGCAAAACTACCTATAAGCGCCTAGACTGCAAAACAGTCGTATTTTTTGCGGGGAGCGAAAGGTCTGGAACGAGCGTGGAACGAGCGAGTGAGACTGGGGAGAGACGCTAAAAAATACGACGTTGTGTCCAGTAGGGTGTGTGAGGCTCGTGTGCGCTTCGCGGCTCGCGTGTTAGCGCTTTTCTTTTCTCTTGCGCTTCTCTCGAGAGTCTTAAGAGGAAAAATGACTGTATTGCAGTTTAAAAGCGCCGTAGCATTAAACATCAACACGGTGTTTATTGAGTATCTCATTTCGAAGGGTGCCTCAGTATGTAAACTGTACAATGTCATGGCTTGTTATAAGCCAACTACGTACATTTGTTGTTACATTACAAGAAATCTCAGTTCGAAATGCCTATACTGTGGAACCTCAATTTGACGATCTTCTATATAACGAAGTGCTCGGTACAACGAACGATATTTTTTGAGCCTAGTAATAGTGTAATGCAGTGAAAAGAACCCCGATGTAACGAACCCTCGATATAACGAACCAATTTCCCCAGTCCCTTGGCACTTCGTTAAATCGGGGTTCCAGTGTATGTGTTTGCTGTCCCTTTTGCTCTCTTCCTGGTTTTCAGTGGCTTGGAAAGAAACACTGAAATACTTGTTTACTATGTTATTGTTAGGCAGCTAAAAATCGAAAGTAAAAAAATAATAATGAAAAATAATAAAAGATAAAACGCTTGGTTTAAATATTCACCATATGAGAGGTAGCCGCGTTAAATTAATGTGGTTCAATTTGGGGCAATTAGTTTAAATGTAAGGGTAGTTTATCTTTGATGATCACATCTTTCATTCTCATTCCCTGTATGTTTGGTTATGTAGTGAAATTTCAAGGAGAAGTTAGACACCGGTTATTATTGTAGCCGGTACATTTTGGAGTTGCTTGCAACCTCGAAGAGATAACAGACCTAAAATTCCTCTTTTTGGCAAAAACGTTAGTCTTATTGATATCATGTTAATGTAAATAAAAAAATATGGTTTCTTACTGCACATGTTTATCCATTAGGTATTCGTCGGAAACAGCGACTCGGACACTGTTGTGCGTCATAATCTAAACCCACCAATCACATCTCGCGGTATTCGTTTTAAACCAATTGGTTATAGAGGATTTAGAGCCATGAGAGCGGAGGTGTACGGATGCCAATAAGGTAATTACAGCCCTATTAAACGCCTATAGCAAAAAAGGCGAGTTTTAATGTCATTTTTTAGATGGTTGTAAGTTATGATTTCAAAGCCATTGTGCAAATGTCTGAACGGCTGTTTCAGTGCTATCTGCTTGTTCATCTGAAATGCTGCGCAGCAGCTTTCGACCTCGAGAAGTTATAACCACAATTGAAAAAACCATTACTTTCAGCACTTTGCTGTGACGCCTTACACCAAAGTATTTGTTAAGACGTAATAAATGCTCTTAAACGGCAATCGTCACTTTGTCCTGCTCCGGGCGGGATTTTAAGGCCAAGGGATGACCGATATTTAAGACGAGTGACAAAAGTGCCCGAGAGTAAAAACCAAACAATTGCATGTTCTACCGCTGCAAGTATTCAAGGGGTAGATTAAATTAAGGTGAAACCTTAATTTAAGTAAAAGTTTTACTTTAGCCTATTACAGCTAGCCGTTTGGATTGTGCGGAGTAGCGAAAAGCGGCGCGCGGCGCTAGGGTTGGCTTGAAGGAAAACCGGTTTTTTTTGTGCACTGCTTTTTCGCTGCTCGCCACAAACTTAACGCCTGGAACAGGCTATTGTGTTTTCAGTTAATCACTTGGTATACGGTACACAATATTACTACAAAAAAATTATAGCAACTACCCAGAAATAAATAAATAAATAAATAAATAAATAAATGAACCGAAAGTAACGGCAGATCAAGCTTGCCAAATCTGAAAGTTATGAGTTTCTCTAAAATTAACTTTCGGAACTTTACCGTCAAAACCCCTCTATTGAGGTGAAGGAAGGAACAAAGTCATGTTTGATCCGAATGAGGCAACAAAAAAATTAAAACTTAAAGAGTGAACTGAAAAATTGCTTGGAATTTAAAACAACAACAGCAGAAACACTGTGGACATGAATACGTAACCGTCTAGTTTAACAGAGCCATTGTCGATTATCATGATTGTTTCTTTTATACATTTATCTATTCATTCTTTTTGATTGATTGATTGATTGATTGATTGATTGATTGATTGATTGATTGATTGATTGGTTGATTTATTGATTGACTTTTTTTTAATTTTTTGCAGCTCGAATTTGAGAATTGGAAGTTCAGTTTTTGACAGCAAGGATTCTAAGCTTGGTCACTTTTTGGTAGCATATTTAGCAGTTTAAGGAGGGTAAAACGACAGTCAACTTAAGGTCATAAGAAAATTGAAGAGAGGTTAAATTGTTTCAGTAGGCATTGATAAATAATTGTAATCGGAACACAGCGATATCTAAAGGCTTTCAACGCACAAGCGATCTTTGTCAGCTATAAGCGAATAGACGATGAGAAGTGAACTGATCCAATCAGTTTTGAGTACTTACAACAGACTCTTGGGAATGACTACTGAAGTACGACACCTGACCTAAGTTTGCTTTGTTGAAAGTTTTGTTTAATCATTATTGCCAAAAAAGGCCTGCACACGCGATATATAGATGATTTTAAATAAATAAATAAATAAACATTACATGGCGGAACGAAGATATTAATTTTATTTTCAAGTACGTGGTAAAAATAGTATTTTACCTTCAAGCGTAGCGAGTTAGTATAATAGCTTTTTTTAACCACGAGAAAATAAAACTCATATCTTCAAGCCGCCGTGTAATTTTCTTTTCTTTTTATATAGACAAGAGTGTTTTTGCTCAAACAAATGTAAAAGCGGGGAAATGACGTAATCGATATTCTTACCAGTGAAGATATGAAAAATACGCTACTAGAGTCCCGGATGTAGTTTCGTACGAGCTTTAAGAGTAGTCTATTTTCCACTAAAACCGTCTTGTCTATCTAATAAAAATGCATATGCATAAAATAAAGAATCGTTGTCAACGAATAATGTAACTGGTTAATGGTGAGTCTCAATAAAATGGAGATATATGAATGGCCGTTGTGGTTTCATTTAATTAGTGACGGGCTTCTCTGTATAAATTTGGGAAGGCCTGTTTACTGAATTTGCGTCCCCTTCTCCTTCCCCGGCAGCTACCATGGTCTGCACGCAAGCATTTTTGAACACAATGTGGCAAACGCCCTAAAGCATCCAGCGGCAAATGTGCTGTTGAAATTCTCGAGGTCACGTGACATTTCTCATTTTAAGTTGGACATATGCAAAGGTTTCTGCAGGTTAAACTATGTCTGTCATAGGTATAGCAGATACAAAGGGAAAATAAATGAACAATTGAAAAAAATAAGTAACATAAAAATATGAAGGCGAGAGGAAACAAACATTTGAGGCGGTAAACATACACATGATGCACACATGAGCACGTGCACACATGAGCTGAACTGAACTGTCATCCCCGGAGTGCTCTTGATGTTAAACCTACCGTGACTGACTGCAAGTGACTATGGGCGAATTGCGGATTATTTCAGAGCGTTTGCTCTTAGTTATTTCACCTTCATATGTCTCCTATATCATAAAAATTGGGTAGACTGCTCCCTTAACCGTTTTACCTGGGAACCTGATGTGATAAGTGACTATAGAGATGGTCAGTCGATGTACGTTCAGACTGACACTGACTGTCAATCAGAGAAATTAAAGGCCAACATAAGCTTACCCTTACGACCCTCTGTCACTGAAAGATTCTACAGAGCAAAACAGAAGGGGGGATAAAGGGCAGGATTACAAGAACAGAAGGAGATTGCAGTTCGTTAACTTTGATTTCGTGACAGGCGTTCCGAGAAAAATAAATGCAGTTGCCATGAGTTTGAATTTTCTAATCGTTTTTTGTTCCTCAAGTTTCGCCAGTTTTGGCAATATTTCTCTTCCTATTTCAATATATAAAATCAAGTTTAAAGCAAGTTTCTAATCATAATTAAGAAAACACTATTTCTCGGTCGGTATACTGAATTAGAAAATTCCAATCATTCTTCAAGTGCTAGCCCAAAATCCCATTCAAGCAATTATCCAATTGTTTCCCAAATTGAACATCATTTATCCCCGCACGCAATAGAATACACGTATTATAGAGCTATTTTCAATTGTGTCGTTAAACCAAAACCAAAGTAATTACTTTAACTAATCACAACAGGAACAAAAAACAAAATAAACCAAAGCAAATGCAAGCAGTCAGCGTTAAGCGCGGGAAAACGCGTGCAAGCAACAGGGTCTGGTAGGGGGGGGGGGGGGGTCCGGATCCCGCATTCCCGCTCCTTTTTCACGAGAATCCCGCATCCCGCACTTTTTTCATCGCTATCCCGAATCCCGTTTTTTCTTTCCCAAAAATACATTAAAAAAGACTAATTTCTGCAAAAGCTAATAAATTTAAGACGTAGATTGGCCCTTTCGATTGATATTTTGCGTTCGCCTGGTTTGCCGCTATAACGTTTATTTGGGTCGTGACGATTTCCCGAATTCCCGACAGACAGGCAACAAATCCCGCATCCCGTGCCCAAATTTTGGGGAATCCCGCTTCCCTGGTAGCAGTCAAATCCCGAATCCCGGCAAGATCTTTTGCGTTTTCCCGAATCCCGCACCGTATTTTGGTCAAATCCCGGATCCCGAGAATACCCTTCCAGACCCTGAAGCAAGTCACGGTAAGTAATAAAGTCACGAGCGTAATAAAGCAAGTAAAGCAAGTAGAGCAAGCAAAACCCGAATTACTTTCGACACTCGAATGAAAACCGCTCTAAGGTCACCACTAAACTTTCTCCGTTTTAAATTAGTTTAAATTGAACGCTCCTCCTCGGAAGAGCATTGTCTGGAAATACCGTTGACTCCCGATAACTCGAACCTTCAAGGGAAATCGACAAAGGTTCGAGTTATCGGGGGATGGAATTCCTGCTGACACCACGTACACTTATCACATGTATTCGCACAGGAAGAACTGACATGTTTTGTGCACCAAAACACCAGGAAACTAAAGAAATTGTCACAGAGAACAATTCGACACTTCAAAACTACAATGCTCCTCATTTTTTCGTAAATTGTTTCAAAATAAATTCATTGTTATGGAGTGTGTTTTCTCTCATTACACTTTGACAAACGATGTTCGAGTTATCGAGGGTTCGAGTTATTGAGGGTAAAATTACAGTTAATGTATGGAGCAATTCCAGGAAAAATCAATTTGGTTCGAGTTAGCACAAGCTTCGAGTTATCGAGGGTCCGAGTCACCGGGAGTCAACTGTAGTGCATCCTCAGAATTTTTCTCATCCAATTGTTGTTTGGTTATAGGCCTTTCACTCAAGGACATCAGATTTATTCAACTCTGGTCCCACCCTCGGGCGCCATAAAATGCTTATATCTCATATTAGTGAGGTTTTCTAGAAAATGTTTTATCGTATAAAAAAAATTGCTTTAGATGTTGGCAAAATGAGTTTTACACGGGCGTGCATTTTTTAGTTGGGGAAGGTACGTTTTTTCTTGGGGGGGGGAGGGCTGGGGCCTCAGAGGGGAGGGTCATCAGTGAAAAAGAGCACCAAAAGGGGAGGGCCATACCTCATGTGAGCTATTCAAGGGAGGGTCACACATCTTTTCCAGAAGTTTTTAATGAGAATTTTTGTGATGTTGCTTTCCATTTTTCTTACAGATTAAGTTTTTCTTTTCACCTACTTTGATTTAATTTGGTGTTTTATTATAGGTACTAGGTTACATTTTTACATGTATATTATGCCATGGCACATAGTTTCTCTCGGAGGACTCGTGTCCTTTTCTGTCCGTATCGAGAAGTACTTGACTCAGGTATCGTTTCCTCAGCTTCTTGCTGTTGGCTATCTGCTGCCTGATCTCCTGAGCCGTTTAGTTCTGAAGAGTTACTAGTAGATCCAACAATGCGCTCTACCCTGTCGGAAATGTCGGAAATATTTGTTTTTGAGAGGCAGATTTCGCATGCTAAACAACTAAACCTTTCTGTTAAAGTAACCAACAGCAATGCCGGCTAGTCGGAGAAAGAAGCACGTGTATTTTCCCTTAGATATTTTATGTTCAAAACTTTTATAATACTCAAATACTTCCATATTCAAACTTCAGCTATAAAACGTAAATATCCCACAATGATTGTTCGCATTTTCCTTGTTTCAGCACGCACACATTCAATATCGAGATATATTCATATTCAAACACTTTGCGTTCACAAACGAAACGTTCTGAGGTTTCTACAGCATGGAACATACCATGTTGTAGTGAGGGGAGGGTCGCGCTTTTGTCAGTCACCTGAAGGTGGGGGGTCAGGAGTTTTTTAATTAAAACGCAAGGGAGGGCCAATACTTTTTTGGGAAAAAAATACCAAAATTCCCCAGCCCTCCCCCCCCAAGAAAAACGTACCTTCCCTTTGGAAAGAGGTGCCAAATTTCCTTTTTGTTTTGAGTACCCTGTAGAAATGTGTATATATATGTTTACGTCTCTGATTGCCTACGTTTATCTGTAGCTCTCTTGAGAATAGGCTTACGTTTGAACGCTTAGAGAGAACTATGAATTTGTTTAACAGTTAAAGCAAATTAGTGTCGAAGTATGAGCGACTCCGACTCCAGTAATGATATTTTTATTACCCAAAGTAGTTTTTCTGGTACTATATATTAATATTCAGTCCTCTTGGCAACTTGAAAGTCTGTTGGACTTGGGACCAGGTCCTTTTAATGGTTTAGATGTTGAGGAAGAAGTGTTAGAATCACTCCAAGAACATCCGTGGAGTGCATCCACTAGCAATGTCGGTGAGACCAACAAGAAGGTTAGAATACGACAACGCGGCATTTAAATAGCGACACATCGAAAGTTGAGGAAAGGAACAGAGAATGAATTCGACAAAATACAAAAAGGACGACGGCATGGCATACTAGAGCATGTTTTGTGAAATAACTACAGGTGAATAACTGCAGGGGAATAACTGTATGGGAATAATTCAGCCCCGCTCGCCCCTGTTACAAATGGAAAGCCGCCACCAGCTTTTCACTCCGACAGTCGGTGATAATAAATTTGTTCGCTTGAACAAAACAAAAGAAAACCGAGCCAAGTGAGAAATAAGTCGTCAGTGAGTCGTCCTATTACATATACTAATACCTATACCTTTACAGATGCCTTTATGAAATGGAGCCTTTATTTCCTCAGGTGACGCCGTAAATTTCCATCATCTTTACCCTAAATACTGAATTGCGGTCAGTCTCAGTTGATATCATATCGATAAATTGCTCCAACACTTGTAGCTACTTATGTTAACTCTTGCTTTCGTGACTGACTTCAACAAGGACAGTTCACGGATTATTTTTTTATTGGACAGACTTTATTTGGAATTATCAAGGAACTTTTTCTAGAAAGAATACAAGAGCTTCACACTGGCGTTAATATCGACAGTTCATTTTACCGTTAGTTTTTTTTAGTAAACTAATTTTCCTTCCAATTAGCGTTAATTTAAGTCTCGTTTAATACTGATACCTTAATTCACACACTCATAAATTTCCCAATATTAAGCAAGGCAGATAACTCCAGTGCCTGCAACAGATCGCTCGCGAATTCCTGCACGTCTTCAAACAAACCAAAGCACGTACTTCTCTGTTTCTCGGCTGGATTTCTAGCCCACGAAATAACCCGGAGTTTGTCGACGGCGTCATGTTTCCTTTACGGCTCAAAAGATTAATACCCCGTATTGTTTATTACATTTATTTACATGTATATGTTTATTCAATGTGCTTAAGAATTTCCATGGTACTCACTTTCCCAATTCTTCGATACTCTGTTGTTTTGAACACTGATCATGTAATGTTTCACCCCCGGAATTCCCTTTGAGTCACGTCATGCGTGCAGTTCTAACTTCTAGAGCGAGTTGCATGAAACTTAATTAATGTCCAGCGTATAACTTGTAATATCAGACGTTCAGCCCAGTTAAAGTCACTGTTTTAACGTCGGACGTTAGTAGTACCTCGTACTAGGTAAAACTATCTGATTATGAATATCTTCTTATCTAAATTTTCATATATATCTTAATAATTATAGGCTATTTTTGGTCATTGATATATTTGGGCGGTAGATCATGCCATCCGTCACTTTAAATGCCTTAGAATTATGAAATCGGTGAATTATCAAGTTTGAAGTTAGCCTGTTAAAATGCCCGCGACATGTACAAAGGAAACGGATTCATTTCAGGTCATCCTCAAAGGTTGTCACGTCTGGTAACCACAATGACGTCGTGTCTGTTGTAATCCACAGTATGAGTGGTTGATTATTGCATCCATCCGCATTGGCCCTGCTTCTGTGTAAACTTCATTAAGTACACGCCACAGGAAGTGAAACAGAACAAAACCTTGTGGATATTGTAGTGACATCCAGCTAAAAAAGGTGAACATTTGTAAATGGTGTGCTATGCTTTGTTTATTGACCGATTATTTGTTGAGTTATTCGAACATCGGACGTCTCCACGCAAACTAGCACTTGAGAAACAAGCCTACTGCTCATATATGATAATGCTTTGTAAATGCATAACTCAAGCGTCGTTGGGTCGCCTTCAAGGATACAGGTATCTCTCGCGTGGCATTGTGCTACCGCTGTAACCAATATCAAGTGTACTAATGGAGTCGGGTATTCGAGCTTAATCGATAGCTAGTTGAGTGCTCGACATGATCAAGAATTTAAATCAATTAAGTAGAACAATTCTGCGTATCCTTAGCTTTCATCAGCGTGCAAATCTGCTACGAGGAAACTGTTGTCGGCTAAGTATCTCCTACTTCGACAACGTAACAGCTTTCTTTATTTATTGTCCAAATTGAAATAATATACTTCAAGGTCACAAGAATTCAACTACAGGAATTAACTGTGTGACATGGGATGGACACATTATAATTACCAACGTTCTCAGACAGCCTTAATATATGCCCATACGCAGTTTTAATATTCCTTTTCCTCGTACTCCCAAATATATGTACTCCGAAATATATGTAACTTGTTTCGCAATGCTCTCGTCAGTTTTGCGTTGGCAAATTGCAAAAAAACTTTGTTCTTTTCCAGGTGTGTATCTTCACAGATCTATTGAAGACCTGCGTGATGTACCCTGGGAACGAGGAAATGGAACGTTGTTTCAGGATTCTTTTAATGCTTTGCATTTTAATTAACTTGGCTCATGGCGGTAAGTGGAATGCCAGTACTGATGCCACCTTCAAAACAAGTGACGCAGTAATTACTGTAGTCAGAAGGGATTTTTATTTTGACGTTTCTGCTTACAAAGCTAGCAATAATATGGGAGATGAAACCCCGAGAAAAAATGTTAAGGTGTATATCCCAGTCGTGTTATTACTTACGTACTTACGGCGGATGTGAATTTAACTGGCTTTAAGTGCGTAGACATGAAATTAGAGACGATGTAACAACAGCTGGTGTAAACGTAGAAAACTGGTGAGCGTGCTTCAGCTTCTTTTACGTTTATGCTAGCAGATCACGCATCCTCCCTTTGAAATCCACCCTTAATCATGCAACCAAGTTTGGATATTTCCTTGCAAAAAATCAGTGGTCCCCCTATGAGTTTTTTTTTCCCATTGCTAGGTTCCTTTGTTCCCTTGTTACCTATCTAGTTAAGGCCGCGGGTGACAAGCTGCTCATGAATAAATTTGTAAGGGAAAATTTTGGTGGAGGTCTTACGTCAAAAAACTTTATACAGTGGAACCTCGATTTAACGAAGTGCCAAGGGACTGGGGAAATTGGTTCGTTATATCGAGGGTTCGTTTTATCGAGGTTCTTTTCCATACATCGCACTATTACTGGGCTGAAAAATATCGTTCGTTATACCGAAGACTTCGTTACATAGAGGTTCGTTAAATCGAGGTTCCACTGTATCTTGAAGGTTTGGGAGCCAATTCCGTTGGCACCTAACAGAGAGCTTGGGGAATGGTGGAAGTGCAACAAGGTGTTTTTAATTGACATACTGCGCTTCTTTGCGATGCTATGAGCTCCTAAAGTTAAGATTTTGTAAAAAGGCGAATCCGTGTCCAAGTTTTCTCCTCGTGGAGAAGACAACACTTCTTGATTTTACCACTCATTGATCAGTTAAAATCTCTATTGTGTCACAACAGAAGCCAATTATAGGATTTCGAGTTCCATTGAAAGTTGTAAGCTTTTAAATGAGTGAAATCGTCCTTGTATAAATTTGAAGCTTTCAATATTTTGTTAAAAAGTCTGTTTGAAAAAATTGCTTCTGTTGTGACAATCTACAGTATACCTAGTTTATCTGCCTGTTGTGTCAGTTCAGGAAATTCTATATTCGCGCTGTATTCTTGGACACAAACTTGGTGGTTAAAGAGCTTCCGAAAGCTTACCGAATAAACACGAATGTTTAAGGTAAGATTATGCTAATTATGGAAATCAAATTCTAGCAGCTATTGTTCACTATCCAGAAAAGAACAATACGTTGCAATTTAAGGATCGTAAATATTTGGACTGAAGAATAGAAGCGTTTCCGAAGCCCTATCTTAGCTATAAGGAGTATTATTTTAGTTTTTACTTTGTTTTGTTGAAAAACTTCTAAAAAGTTTCTATTGACGTTTGAAAGTGAAAAAAAAAAAAAAAAAAGCCGGACCTCGACAGTATTGTTTTTTTTTTATTTAAAAGTGCTTGAAAGTCACAAAATATCCGTTGCCACGATTTAATGCACGTGCAATTATTGATTCTGAAACTAAAAGTTTTACTGAAGAGCCTATTCATGAATATTTCGCGCAGTGTCGCTACTAGTCGTCGCACTTCGTGCATACACTTTAAATAAATGAATACTGATGACCTAGTCTCTCACCCGCGGCCTTAGTAAAGTGGAAAATTAAACAAAAAGAAATGTCGAGGCGCAGAGTTGTTGCTTCCATCCGGAAATTTGCAACGGCTACAGACGTCGTTGACAGGTTGTCGCTTTTGATTAAAGCTCGTAAGCGTAAATCTTTATATTTAGCGTAGAAAGAAATAAATAAAACATGACAGCTATGGATTAGTTTCCCTGAAAAGAGAGCAGAAAGCGAAAACAAATACAAAATCTGTCCCGGCTGAACAAATTTTGAATGTAAGATAAATGCCGAAATGAAGCGAATTTATAAGCTTTGTTTTTCATTGAAGTTTACATATACACCGCTTCTTCAAACAGAAATGTTTGCCTCGCTGTATTTTTTCTCTGTCAGCCGTACTTCTGCGCTCCACGCGACTAAATTCATTGAACGATCAAGTAAAAGTTGGCGTAATTTGCATAGTTGGAACATGTCTTATTCAAATCACATTTAGCCGGACCAGATTTTTGGCGCGTTCTTTTGGGACTATTCCAGAATAGGAGTACTCGGAATTGCCGGTTTTCACTGTCACGCCATCAAAAAATAAATTCAAAACGATTCAATATCAGAAGCTAAGAATTTCAAATGTTACAAAAGGTTAATGAATAAACAATTTCTCCAAGTCCCAGATCTGTGCGGTAAACCGTTCTTGAGTTATTTGCCGAAACGTTCCACGGAAATTTATAGAGCTCAGTATGCAGACGCCATATTAGTGTCTTTCCGAGGGTCACCAACATGGCGGCCGGAAATCGATGAAAAAATCTGGAAACTCACATTTGCTGTTAGAGCGATTACATTTCCCTCGTGATGGAAACTTGTGAACAGATATATTTTCAGGTGCTCTTACACCTGATGACAATAAAAATCTAGCAGGCCTAGCGAGTTTTGATTTTTGAATTTTATGACGTCACGTGCAAACCAGCAATAGACGGTATTTACGTTCTTTTGGGAGCTATTCCGTTTTCGAATGAACGAAACATCAGTCCATTCATTCTGCTCCCGATAGCAGGATGAACAGAATGAAAGGAATACGGTTTACTCTGGTTTACTCGGAATAGACAGAATACAATGTACGCGTTCTTTTCGGAAATTTTTGGCGGGAAATCCTACGCGGCCGCCCGCCGGTCGCAGACATAGTAGTTCTCAGGTCACCTCTGCCATGGGTATTCCGTTTTCAAAAGGAGCGTTCTTTTCGAAATTGAAATGCCGTGTATTCTGTTATTCCTAAACAGGAATAAGAATGGCCAGAATAGTCCCAAAAGAATGCACCCTTTGTTCGGTCCGTAGCGAGGTAATATTTGGGCCACTGTTACCTGATCAGGAGCCGTACCCTCGAGTACTGTACGTGCAAAGTAGCGGTAACATCAAAACCAGAACAGAGGACAGTTATTGGAGTGTGCTATTTCTCACACAGCCCCCACTTCAACAATGCATACATTTTCTGACTCTTTGGCTCTATTCGTGATTACATAATTAATTTATGGCCGGGCTCTGCGGAAATTGTACCCTCCCACCTCCTTCAACTGAGTTCCTGGAATTCACAGCTATAAATACTAAACTCATTTGTGAATTCATGCTTCCTACAAAAGCCCCGAAACCTTTCGGGCCGATTACGGATACGATAATTCACTCTGTATCTTGAGTACAAAGAAGCTTCTAAGCTTGAAACTTTGAACTTTGCTATAAGTTAAACATTTGTTATTTAAAGCGCTTTGAGACGTTGTAATAAGCGCTATATAAGCTTTATATATTTATTTTTTATTTATTTTATTTATCTTAAAGACAATGTTAAAATGACAGCTTTGTAGAACGAGTGGCTCATATTTTTACAGATGGCTTTCCGGGGCTGGTCCAAAATCGTGCAACAAAAGGGTTGAGTCTGTTTGGGAGAGGCCTTGTGCCAAAAATTCACCTCTATCAGTTTTGTTAAATGTAGCAATTGTCCTTTCTTCTTTCTTCCACTCCTCTCTTTCCTCTCCCTTCCTTTGCGCTTCACAAAGAAGGAATTGAAGACACGCCAAGGCCGATCCTAAGCTAGACTCGATTTCCAGCCGTTTATAAGGAAGTCCGGTTTCATCCTTCTCCCAACAACACAAAACGGCTGGAGATCGAGCCTAATCGTCAACGCATTGCGTTGCTGTGTTTGCGCAAGTATTAAATTCATGATCCCAAGCCATTAGTTATATATGCGGTTCCTAAAAATCACCCGATGAACAAGTTTTTGCAGTTGTATGCCACAAACACATTAGTTTTCAGTTAGTTCGATGAACTTACACAAGACTGTTTAATTTCATTCACAGCATTTGAAAATAATGTTACGAAGGTGGACAACACTAGTTCCAGGTTGGTATTAAAGTATTAATAATATGTTTGCTACATCGGTGGAAAACTAGCATAAGTCAGTTTTTTCTCAAAAGTACAAAAAATGTACAGTCGGTCTTTTTTTTTCCCTCTTGCACAAACACAATAAACAAAAAATCTTTAAGCTCAAAACAAATAAACTCCTCCCGTCCTCCGTCCCCACCCTCTCGCCATTTTATATGAATTCAAGTGTGTTTGAAAGACCTATAAATAGCTGTCATGAAATTCAGCATTATTATTCAATTACTTGTTAACTCAAATGAATTGAAAGTGAATTTATGAAATGATGATTCACGTGAATTACAGGTGAACAATTTACCCCGTGAATGATTTCAGTTTTAATGATATTGTGGTTTAAAAGCAACTAATGAGCAGGCCTCCTCAGGTCAAAAATAATGACAACAAAATAGCCTGAAGGAAAGCTACGCGAGAGTTAACTTTGAGGACATATAGTTTACCAAGAAAATAAAAGTTAATTACAGCGCCGTCTCACAAATAGAGCTTAAACTTTTTTTTCGATGGGCAAATTTCCTTCGCCGTTTGGGGATTATGGGTGATTCATGCAGACCGGAGTGAATAAAGTTCCCTCTCGAATTATGTTTGAAAAATCCAGGTCTCCACCTAGCAGTAAAATCACTCTTAGAACGCGTCATAGGATTGGCTAACAAAACAATAAACCAGGGATAACCAAACAACAGAAACAAAGCCGCTCGTCTTGAAAACAACAGAACTGGGTGATAAGAAGATGCAGTGAATTAGAGGTTCTAAAGAGCTGCGTGCCAACAGGTAAAATAAATCAGCTGTTAAGGCCACAGGATTACCTGTCAACTCTTGGTTTGAAATGGTTCTTGCTGTTTCAAAGAGTTTTACCCTTCGTTTGTTTACTGTTACTGACTTACGGCTAGCCCCATCTCAGAACATTAGCATGTGCAGACGGCTTTGCCAGCTTACATCTCAGAAGGCCACCCAAGTGTTAGTAACAGAAGGTGGTAGTAAATGGGACCATACTAACATGCAATCGTTTTGACTAAATTGAAAATTTACTTAAGTGTTTTACCCGCTTTTTTTCTTACAGTTGCGTGCAGGCGGAGCCCCCAGTAAACGCATCTGCAAAAAATGCTTCATGTATTTTCTATAGCTACAAATTCACTAAAGACGGGCTTTGCAGAGGCATCATCACCAGTTTATACGTGTTTGGAGATAAAGCCACATTGGCATACGGAGAAAAGGAAACAACGACATTCCAAAGCTATTTTAATTTCTTCGAAATAACTGAGCAATGCAAGCCTTTTATGAGAGATTTGTATTGCCGTTATCATTTCCCGCCATGCGATACTACGTTAGAAAGACCTCGAAAGAGGAGGATTTGTCGCAGGACATGCGAGTATTTGGACAACGTTTTGTGCAAGGATGAAATGATTTACATCAGGAAAGCCGCCGAAACAGCTCCTGTGTTTGACTACGACATGATAAATTGCTCTACTTATGAAGTTGCTAATGGAGGGGATGCTCCTGAATGCTATCAATATCATCTTCTACCAGGTAACTTCTGGTGTGAGGAAGAATGAAAGGTGATCATGTCCTCTAACAGGAATCCTTACCTCGGATATACATACAGAGACGTACAAACTCTCTAGAACTGAGGGGAACACACTATCTACCAGAGGCAATAGCAGTTTAGTGAGTAGGGCCAACCGTGATACTTCTGTGCCCCTCAACTTTCCACTGGATAATAAAAGTAATCTAGCTTTTTAGCAACCGTAATCATGCATACGGCATTTCTTGTTTTGCTTTCAAACATTTAGCTGTTCTGACACAATTTTTTTCCTTTCTACAGATGATGATACTAGGAGCACAGGTTTGTGACTAATATTGTGAGACTTACATTACATTGAACTATCCAACTACAGAGATGCATGCGCATTTTGTACTGCCTGCTATTTGTCTGGGTTTAAATATGAAGGAAGCAGATGTACACTGAGGGAGAAGGGCTTAAGTTGGGGCGAATACGTTGTAACAGCGACAGTTTTAGCAAATATATTAACAGGAAACTAATGTAGCTTTTGCCTTTACTCGCATTTGTTAAACTTCTGGATACGTCCTGTCTTTCTCTTGATCAGAATAAAAGAATAAGAGAATTACGAAATGTACTGACAAGATAGTTGGTTAAAACATTACAATTGGATCTTTGTCGAGTCACAAAAAATCGGGCCCAGTCATTTAGTGGGAAAACTTGGATATGCATGTTCCCAAGCATCAGTAAGTTTTAATTCGTATTTAGGGTCGGGATGACTGATTTGTTAAACGTTGAGATTAAATTCGGTACACGTGTATCTAGTTAGCAATGTAATAGAATTTTGGGAAAAATGTTTTTTTTTTCAAAATGTTGAATTCTAAATAAGTTTTCCCTTTCAGTAAAGCCTCTCTTTCTATCAAAGACATCCTCACCCTTATCTTGAGACCTTATACATCACATTCAGTAAAATTATCAGCTTGTGTTATTCTATGACTTCCCTTCTTCTCATCATACTGTTAAATGCTGATTTTCGCGTAAATAGAAGAAGGCAGGGGCCGAGTAGGGATTTAGGATTTCTATGGTAAAAAGTCCTACAAAAAAAGCCAGATTTGATTTATAACCCACAGATTGTTACCATGGCATCGGCGTTGGGTATCGTGGGAGCGTCAATATCACCAGGTCTGGCCGTACATGTCAGCCATGGACCTCACAGTGCCCTCACCGTCACTGGCGGATGCCTGAAGATGCTGCTGATAGCCAGAACATGTGTCGTAACCCGGAAGGCAGTGCTCCGGATGGACCGTGGTGCTACACCGCTGACCCTAAAGTTCGGTGGGAATACTGCAACATATCTCGATGTCCTCCTAGAGGTAAAGTGGAATTTATTCAGAAACTTAGCCAGCAATGAAAGTAATAATTTCGGCCGCTGAAAATGAGGTCTCTGGGTATTTGAATATAAATCTATTTGTTTTTGTGTTTGTTTTTTGTTTTGTTTTTTTCATTTTTTTTGTCAGGAATTTTTGGGAAAAAAAGTCCTAGAAATTTTACAAATGAATCACGTGTAATTCAAAAGATCTGTCTTATCCCCAGAAAGCCAAATTTCGATCACAATTAAGAAAAAAACGACCACATCAGAAACCTTAATTTTCCACAGTGAGACTCCGTTTAGGCGGAGGGGTGTCCGGTCCAGCCCTGAAAATGCCGGTAATTAGGAGAGCCAAATTAGCACCTAAAATGTGAACATATTCTACTCACCAAAACGACTTCATTTTGGGGCTGAAACGAAACGTTTGAATTAGCAGGGTTCCTGGGAATCATGTTAACTAAGGAGTGCCTTTGAATCCGGCCGATTGAATTTACCTACTTTTAAGGTGCTTTGTTTCAAAGTTTTCTTAGTACAGTGAATTAATACTTAGTGCCCATTTTACCTCAATAGTTCCCGAGGATGCTCCAACTTCCTTAAAAGGCTACCCTCTGAACTCATCTGCAATTCACGTCTCCTGGGAACGCATCCCTCCTTCCTTGTACAAGGAACAAGTGCTAGGATACCGGATAAGATACAGAATCCTTGGGTCCCGGTTAAACAATGAACTAAATGTTACAAGTACTATCAAAGAGGCTGTTATTGGGAGACTTGATCCACGAACTAGCTACCAGATAGAAGTAAACGCATTCAATGAAATCGGTCATGGGCCATCTAGCAAGATTCTTGTCATAACAACATTACAATTTGGTAAGTGCTGAACTGTTTCCCCCGCTTTGTAAGTATTGTTACATAAAGGTCTAGTGATTTTTACTGTGATACTGCATAAGGCCAAGTTCTGCTGGCTAAATTATCTTGTAATTCGCTCTCCATTTTTGGAAAAAAAGGTGAAGCTATTACTTGCAGATAGCTCATTATACTTTGTGTTATGTTTAAAGAAACAAAAACTTCAATTCAAATTTTCGTTTACTCGTTTTGCTTTCTTCTTCCTCTTCAACGCTCAGAACCTCCCGCGTGTTTAGTTGCAAACGCTAAAAGTCATGCAGAATAAAATCGCATGGATTCATGCATCCCTCTCTTGAATCGCTTTCGATTTTCAGTCATTTTCGTTTGCAGATAAAAAAAGGTCTCAATTTAGGCACCCTAACTGATACGTATTGAATGATTTACACTTTCCCCAAACTGACTTCAAGGGCTTTTACTATTGACAATTCACGTAGATGATTGCATGAACTTTTGTCTTAGTAGAGCGAAACATGGGCAATATTAATATTTAAGGTATTGGCGATTTGAGCACACAATTCGCAGGCCGTCGAGTGAGGTGGGTGGTTTAGGCCTTTGGCGGGTAGCATTTGCTCTTTTAAAATACTACTTTCGTTTGATGCAGACGGTGAAATCACGGATGAGCCATTAGCCCTTCATAAAACGATATAGTGTAGTAAGGACAGACTAAAAGTATTCCTGGAATTTTGTCCGTGTTTTCATGAGGAAAATGGACAAATAAGAGCGCGTTTTGCGTTTCTATGCCTCAACAAAATTTCTCCAGAATTACATATCATCATAGAAGGGAATGATTATATGAACTTTGAAAACAAAAGGGAAATAGACACAATTCTCCTTGCAGGTGTTGTCATCGTTGATGTGGCCTTTCAACTGGTGTTGGACAAGGAATTTGATAATAACCTCCTAAACCGTAGCAGCAAAACATTTGTGGAGATGGAAGGCAAAATCAAAACCATGGTATGACTCGGTTTGATTTGCTGTAAGGCTTTGTCCACAATTGATCAGTGGATGGGGAAGGTTTGTGTGTGCTTGTGTGTTCTAAGCATTTACATGGTACACCATGGCCCACATTTTCCTTGCATATGGCAAAATATGAAAAATTCAATCAATTTTCATTTGCATTGCAGATAACGCGTCATTTCAATAAATCTTCTGTTTTGAAGATATATGACATCAGAGTTCTGAGCTTCAGGTATGATCATGCTTGTAAACTATCACAAAATGCACCAATCACGGACCAAATTAATCAATTAATACCACATAAAGGAACTGTGAAAATTTGACTCTTTAAAAATAAGAAGAATAAATAAATAAATATTTAATTAACAAAATTGCTCTCTTGTTGGGGACAAAGATTATTTAAATTTATTGTTGTTGTTGTTGTTGTGAATTTCGGTTTTGTCACATTTGCATTTACTTTACGTTCATTTATCATGCATGGTGTTGTATGCTGCGACAGTTATAATATTGATATTATGGATAATATTATGTCCGTGTGCACGTTGTAACTGGCCAGTTTTTTTGTCCATAAGCTAAGATTAGCGGCGGGGGAATTTGATAATCTTTGTGAAAGGTTTAGAAGGCTGTTGTCTACACTCCCCAAAAATCAAGTAGATCAAATTGAAAGACTTAGATACCTTGAGCAGGATGAAAGCAAGTTTGCTTAGTGCGAAAAGACAATGCGAAATAAGTGAAACACGTGTTTATTTCTTATTTCGTAGCCGTGGCAGTCTGAAGGCAGACGTTACAGTCTTAGCTACAATTAATACAAACAAGACGACAAAAGAAGAAGCTATTTCCCATTTAATAGAAGGACTTGATACTGCACCAGGACAGCAAATCACTGCCATATTTGTTTTAGGTAAGTAGTCAAGAAAAGTGGTCCTCTAGGGTTTTCAAGAATAATCACTGTAGAACTAGGGTGTTTACCATTTGCAAAAAAATGCAATTGAGCTTACCGTTAAAATGTTAAAAATGGTGAAGGTTTTTCAAAATCAGGCTAACAACCAAAAGAAATGGCGCTTGCCATTTACAGCTCCGCACGAAAAAGTGAAAAATGGTTCGGAATATTACAGCAGTCGGTCTCAACCAGTAAACTCCCCAAATCTGGAATAAATCTTGATTTGTTCTCCACTTTTCTTTCTTAAATATTTTGCCTTCTAACTAGTATTTGGAGATTTTTTCGTAAGCGGTAAATATCTATAAGCTCCTGAACGCCTATCAAGTTAGTAACTAATCGCTAAAGTTATTCAGGGTGGACCATACCAGGCTTAGAATACACAGGTGCCCTCATTATAAAGATGTTATACAATTAAAGCTATCCGAAAAACAAGACGGTAACAATCTTAAGAAAAATATTAAAGGTACAAAAAGTAGGTAAACTACAGAATGTATTTACCCCATTTTGCCTGGGCTTTTTTTGAGTTTCTGAGCTTATGCCCTACCCCTATAGATCTCGTAAAGTATTCACGCTCTCGTGATGAAACTTGGCACGTTTTATGCACGTCATTAGCTTAACGGATTGGGTTTATGACATGTCGATTATGACGTTTGATGACGTCACAATGACGTCTCAAAGCAGCCGTTTTTAATTTTGAGCCGCCATCTTGAATCCCGAGCAAGCAGTCATATATTTGACAATGACGTCATCGAAAAATATATGAATTTGTTTAAGTTCAAAACAAGCACAAAAAAGTAAAAGATTATCTTCTTCTTACAAACGAGGGGAGAAAAACTGAAAAAAGACTGAAAAAAGACGGAAAATGGCCAAACACTTCCTGAGTAGACGGCTGCTGTGGAAACGTCAATCATCATAGACATGCCATTGACCCAGGAAAATTTTCTCTGATAAGTTTCAGGAAAAGTCACGAGATTTGGTGATTATTCGTCTTCCCGTTTAAAAGTTATAATTCGTTAAAGTCAGCGCGGGCACAATGTGCCCCCCCCCCCCCCCCTCCAGGCTAACTAGGGTTAAAATTTGGGTTACAATTTTGAATAAAGACGAACACGAGTGCCTAAACAGTTTTGATCTTATTGTAGAAGCCACGCTACTAGAGGAAAATTCAAGACCAATCAGTAAAATAATAGCCTTAATTTATTCCCTTTAGATCTTTTTTTATCTAAAGGAGCATGTTGTTCTGAACTTTCGGATTGCGTTCCCTGTATGTAACGTAGGACTTCTTTATCTTTGCCTCTTGTTTTCAGATGATCAACATCGCCGTTCTGAATTCAGTTAATCACGGGCTATCTACCAAAAGCGAAACCTTTTCAAAATATTGTAACATAGCAAAAAAACAAGGGGGGATCGGATCCATTAATCCCCTTGTACCACGGGTGGGGACTTTAAGTTTGGTTGTTCGTACGAGGGTTAATCCAGCCACAAAAGGTTTATGGCAGGGGTGCATATTATTCTTCTTCATCCATTACAACTAATTGCTTGCTTTGTTATTTTTTTCTTTTTAAACAATAAGAGAAGCCGCAGCCTCCTAGAAACTTGAAAGCAACAAATGTGCAGACACGGTACTTTATATTGACCTGGGATAAGCCAAAATATGGCAGTTATTACCAAATAGACAACTATACCATCGAACGGAAGAAAGAAAATTCTGGAAACTTCACAGTACTACGGACACTACCGTTCGCTTGGACAGGCATGATGATGAAGGATCTGGAACCCGCTACAGAATACATTATTCGATTGTCCAGTAACAACAAATATGGAAGGTCTGACGGTGTCTCAGTAACACAAGGCACACTGCCTGGTAAGTACCATTGAGACGTATTATTCTGGTGGCCATGGAAAACCCCTGTCTAAGCTTGTGGGTAAACTAAACAGAGAGTGGATAAATATATTCGATAACAACCGTTCAGAATTGCATTACTGTGGTTCCTTAACTGTGGTTCCTTAATATATTGAATCCGATGGTGACTTGGCTCTGATGGTGACTTCCGCTCAGGTTGTCAGAACGTAAGTCACTGTCACCAACAGTCTTTTTAAGGTGATTCCCTTAAATTACATTGCGCATCGTTTCTGCGCATCATTTTTTTTAATTTGCGTGATTAGCGCGCGCACGAGCGCGCGCAACTTCGGAACTTGATAGGTTTTCTATGAAAGCTGAGCGTTCAGAGAAATGACAGGTCGTTTTCTTCTAAACGAAGTCGGTAACCCCCATTTTTTAATACATTAATTCAAACGGCACTCGGTCGAGTACAATATTTCGCGATTTCAAGAAAAGGTAAAAATCCTACTTTGAGATATTTTTATTTAAATGCCAAAAAGAACACGTCTTTAGGTACAGCAGGGTATGTACGCACGTGGCAAATTCTTTAATTTTTTTCATATCCTTAATTCCTGTTCAACCAAAATAGTATACAATCCAGGTGCCTGTTGGATGCTCCACCGCTGAGCTATGGGGTACTCTTGGTACGATGATGTTCAACCAAAATAGTATACAATCCAGGGGGTACTCTTGGTACGATGTAACACTCAGTAATGTCGAGCAAGTCTGGAAACTAACACATTACATTCGGTATCTTGAATTTTTACTTCGCCAAATTCCGAATTACTGTTGGCTTTCACAAAACTAAAGCTAGCCTTTTATTTCGAAAACAGTTGCTATCCGTCTGAAAATTCGCCAATTAACTAGTTTCATTAGTCGTTCGCGGGTGGCTACATTATTTATTTGGCACAGCTAGGATTCTTTCTTACCAGTAGTTTTCTTTTCTGAGGTGTTTTTCCTTTCTTTGAGCCTGCAACTGAATTTTAGGTTCATTCGTTGCAAGGAGTTAGGCATGTCTTATTGTAACTCTTGGATTCCGTATATCCTCAAGTTTAAACAACTACCTGCAATCTCTGTTTGTTTACTTTTTCTTTTGACTTCTTTTTTAATGGTAACCTTTAATCGTTATGTGGAAATGCCCTAATTGAATTCGCATTTTTTAGACAGATTCATCAGGAATTTGGTGCTGATCATCGTGCTGCCTCTCAGCCTAGCTGTTTTATTCATCGTGGTTATCTGCCTAAAGTTTCGACCAACTTGTAAACCAAAGCCCGAGCCGGAATATGATCAGGTAAATAAAAACCTTCTTTTAATGAACAGCATTTTTTTTTCTTAAAGACGAAATAAAAAGGCCAGACCACTAATCTGCCAAGGGGTGATATTAAGGGCACAAAATCGTGTATTTTTAGTTATATTTGAAGACCAGATACTACCGTGTGGTGAAAAAATTTTCGCGGGAGTTTATTTTTGCGGGTTGCTGATCGGAGAAAAATCCGCGAAATTAGCTAAGATTAGATTGTGAAGAAAATCTTAATTAATTTTTAATCCCTGGTTACTTTCGAACACCCGGGAACGGAGGGTACTTTAACCTGTTGACCCCATATTAGGTCAAACCTTGTTCATTTGAAATGCTGAGGCTACGGTCATGGAAACTGTGATATCAAAAGTGATATCCTATAGTTACCGTACCCAAATTGTGAATTAGCCAATCAGAAGCCTTGCTTACTGTCATGATTTTCTACGATTTCAAGTCACTGACCCGATATCCTATGATATCATGGACAGTTTCTTCTCTAGAGATGAAAATTACTTTAGAGATGAAAATTACAACAGAAATACAGCAAAATGTAAAATTATTACATTTCTTAAACGAGAAAGTAATTTTTTTTAACGCTAACAGAGAAAAAAAAAATACAATTTCGCGCCAAAATTGGACGCGGCTACACTACTGGCGGGCGCTCGCGTGTACGTTTACGGACAGCGCTGAAACTTTTTTGTTTGACAATGGAACCGCATTTTCCAAATTTCTCTCTTATTTGGACTTCCAAGATTCCCAAAATGAAACTCCAAACAAAAGAATTAGAAAAATGACAGATGAGGAGTTAGAGAAGAGTATTGATGCACTATTCTTCCCCCGTTTTACGCGCTATATGACTAGAGCTCCTGACTGATCACGGTAACTGAAGAAATAAAGCCGAGTTTTAGGACGAATTTGGGTACGGTAAATACCTAATCGCACCATTTTTGGTACGCTTCGGTAGCATACCAGGCTCATTTGGCCTCACCATGGGTGACTACGACTATGGCTCGACCAAACTCGCCTGATATGCCGCCGAAGCGTACCAAAAAGGTACGATTAGGTATAAACATTGCAATTGTGTCACTTTTCCCTAAATAGTTACTACAGAATATTTTTAGACTCGTTTTGGCTTGCAAAAAGTCTCATACAATTCCAAACGTTGATTAGAGTACTGGGTGCGCTTTTTTTTTTCTGTTTTTTGAAGAATAATCGACATTTTGAAGAATTTGTAAGTGGTCACTTACAAAAACTATATTTATGTGGAATTGGATGGAAATGTCGGCTCTGTAACTCCAAAATCTTCCGGAAATATGTAAACTTTTGTGTGTGCGTTTTGCTTTTTAGCAAGTTAAATCACAATCGAGTAAATAAACAACAGGCAAAAGTACAACAACAACAACAACAAAAAAACTTTATTTACAAGAAAAAATCAATATATTACAAATAGACTACCTGCAAATAGCGAAGCTAATCGAGGCAGTAACTAAAATGCAGATTTTTTGGTTTTGTTTTTTTTTTGTTCTATTGATTTATTTTTGTTGTTGTTGTTGTTGTTTCCAGACGGAATTGTGGATGCGGGGAGAGTGGCGTGAGTTTCCAAGATCAGACATCAAACTTCAAGAAAAGTTAGGGGAAGGCGCATTTGGTGAAGTATACAAGGGCCTGGTGCAGATTGATGGAGAAATGACACCCTGCGCAGCGAAAAAACTAAAAGGTAATTCCTTTAAATCGATTTAGAATCATTAGGGGAGCAGTAGTGAGTGCACTCACCTACCACCAATGTGGCCTGAGGTTCGATTCCCGGTCCCGGTGTCATATGTGGATTGAGTTTGTTGTTGAGTCTCGTCCTTGCTCAGAGGGTTTCTCTCCGGGTACTCTGGTTTTCCTCCCTCCACAAAAGCCCACATTTCCAAATTCCATTTCCATCTGGAATCAGTGGACGAATAGCCACTTTGTAGATTCTGCTTGCGAATTCCAATTTATTTATTTATTTATTTATTTATTATTTATCTAATTTATTAGTTTACAGTAGGCGATTCAATCATTTAATACTTATGAATTATTCTAGATACGTTTCTCTCTTCGATCTCCAGGTTCAAATCTTGTAAATGAACTCGTCTCAAACCCTACGCCTGAGCAACCTGTGGGAATTACCTGATAAATACCTTACAGGAGGCGACATTATCCCACCACCCTTCCTTTGCTCACGAGGGTTGAAACAAGGTCATTCGTTTATACCAGTTGACTTTGTTAGGCTCACCTTTTCAGGGTCCTTGGCCTTGAGTTGATAGTTGTCGGTTTCTATTGCAGCAAATGCTACTGTAGTAGAGAGACGAGACCTTATTAACGAGCTGAAAATCATGGTAACAGTTGGTGAACATCCTAACATTGTCAGTCTCATCGGCGCTTGTACGAGGGGCGGTAAGTATCGTGAATGAAGAGATGTCATATTTTGGTGTTACAATTTCATATCGTAGAAGTGCACATAAAATCGCTCAATTATGAATGAGTGGTTAGGAAATTAGTAATTAGGAATTAGTAATTCCTTCGGTATATTCTATGGTCACCAGTTGACTGTTCCATAGTGTTTGACTTGATTTCTGATAACACTGTTGTCAACTTTCAATAGACCCCTTCACGCTAGATAGTACATGATGAGTTACCGAGACAACACTAAGATAAAAGTAATGGTTGAATGGAAATTCTTAACTATGTAAAAATTGAACATGAATTTGTTTTCCCGGAATTTGTCTTTTAATAACATATCAAAAAAGTCAAAACATGGAAGGATTTTTTTAATCATCTCTATTTAAAAGCACATTTTAAAATGGAATTCCAAATGCACCCCCAAAGCTCCCAGGTGAAGCATGGGGCGTCAACATTCAACTCTTCCTCCATTATTCGCTATATCGGGTTCTCCTTTCATGTCATTCCATCGTTACCCTAGCTGCGGTAGTTCTTGCGCACCTAACCTTCTCCAAGCGTTTTTAGGTACTCCTCGCCTTTTCCTCAATTACAGGTTCCAGATGGTAGCTTATATGTTACCTGGTTACGCTGTCACGTGACCTCCTCAGAACACGGCCATTGTTTCTTCTGACATGTTAAGCATTCTATCCGCTATCGTTTTGTTGTCTCATATCTTTCTTCTACTGATATTTGGTCATCTGACCCCAAGGACATCTTTTAAATGTTTCAACCCTTCTTTCTATCTCACTCCTAACACACCTCCTCTGTACTCGGTTGCTGGTCCTCATGATTAAAATGTGTTAGTGCTTGGTACCTGTTGCTAAGCGCAATCTGAGGGTTGGTGAGACTTGGAAAAGTTTTGAGTTGTAACTTGGAATAGCTTTGGCAGGGGTTGTTAGTGGTATATATTCCTGAATTTCAGCTTTAGCTTAGCTACAAGTAAACGGTGATCTGACATCTCATACATCCCGTTAAAATCGTCGGAACCGTGGTCAAAGTGATTTTCAGTCTTGTGGTTTAGAGCCATCCAGGTTAATTTAATATATAGATTAAGCCAAACCTAAGAGCGGAGCTCCACCTTTTTTATTTATTTATTTGTTTATTTTATTTATTATTTTTTTTTTGGCTGGCACTTATCAATTTGTGAAAATACCGCCATTCAAGTCGTTAAATAAATGAATAGCATACGTTTATGTGGTAAGATGGGACATCTCTAAAAAGTGTTTCATTCATATTTGTCGTGCCTTCTCTACGCCTACTAGTCACCTTCTCTTCTCCTGTGTGGCCGCTCCCACCCTTTGTATCTTATAATCCGGCGCGGTAATCTTAATAATCGCACGCAGAAAAGGGCTTTTAAAAAACTTGAGACAAGGTTAGTTTCAGGTCAAAAAGCGAAAAGAAAAGCGTATACACTTTTATAAGATAAACCCTGGAAAGAAGAGGTCATAAGTGTATGGAATGTTAAATTTCCGTTTATGCCTTTAAATATCGCCGTGTTGCCCTATGCACTTTAAAGGCCGCTACTTTAAAGTATTTTACTCTTTACATAACTACTTCACATTATTCGCAATATTATACTGCTTTACAATTGCAATATAGCTGTTTCGTGTTTGAAACGTAAATTTCCGGCACAGTACAGCCTTATTGAACACAAATGTTTTACTTTGTAATTTTAATTAGAGCCAATACTGGTGTTGGTGAGCCTTGCGGAAAACGGCTGTCTGTTGAATCAACTCAAGAAAAGCAGAGAAAATCCTTACATCAATGTTGAAAATAAGAAAGAACATTTTACACACATCGACAAAATCAAGATCGCCCGAGATGTCGCCAAAGGAATGGCGCACCTATCAAGCAAAGTGGTAAATGTATTTAAATTTTGGCCAGTCCTGTAAACATAAATTTCCATGACCTGATTTCATCTGGCTTTGTGGCTGGGTCATTAGTTCTGCTCCTAAATGCGTGTACTAAGCGTCCCACACTCCACGCCCCAGGCCATTCCCGCAATTAAATACCTTAAGTCCGTCATGCCCCTATCTGGCCTCCTAAGTTGGTTAGAGCAGACATGTTCTCAACACGAAGGTTTTGGGTTTAGCTACCGTCGTCAATCATTTTTTTTTTCTGATGATCCTTTTCGTCAGTGGAACTCATATTAACGCTTAATATATTCCAATTAATAATTTAACGTAACGTGAACCACACCATTGTCTCATAAAGATGGTCGCTAAAGGGAGATGGCGGCTAAAGTTAGATCATCGAGGTAAAGATAAGTTAAAATTTTGATTATGATTACGATTTATATTACTATTATTGTTTAGAACGACAGAGGGATGGGACCTTTGTGGCCTTCACAAGTAAAACTCTTTAGGGTGCATTCTTTTGAGACTGTTCTAACTATTCTTATTCCGGTTTAAGAGCAACAGAATACACGGAATTTCAATTTCGAAAAGAACGCTCCTTCTGAAAACAGAATACCCATAACGGTGGTGATCTGAGAACTAATATGTCTGCGAACGCGCGGGCGGCCGCGTAGGATTTCCCGCAAAAAATTTCCCCAAAGAACGTGTATTCTGTCTATTCCGAGTAAACTGTATTCCTTTCATTCTGTTCATTCTGCTATCAAGAGCAGAATGAAAGGAATGATATTCCGTTAATTCCGAAAACAGAATAGCTCCCAAAAGAATATAAATTCCGTCTATTCCGAGTATTCCTATTCCGGAGCAGTCCCAAAAGAATGGGTCCTAAGCTTCTTAAAAACATATTCTCTCTGATGCTTTTCACCCTTTATTTATTTGTTCATTTAGTTTTGTTTATTTGCTCGTTTATTTTTTATTTGGATGATGTTGCACAGTTATTTACTATTGCCTATCTCGAACTCCCGCTTTCTCGAACAATCACACCTTAACGTCTAAATATTTATGTTTCTTCCTATTGTCGCTTTGCAGTGTGTTCACCGAGACCTTGCAGCAAGAAACGTACTTCTTGGCAAAGATAATCTTGCCATGGTTTCTGACTTTGGTCTTTCACGTGACGTGTACGAAAGTGGCGAGTACGAAAATACATCCGGGGTATGAAAAAAACAAAAAACAAAACAGTTGCAGTAAAAGAAAATACAGTTGATCGTTGTTAGACGGATACAAACCATTATAGTTTAGCCCAGGGTTACTATTTTTAACTGGAGCTCCGAGGACATCTTCTTATATTTGGCACATTTCCCTGCATCGATTTCACAAATACTTTAATGGCTAAGTGATCACATAATAGTTGTGCTAGGACAAACAAACAAACAAACAAACAAACAAACAAACGAAAAGTCAAATCATAGAATTACAGGGATCGAACCCATAAGCTCCATGAACTGCCACCGCCACGCGACGGGTCCACCTACTGCACCCGAAGCCAGGGATACTTCAAACTACCGATTTGTCTGACAAATAGGTTTAAAAACACCTTTATTTTGGAACACAGGTTTAATTATTAGTATTTTTGATATTTCCTTTTTTGTATTATATTATAGGTTATATTTTCATCCTTTTTTTTAAGTAGTGTCATTTATTTATAGATATTTTTAATATTTACACTGTAAAGTATGTCGCAAAACAGCTGGCCCGGGGCTGCAATGATATTACTTAATAAAGCTATCTCTCACGATAATTTTTATAAAGCCAACGGATTACTTTTGCAAGCTTTTTGATTCCAGGTTCGCGGGTGAATAGAAAAGCTCATTTTCACTTGCATAAGGCTAGGCCGAACAGTTTCAAAATATAGCCACTAACTAAAAAATAGCCAGATTTATGAAAATTTGCTGTCCGGAAAGAAGGGTGATTTGTCACACCAGACTGTGAAAGGCTATTAGCAGCATTCAAGTACTTACAGTTTGACATCGCTGTTTCTCCATCTTTTAGTTGTCTGTTAGCATCCGGTGGCACTTCCTGAAACGCATAACCGAAAAGTAACGATTATAGCACTTTTAATTAACCCATATAATACCGCCAGTTTCACTTAAGCTTGGCCACGTCACCGAGACAAATGTTTCATGTTTTGTCATGGGCGATTGACAAAATACAGAGTCGTCAACCCTGACATTTCAGTCTTAATCCTATAGAGTAAGCCCTCATCTCTGATTCAAGCCGTAGATCCTAAAGCGCATAGGTATACTCACTATCCTCGTAACAATAAACATTGTTTAGTTTCAGTTTCAAACTACAATGAAATGAGAACGAAAGAGGCGAAAAATCAATCAGTCAGTCAGTCGGCCAGTCGGCCAGTCAATCAGTCAGCCAGTCAGTCAGCCAACTAGTCAGTCAGTCAGTCAGTCAGTCAGTCAGTCAGTCAGTCAGTCAAGTAGTCAATTCACTGAGTCAGTCAGGCAGGCAGTCAGTCAGTGACTCAGTTAGCCAGTCCAGCCAGACTACATCCATCCATCCGCACAAATTAATTAATAAGTGCTGACAAATTCATTTATTTGTTTATTTATCATTCATTTATTTATTCATTTATTTATTTATTTATTATCATTTTTTAATAAAGGGAATGTTACCAGTTCGTTGGATGGCGCCTGAGTCCCTGGAAGATTATACCTACGGCGTAAAGTCTGACGTGTGAGTCTGCTTATATTTGCATTTTTTTTTTTAATGTTCCCTTGCAATTTGAGGATTCATTTTTCTGAATGTTTCATTTTTACTTTTTCCTTTGTTTTTGTTTTTTCTTCACCTCCATAGCCCCTCGATACTTCTTTTAAATTACTTTTAAGTAGAAAATTGAAAAATATATATAATATTTCTCAGTTAAGAGGACTTCTCCGATTAAGCGCCTTACCTCGAATGCATGTACAAATGCGCGTTATATATATATATATATATATATATATATATATATATATATATATATATATATATATATATATACTTCCTACTTCCTACACTATGACGTTAAATTTGATTTACCATTTATATATATATATATATATAATATATAGATTTAGCCAAGCCTAAAAGCGGAGCCCCCCTTTTTATTTTGTTTTTTTGCTGGCAGTTATTAATTTGTGAAAATACTCTCATTCAAGTCGTTAAATTAAAAAAAAAAACAAAACAAAAACAAAAAAAACAAAAGAAAAAAATTCTTACCATCGCTGAGAGCCGAACCCGGGCGTCGGCGTATGAAGCCGGATATTAGTCCACTTGGCCATGAGCATTTCTTGACTTTTTTACGGTTAATTTTAATACTTATTTCTTTCTTCGTGACAAGCTGCCTATCAGCATAAAAATGCTAGTGTTTTTCCTGGCAAAATGTGTTCGGAACGCCGTAAAAACCATGATTGTGGACAGAAAAAACCAAAAAGCACTAGCTCTGCTATATTTGGCGTCGAAACCGCTGCGAAAAGCTGCGAACTCAAGCGGTGTGCCGACCGAGTTCGAACAGAACCGACAAGGCAAATTTGAACTTTTCGCCTGAACTTTATCGCCTATTTTTTTCGCCTAAGTTGAACTTTTCCCCTTCCACCAAAAAGACAACTGAGTATTCTTTTGAACTTTTTTTTCCATTAAAAAATTTGTTTTTGACTTTTGTTGTCTTTGCTTGTTTTGCTACAACGCGGGTCAACGTGCGATTTCGCGCCAAAAACACATGGGATTCAGCACAGGGTTATATCCAGTGTATGAAGTGTATTGGTAACCCTGTGGTGCGGACGGACGGACGTACGTACGGATAGTCACTTGACTATTACGTCAGTACCAAAATTTCTTGGCTTGATAGGTTACCAAATTTCCTTAGCAATGGAGCTCCGCTGACGCGGTAGCGCGCTGGCTCCGCTATAAATGGTAAATCAAATTTAACGTCATAGTGTAGGAAGTAGTCGCCTAATCTCCCGAGCCAGGGTCTCATGGGTAAACACTTCACGTCCAGGTCGAATTGGAATTTAGAAGTGTTGGTTTTTGTGGAAAGGAAAACCGGAGAACCCAGAAAAAACCCTCATAGCGAGGAGAGAACCAACAGCAAACTCAACCCACATGCCAACCACTGGAACCGAACCCGGGTAACAGAGGTGGGAGGCGAGTGCTCTCACCAGCACGCCAACCTTGCTCCCCTTTGTTATAACAACTAAAGAAAGAGAACTTGTAATAACCTCAGGGTTCCGGTTTCTTTTTAGATGGTCGTTTGGCGTAGTGATGTGGGAGATAGAGTCTGGAGGTAAAAATCAATCAATCATGTTAGTACACTAACAGACATCATAACTTCAAAGAGTAATAAAATAATAATGTTTAGTTTACACGCCAAGATTGGAGGAACAAAACTTGAGAACCGCCTTCAAACAAAGCATTTTAATAAGTTAAAACATTTACAGACAATTGTAGGGCTGGGTGGCCACTCGAAATCATCCCACTCAACAAAGAAACTTCCGTAAATCTGGCATTTTTAAGAAAAGGAATATCTCCTTCATTTTCGATATTTTCCTTTCATATTTCCTATATTTGAGTAATAATAACTGCTCATTCACAAAATCCATCACGAAAAAGTGAAAATGTGAAAATGTGCTTTACGTGGAAGTTTCTTTTAATTCATTTCAAGCAGCTCCAAATGTTCTAACAAAAATAGGATGCCATGTTAAATAAATTGAATCGCTTTCTCAGTTGCTTGATTCAATGTTGTTTTAATTACCGCATTCCATCCGCTTCCTTTGAACTGAGAATCGCTACCTTTTGTGATTTGTGTTCCCAAATATTTAGCTGGCGAATTGTAATCTTCCTCCCTTCAGTAATCTTGTTTTTGAGCTGCATTGAATTATCCGTTCAAGTTCAAATTCTGTCTTGTTAAATAACACATAAGAAAAAATGCTAAGATCAAGACTACCAATGTAAACAAAGATGGTTCTATTCGAGAATAAGAATAAACAGATGGAATTATCAAAGTATACGAATTCAACATCCACGTAAATTTCATATACAAGTAGTTGTAGGCCGATCAGTCCAAAGGATTGAACGAGCAATTTGGCTTATAAAGGCCGTTGCTTAGATCCGATTTCTATAGCATGAAGCTCCCCCCCCCTCCTGCTTGAATAAGATGTTGAGGGCAACCATTGCATAGAATGGTTGCCCTCAGCATTTTGTGAGGATTCCGTAACGGTTTCACTGGTGACACCTGGGTTAAGGGAGATAACGTGAAGTAAAGGTTTCTAGCGTAAGAAAAAAACACAACACAAGGCATAGACCAAGCCTTGAACCACCAACTCTCGGATCTTCGGGTCAAATGTCCAACGCCCTTACCACTAAACCACCATGCTTCCTTTTGTACGCCTGAAAAGATGACACTGTCAAATCCGCCAAAAAAGGGTAATTGAAAATGCACTTGCGTGTAACTCATGAAATGCCGTGAATATAATCTGTTACATCTGTTACACATGGTTTCTGTATTTCTCTATTGTAGGGGCGTGGTGGTGTCAGTAGAGGATAGCGCGTTGGACTTCAGATTTGAAGATCGGTTTTTCGAGGCCAGGTCCCTGCCTTTGTATGCGTGTTGTTAATTTCTTAGACAAGAAAATTTACTCCACATTGTCTCTCTCCACCAAGGAGTATAAATGGCTACCGGCGACATACTGCTAGGGGTAATCCTGCGATCGACTAGCATGCCATCCAGGGGTAGTAGCCAGCCGAGTAGCAATACTCTCAGTTGCTTTGTGCTAACGAAACCGAGGATAAACTTCCGTCGTGTGGACTTCCTGTATTTAATTTCGCATTTCCAGGTAATAATAATTTATCTTTTTTATTTATTAAGGTAAAATGCCGTATTCCGGTTTGGGAGGCATCGAGATTGTGGATTTCCTAAAGTCGGGACAAAGATTGAAGCAACCAGATGGATGCCCGGATAACATGTAAATATCTTTGTTTGATATATATTAAACTGCAGTCGTTATTGGATAAGACTAGTAAAACATGGTCTCAACATTTTTGCTAGTAAGCATGTCACGTACAGTTCACATTGTTTACGTGAGGTACCTTTTCTTGCAATAGATGTCTCATACTAACCTGCTCACAGCTAAACTGAATTAATTTGTTGTCTTTAATTTCTTGGTTAGCTATCAAATGATGACGTCATGCTGGAGTTACGACCCCTTAAAACGCCCTTCATTTGGTGAGCTTGTGACGTCACTTGAGCAGGAGCTGCGAAACAAGGGAGTAAGTACTCAGCAGATATGTTGATTAAAGAGAACGTAGCACCAAATAAATGAAAAATAATAGCAACAATGATAATGAAAGCATGTTTGCTAGTGTATTTTTTTGTTATTATTTCCGTGTATCCAGTTAAAGAACTGATTATAAGGTGACTTTTTGGTAAACAGGTTAGCTTTCTTCGTTTCTTTTTATCCGCCGTGTTTAAGGTTTAAATGAACTAGCGAAAAAGACAAAAACTAACTTCCCTTTTCATGTTTCAGGATGATCTAAAGGATAAAGACCATGACAGTGATTCTCAGGGAATTGTTAACTTGGCAACAGAAAATGAGAATAACACATCCTTTTAGGAAAACAGACAGTATAGTCTGTGGCTGCGAGGATGGCTTGCCAAATCATGAACACTCTGGATATGAAAGAAACTTTCTACTTAAAAAAATTAATTAATTGGGTGTAGCTACCTTGCATGCAATTTGTCTTAATTGACAGTTCGTCCCTTTTCCGCCTTATGAATATTTATTAGGAATAAAAAGAGGGAGTTTTGAAACGCTCGCTGCGGTACTTCTGAGTGCCACTATCTATGGCCACATTATTTGACTTAACAAGCTGCGTTACGATAATTATGGTTAAGTAACATGTTAATTAGGGGACATATATGCTGTATAACTAACAGTATTTGCAACCTAGGAGTTACAAGACAAGCAATGGACCCACGATGGCCTGTACTGTAACCGAGAGGAACACTAGTGTTAAACTGTTATTAGTCGGTAACTTTGTGAGTTTCGCTCCAAGGTTGCCCCCTTTAAATTTTTGTTTTGTTTTAAAAGTTTTTAAGCTATGAAAATCAAAGCTTGGAAGGTTGGAACGGTGTTAAACAGTATCATATTAAAATACGACATAAGTTATCTGAGATTTAGTAAAATCTTTTACTTCTTATAATGGTTACTTTTTCAGAGTTAGCAAGGGGTAAGAGAGCTACTCCCCATATAGGCCCTCTCCCCATCCTAATCCCTCTTAAGTTATTTTTAGTAACAAATTGTGGGGAATTCAAATATCAAATAACTTATTAAGTTTTAAAGTAATTACCCTTAATTTTCGCGGCAATATATAACTCGTCATTTTGTACAATTTCATGAATTTACGTTTTCCGATTTTGACATTTTTGGCGGCAAAATGACGTCACAAGGTTGGCGCCAAATTTTGCTTTTAGTATTATGGGATATCTTATGTCTCTGAATGACCTTGATACATAGATCTCAAAACTGAAAAAATGAATAAAATATGTTTATCCGCTCAGAAGATATAACGTTTTGAAGTTTGAATTTTGTTACTTAAAATAACTTTAGAGGGATTAGGATGGGAATAGGGCCTATATGGGGGATTAACTCTCTTACCCCTTCATCCTCTCTTGGAGTTAGTTAATACAGATTCTTTGGATTATCATGCTAGGTGAAAAAGCAAACAAGTGGAAGTTTGTTTCCACATTCAGAATACACATGTGCTACACAAAATAAGAGAAAGCTCGCTAACTATAACGTACAATCCAAAACCACACTGAAGGCACCAGCACCAGCCCTGCTAGGGGAGGGAGGGGCAGTGGGGCGGGGGTCCCTTCTTATATGGTCTATACGCAATCCTGCGGCCTGGCAGGGTATATGGTTTTTGGCCTCCTCCCTGTCCTGAACAGGTAATTTGATGATAGTCTGTCCTAAACGAAGTATGCCTGAACGATTGTCGTCGTTGAATATGGCTTATACAGTGTCAAGCAATTATGGAGGTTTGCGGGTCTCCAAAACACAATAAAGTTGTGTGTTTTCCTACACAGGGTAGGTATTTTAGGGCTTTTTCTTCTTTTCAGGTTCAGGGTTTCAAACCCTCAGTGGCACCGCGTAACATGGGTCAATTACGGGTGCCCCCCCCCCCCACCCCGGACATCAACCTGAACGACCCAACTCTGATTGTTACTATTACTATTACTATTACTATTACTATTACTATTACTATTACTATTACTATTACTATTACTATTACTATTACTATTACTATTACTATTACTATTACTATTACTATTACTATTACTATTACTATTACTATTACTATCACTATCACTATTGCTATTACTATTACTATTACTATCACTATCACTATCACTATCACTATCACTATCACTATTACTACTACTATTACTATTACTATTACTATTACTATTACTATCACTGTCACTATCACTATCACCATTGCTATTACTATTACTATCACTATCACTATTACTATTACTATTACTATCATTATCACCATCACTATTGCTATTACCATTACTATCACTATCACTATTACTATTACTGTCACTATCACTGTTACTATTACTAATACCATCACTATTACTGTTACTATCATTATTCCCATTACTATCACTATCACTATTACTTTTACTATTACTATCACTATCACTTACACCATTACTATCAGTATCACTATTACTATCACTATTACTATTACTATCACTATTACTATTACTATTACTATCACCATTACTATCACTATTACTATTAATATTACTATTACTATCACTATCAATATCAATATCACTATCAATATCACAATTACTATGACTATCACTATTCCTATCACTATTACTATTACTATTGCTATTACTATTTCTATTACTATTCCTATCACTATTACTATTACTATCACTATCACTATTACTATTACTATTACTATTACTATTACTATTACTATTACTATTACTATTACTATTACTATTACTATTACTATTACTATTACTATTACTATTACTATTACAATTAGAGCGGTTTTCAAATGAGTGTCGTAAAACCAAAACCAAAGCAATTACTCTGACCAATCACAACAGGAACAAAACACAAAATGAACCAATCAGAAATCAAATCAAATACAAGCAACTGGCACTAAGCGCGGGAAAACGTGTGCGAGCAAGTCACGATTGGTTTTGGTTTTACGCCTGATTGGTTGAGAAAGTGGCGCGAGTTTTCTTAACCAATCAGAGAGCCTAGTAATGCAAAACCAAAGCAAACACAACATTACTTTCGACACTCAATTGAAAACTGCTCTACTATTACTATTACTATTACTATTACTATTACTATCACTGTTACATAGAGAATAATACATGGGCGCGTGGAGATATGGAATTTCTCTTCGAGTGTTCAACGTGATATCTCACGAGTGAACGTAGCGAACGAGTGAGATATCGAATTGAACACGAGAAGAGAAATTCCATATCTCCAAGCAACCATGTATTATTTTGTTTATTATATAAACACAAAGTCCACGATATTACTGAAACAAGTTTTACTTAAAGGCAACAGCAGTAAGCGTAAAGGCAGAAGATAAAAGGAATTCCAGTTCAACTGGAATTACAGACAATTTTCAAATACATTCATTAACACAATAGAAAACTTTTCACTATCATTTTATTTTCATTTTATTATTACAACTCTTTATTGCTTTATTTGTCCGTATTCATTAGTAGACAATCTAAAGTCACCGTACCTTCGTGCTCCAGATTAAACTTGCGACGTAAAAGACTGGAATAGCACTTATCGATTAACCCGAATATGACCATCCTCAAATTCGGCAAAGTCGCAACTCGCCGCTCGTTGTCGAAGCCTACACACAAACTGATCCACACTCTCGTCTCTTAATTGAGAAAATCGCTTAAACAAGTGCCTCTCGAACGATTCAACTGTCGAACGTTGTTGTTGTTGGTTAATGTTCATCACCAGACGTTTATCTCACAGACGATAGAAGTCTGCTGAGATAAGCGTCTAATTCTGGCGGCGGTATATCTTGGAGTTGTCTTGTTTCGTTTTCATCTGGCAAAAACGACTTCATCAATACTACGTCGCTGTGCATCTTTAGTGTTTTTGTTGGCGTCAGCTTCGACAAAGCTTTCAACATCTTCGTCGGTGAGGGAAACGAATCATTCACTTGCCGAATTTTTGGCTGTTTTTTCTGGTGTATTGCTCAAGGCCATCGTAACCTGTTAGAAGTTATTTCTTTTTTCTGAACGAGCCAAGCGAACAGAGGTCGAGAACTACGAAATCGATGGGCAAACCGTTGTCAAAAGTGGCGCGAAAGAAGGCGCGTGACGTCGCGAAAGCTGATGGGCCGTATTTTCACATGTAAAATTGATCGTAATTTTACATGTATCAATTACGATTTTTGCCAGTGGTAGAAATCTCTATAAAACACTCCATGCAGTTTATATAATAATATTACTATTACTATCGCTATCACTATCACTTTCCCTATTTCTGTTACTAGTACTATTACTATTACTAGTACTATTACTATCACTATTACTATTACTATCGCTATCACTATCACCATCACTATCACTATTACTATTTCTATTACTAGTACTATCACTATCACTATCACCATCACTATCACTATTACTATTACTATTACTATCACTATCACTATCACTATCACTATCACTATCACTATCACTATTACTATTACTATCACTATCACTATTACTATTACTATTACTATCACTATCACTATCACTATCTTCAGTAACCTCATGCAAAGCTAAGTGGAGTTTGGACGAGCTCCAAAATACTTGTTGAGTTCTATGTGATGAATGTAATATGACACGTAAAGTGCTTTTAATGTCTTGACATGTGCAAGCACGTACACCCTGCATGCATAATATATGTTATTGGTCGAGTTTTTTTCTATCTTTTTATTGCCCTTGTTGAAGGCGAGGTCCATAAACTTGCATAAGAAAAAACGTTGCGTCAAGTTTTTATGCCAATCTGATGCAAAAAATTCAAGTAGAATTGCCGTTTATACGGAACAGAATTGGCCACTCGCCCTTTTTGTTGACCACAGCAACGGTACTGTCTAGTTGAGATCGAATTAAATTGCCACTTGCCAGGAGTGCTTGAGGCGATAAACATACACATGATGCACACATGAGAAGACGACTGTCATCCACGGAGTGTCTTGATGTTAAACCTACGGTGACTGACTGCAGGTGACTATGGGCGAATTGCTTATTATTTCAGAGTGTTTGCTTTTTGTTATTCCATCTTCATATATCTCGTATATCATGAAAATTGGGTAGACTGCTCCCTAAAGCGTTTTGCCAGGGAACTGGACGTGATAAAAGACTATAGAGATGGCCAGTCAATGTACGTTCAGACTTTTACTGACTGTCAATCATCATTAAGTTTTGAGGCTTCCGTGATGCTATGTGCTTGCTTTTCAAAAGCCGTGAATCTTCCTGTGATTGTATTTGATTCTTTTTTTTTGTGTTTTTTTTTATTTTTTTATTTGCAGAAACTTACGTTACAAACAGTAAAAAAAAAACAAAAAAAACAAACAAATAACACTAACAATACCTACACTACATACAAAATATATACTGTGTGTATATATAAATACACTACAGATAAACTACAACACAGTTAAATAAATTAAGGATTGACATTAACAAGCAATAAAAAATGTAAGTAAAACAGAAGAAGGGAAAAAAAAAATATATATATATATATATAACCTACAGCATAGGTGCCCAAGTAGCATTGTATTTATGAAGCGTTTTTTTTTGCTATGGCTACTTTACGTAAAACTTCTAATTTCGATTTCAGTCTTAAAAGAAAGCGGTCAAAGCTCAGCCTGTCCTCGCAGATACAACTTGCAAAAATATGGTATTTTGCAATAAGAAGAATGTAATTGAGCTCTCGCTCGTTGCTGGTGTTTTGGTGCCACCCAAATAAAATCGTACCTTCTGATAAAGTTATTTTTTCGAGAAATTTTTCGCTCCACCATTGAGTAAACTGTTCCCAAAAGATTGACGATTCCCTGCAACTATAGAACATATGAACAAGTGATTGCCTCTCGGAATTGCAAATAGGGCAAATGTCGTCGTCTACTAGGCCAGCACGGAGTAGGCTGACACGAGTAGGCAGAATATTATGTATTATTTTGAACTGGAAAGCAATTAGCTTTGCCTCTGTGGTAACCCGGAAAGGGAGTAAATAAATGTTGTGAATATTTTCTGTATTAAACCCGTATTTCAAAATTTTAGTTTCATTTGTTGGTGTCGCGGAACGTCTAGCAAGAATAGCATTATACGCCCCTCGAGTGGAGATGACTGTTGTTGATGGTGTGGTTTCAGAAGGGGAGCTCTGGGTACTGCGAGATGAATTTCGAATTGACATTTTCCAACTGATCGGGATAGCTCTGATGAGACCGTAATACATAGTGAATGGGTTGTTGACCTTGAATTTTTGTTTAAAGTCAGCTAGAGAGAGGAAATCTCGATTTTCATTTAACAGGTCCTTGACATGTATAATTTCCTTTTTAAACCAGGCGCTAAAAAAAATCGGCTTTTGGTCAACCAGGATACTAGAGTTGTTCCAAATGATCTCATTTTCCGGGTTCTTTTCCTCAAAGGAGGTTAAATGTTTATATTCTTGCCAATACTTTAGTACGGAATGATAGAAAGCAGGGAGTTTTCGTAGGTCGAGTAGCTTAGTGTCGTAACGGCACTTTGTTAAAAACGAAAGACCACCATAATGACTTGTTGCTTGTTCGGGAATTGTTTTCCAGGAAGCATCGCTTTGTTCATGTATTCTTTTAATCCAAGCGATTTTCAGAGCTTTATCCATTATTTCGAAGTCTAACATCTTTAATCCACCATGATTCTTTTCGGCAATGATCGTCTTCTTTTTAATTTTTGCGGTTTTACCTTCCCATATGAAGTTAAAGATAAGCTTGTTGACTCTCTCTGCAAAATGCTCTGGAATGGATAAAACGGATGTACCGTATATGAGTTTAGCTACTCCCAGGGTTTTCACGATTTTTATTCTACCGATCAAAGTAAGGTTTCTTCTTCTCCAGGCATTAAGTATTGTTTCTAAATTGCGGGCCTTTTCTTCGAAGTTTAACTTATTCGCCTGTTGTTCGTCGTAAGAGAAGTGCACACCAAGGGCGTGCACAGGCTCCCTCGGCCATTTGAAATTATAAGGAGTTTCCTTGTTGTTTCGCCAGGAACCTAGCCACAACGCCTCTGTTTTGGTGGTATTAATTTCCAGTCCACAATTCATTTTGAATTCTTCTAAGAGTTTTAGAAGCTGCGTTACCGACTCACGGTCACGCACGAAGACTGTGGTATCATCAGCGTATTGCGTAACTTTAATTTCCTTTTGCTCTACTTCGATGCCGTTGATTGTGTGGTCATTTTTTAACGCTCTGGCAAATAATTCAATTCCGATTACGAATAAAAGACCAGATAACGGACAACCTTATCTTACTCCTCGTTGCAGGAGGAAGAATTCAGATGCATGACCATTGTTTAGGACACAACTGGACACTTGATTATATAATACGGTGAACCAATTTAATAGGTCCGGTCCAAAATTGAAAAGTTTTAGAGCAGCGTTGATGTAATTCCATTCAATTGTATCGAAAGCTTTTCGGAAGTCCAAAAATATTGCGACGCCTGGTTTATCCAACATTTTTGTGTAAAACATGAGGTCTTGAATTAGCCTTATATTTTCACCGATGTAACGACCCTTGACGTATCCGGTTTGGTCAGGGTTGATAATGCTAGGTAGTACTTTTTCTAGTCTCTTCGCAATTGCTTTAGTCAAAATTTTATAATCCACGTTGAGGAGTGAAATTGGTCTAAGATTTTCTAGGAGCGTTTTATCTTTATTTTGTTCAGGAATGAGAGAGATAATTCCGCGTCGCTGACTTATTGACAGTGATCCATTCTGGAAAGCGTAATTGAAACTAGAAGTCATTTCGGTTTTTAGTTCTGGCCAAAAGAACTTATAAAACTCCGCTGTAAATCCATCAGTGCCAGGAGATTTATTATTCTTAAACTCTTTAATAGCGTTGAAACACTCGTTTTCTGAGAGGAGGCCTTCACACGACTCTTTTTCTTCTTGCGATAATGGTGATACGTTCTCGGGATTGAAAAACTTGGAAGCGAGGAAGATGCTGTTGTCTATGTTTTGGGATTTGTAAAGTGATTCGTAAAAACGTTTCTCTTCTTGTAAAATCTCAAACTGATTTTTTGTGTACTTATTTTCACCAAGTTTCAATTTTGTCACCGTTTTCCTACAGTGGTTTCGCTTTTCAAGGTTAAAGAAATATCTGGTGTTACGTTCACCATGTTCATGCCATCGTGCTTTACTTCTGAGAATAGCGCCTTTTGTCTTATGATGCATTATGTTCTGTAGACGTAAATTAGTCGCGTAAAGCTCATTTAGTATTCGTTTGTCCTTCGGATTCTTTCCGGATTCTAACAACAGCTTTTCTGCTTTCTTTTTTAGCGCCATTTCTTCATTTTCGCGTTTCTTTGCTTTCATCTTGGAATATTTAATTGTAAAACCCCGGATTTCCATTTTAATTAGGTCCCATTTTAGCCCTAAATCTTCAATAGCAGAGTATTTTTCTTTATAATCCTTTATATTTTCTTGAAGAATGGTAACGTACTCGGAGTCTTGTAGTAATGAGTTATTAAATTTCCAGAAGCCCGGGCCTCTATCTTGCTTTAGATCCTCTGATTTGAGATGTAGTGTGATTGCAGAGTGATCGGTTTCTGGAGAATTCAAGATTGTACAGGATGTTACTAGGCTGTTGAGATCGTTAGAAATGAGAAAGTAGTCAAGTCGGCATTGGATTTTAAGCGCTTTGTTTCTCCAAGTAAAACATTCCGTATTTGGGTTTAAGTTGCGCCAGATATCAGTTAAGTTGTAGACATGCATGATTCGTTCAATTTCCTTAATTACCGGAGTTTTCTTTGACACTGGGTTTCCACCTTTCTTGTCCTTGTCAGCCAAAGCGCAATTAAAATCCCCGGCTATTATAATGTTCTCCTGTGCAAATTCCTGTAGACGATCATGCAGGTCTTTAAAAAAAACGAGTTGTTGATTAAGATCGTTTGGGGCGTAAATATTCACAAGTATTAAATGGGTTTCGTCAACGATTACGTCTAAAATGATGTATCTACCGTTTTTGTCGGAAATCATTTTTTCTAATTTGAAGTCTAATTTCGGGTCTATAAGTGTCATGACACCTTTGCTGTGAGTTGAGCCATGGCTAAAGAAAATTCCCGCCCCATTCAGCTTCCCATATGTTGGCACATTCTTTGGAACTATACGTTTCCTGCAGGAATGTGAAATGGTTATTTTGGTTGTGCACCCATCGGAAGATGGAGCGTCGTTTTATCGACTTATTAAGACCTCTCACATTTAACGATTCGCATTTAACATTTATATTCTCGTGCAGATTCATTATTTATGTACGTGAAAAACAGAAATGTAACGCTCAGGAGAATGCGATTGGCTGAGACTTTGAAAGCTTCATTAGACGTGCGATATACAAAACTAGCATAATTTGTAGTGTAATGTAAACATACCAAGAATAATATTGAGCTTGATAGCATTTTGGGCAAACCAAAACGAACAACATACGGAAAATTACCAAAAACATGTAACAAAAATACACACAGATATCAAGTGCTGTTGTCAAAGATCACAATTTTGAGTTAGTGGCTTCAATTAAAACTTGAAATTTTATCTAAGCTTGTAATATTCCACAAGAAAACAAAATTAGATGAATTAAAACTATTTTGCTCTACCTATTAGTCATTTACTTGGCTTGTTTGAGCTTGCTCAGGTTCTTCATCATGAGTTGCGTTGTGCATTTCATCATCGGGAGCCTGAGAGACATTTTGCCATTTCCTTGGAATCTTGTCGAAAGAATATCGCTTACCGTTCACTAGTAAGCGATCGCCGATTATTGTCGCCTTGGTTCCCTCGCATTTTCTGGCATTTTTAAGGGCCGGCACGAGGACGTCTCTCCTGATCTCGCGAACATTTTGCGGTAAGTCCTCCGCCATTCTGGTTGAAGACCCTTTAAGGTTATAGCGTTGACGCCATGTGGACTCTCTGTCAGCGCGGCATGTGAACCTGACTATAATCGGCCTCGGTTTGTTGTTGTTGCTTGCTCTCTTTCTCCTCCCGAGGCGGTGGGCTCCACAAAACATGGTCGTGTTTACTTTCCTCTGGTCCATCTTAAGCTTGGATACCATGGTGTGTTTAATTAGGTCTGAGCAGCTTTCATCATCTGTTTCCGGAATACCGTAAAAAATAAGGTTCCAGCGCCTACTGTAAATGCTTTGCCTGATTAATTCATCTTCTTGCCTGTCCTGGTCGTATTCACATCTCTCTATTTTGTCATTCGCCTCATCTTGCTGCTTCTGCGTGAATTCGAGCGATTCCTTTAATTCCTCTACTTTGGATTTTAGCGATTTAATCTCATCACGAGCCCGGTCGAGTTGTTCTTGGAGCTCTTTTAATTGTTCTTCTTTGGTTTCATCCTTTGCCTGCAATGTTCTAATTAAGTCAGAAAGCTCAAGGTACAACACGTCTTCGTTGCCGCCATATTGTTCTTCTTCGGTCGAGCTTGGCCTGGCACGTTTTGCGTTGTCGCTTCGTTTCTTTGGGCTCTTCTTTGGCGTCTTTCCCATAGCTTGCTAGAGATTAGTGAACATAGATGTTATTCGGAACACAATTCAAGCGGTTTCAACGTTTTATGAGCTATTTAGCTCAACCTTCAATGGAGCCTCAAAAATCGTGTCCGTTCAGTGAGGCATCATCACCAGTCCCCCCCCACAGTTGATTCTTGCTTCCTTAAAAAAATACATTGATACACCATCACCCTTTGTTGGGTTTACGAAAAAAAATCTCATGAGACAGCTATAGTTTTTTTCAACTTGCTCAACATTTCGGTTAGGCCCTCAACTATCTATGCAAGAGTACTGATGAATAACCTTAACCCATTTGTTTTCAAGCTTTTTTTGTTAATTTTACGTGTGCGTTTTTTGGTGAGTTCTGGCACATGGGAGTACAGGGAGAGGTTGAAGCTCGAGGTACGGAGGGGGTTTAACATTGTTTCATTCTATTTTTGTTGTTTTTGTTGTTTTAATGTTTGTTTCTGGAGAGAGAGAGAGAGAGAGAGAGAGAGAGAGAGAGAGAGAGAAAGAGAGAGAGAGAGAGAGAGAGAGAGGGAGAGAGAGAGAGAGAGAGAGAGATTACCCCTTTATAATCTCTAAATTTATTACGAATCTATTTCGTTTCGAAATGGTACATTTATCACTTCTATCTGTTATTAAAAATTGGAGATATATTTGGAAAATTTTACTTAGGATTTAGTGCTAAGTATACAACAACAGACGCTTTTGATAGTTTTGGTAGATATCAAGGGCAGGAATACAGCTTTGAAAATGCATCAACTTCTGTAAATTTTGTTTGCCTGGGGTGGCCCCATCTTTTTGTTTTCATTATCCTATTTTGATTTTCTCATCTAACGACAAGGGAAAGGATATCTCTTTAGACCTAACGCCGTTGCCTCATGTAATGCTTTTTAACAGACACCTTTTTGTGTTTTTTTGACTGTCTTCCTTTCCCTTTTGTGTACAAAGACAATCAAAGGAACATAAGTGCTCGATGCGAGGACACATTTTAAGGCTACTGAAACATGCTAGTATACACCTTTTTCATCATGCCCTTCTTTAGAAGGCAAAACAAGTTTCATTAAAGGAGAAGCTCTGAGCCCACTTAAAACAAGAGTCAACTTTCAAATCAACCCTATTATTTAAAGTGTTCAAAATTCACCTAATAGAGAGAGGTCAGAGAGATTATCGGCAAACTCTGGTGTATCAAACCCTCTCCGAAATACGCTTCGGGAAACCTTCCTTCCAACGAAGGAGAAACTGATCTTGCCTTTTGATACCCGTATTAACTATCAGCTCCTTCCCTCAAAAAGATTCTAAGAAAAAATTGGCCCTTAACAACCTCGCCTGAAAAAAAAAGTCTTAGAGAACCACCTATAATGTCATACAGGCGAGAAGAATATCTTTCTCATTAAGGGAAAACTATAAGAAAGGGTAGTATTAAAAAGGCGCAAACAAATCTTCTCAATTGCAGAGAAATAAAGGCCAACATAAGTTTACGACCCTCTGTCACGAAAAGATTCTAAACAGAGCAAAATAGAAGGGAGATAGAGTGCAGGACCTCAAGGATAGAATTGGATTGTAGTTTGTTAACTTTGATTTCGTGACAGGCTTTCCCAGAAAAAAAAATGTAATTGTAATGGAACTTTGAATTTTCTAACCGTTTTTTGTTCCCCAAGGTTCGCCAGTTTTAGCAATTTTTCTCTTCCTATTTCAATATATAAAAGCAAGCTTATAGCAAGTTCCTAAGAAGACCCTATCTCTCAGTCGGTATACTGAATTAGAATTTCGATCAAGGTGGATGGTTCTAACTTTTGAATCCGTGGATGAAATGCTAATTACAAGTCGGTGAAGTATGATCGTCTGGGTGAGTGTAGTCCTAAGAAGGACTGTGTGTGATGACATTGACTAGAATGATTTTTTGTTATAAGGTTGAAAGTTCTTGACTTTGGTATTTTTGGCAGAGTAAAATTTTATTGACAGTGCGGTTATTGTAGCAGGTATGTTTTTTGGTTTAAAGAATTAGCAGGAATGGTATTTTTGGTATTTTAGCTGCTAATTATGGCTAGCTTTGGCTATGGATATATTTGGGTTGTAGATTATGCATGGCACCCTGTGTAGTACCTTACCGTCCTTTTAAACACCATAAAATTATGAAATCTGGGAATTATTTTAGTTTGAAGTTAGCCTGTTAGGATGCCTGCGGCAAAGGAAACTGAATCATTTCAAGTCTCGTCACGTCTCGCAACCACAAAATGAGTGGTTGATTACATGCATCCATCCGCATTGGCCCTGCTTTTGTGTCAACTTCATTGAGTACACGCCAGTGCACAACCACTTACGAATGTGAATAAGAGTAAACGCGGACCTACAGGAAGTGAAACAGAACAGAACCTTGTGGATATTGTAGTGACATCCAGCTGTCAAAAAAGGTAACAACAGTTGTGCTATGCTTTCTTTATTGACCTATTATTTATTGAGTTATTCGAACATCGGACACAAGGCCACTCAAACTAGCTCTTGTGAAGCAAACCTACTTTACTTTGTAAATGCATATCACGAGCGACGTTGGGTCGCCTTCAAGGATACAGGTATCTCTCGCAAGGTTTGTGCTACCGCTATAACCAATATCAAGTGTACTAATGGACTAAGGTATTTGAGATTAATCGATAGCTAGTTGAGTGCTCGACATGATCAATAATTTAAATCAATTAGCTTTCATCAGCGCCATCAGATCTTCACAGACAATGATACAAATCCGTTACGAGGAAACTATTGTCGACCAATTATCTCCTACTTCGACAACGAAACAGCTTCTTTTATTTATGGCCAAATTGAAATATGAAACCTTAAGTCACAAGAATTCAACTACAGGAATTAACTGTATGACATGGACACAGTATAATTACCAACATTCTGAGACAGCCTTAATAGATGTCCATCCACAGTTTCAATATTCCTTTTCCTCGTACCCTCTCCCTATAGTTTTGGGAAATTTTAGCGTATAAACAATATTTCGTAAAGGACTGCTACATGGGGCAATTTTTCTTAAAACTTGCAATGCAGTGGCGACGAATATATGTTACAGACCGCAAAGTATTTCAAAATGTTGGGAATGAACATTCGACTTGCTTCGCAACGCTCTCGCGTGTCAGCTTTGTGTTGGCAAATTGCAAGAACTTTGGAATGTAACAGTGCCTTAAACCATCCATGAAGAACAGGACGTTGAGAGAGAGAAAGGTAAGGAGGTAAAATAATGTCTTTTGTATAAACAGATTTCATTTCCGGGTGTGTATTTTTCACAGATTGAAGACCTGCGTGATGTTCCCTGGGAACGAGGAAATGGATCGTCGTTTCAGGATTCTTTTTATGCTTGCCATTTTAATTCACCTGGTTCATGGCTGTAAGTGGAATGCCAGTGTTGATAACTCCTTCAAAATAAGGGATGCAGTGATTACTGTAGCCAGGGAACTTTATTCTGACATTTCCGCTTACAAAGCTACCAATAATATGGGAGATCAAACCCGCGAAAACAAAGTGTTAAGGTGTATTTCCCAGTCGTGTAATGATTTACGTACGTACGGCGGACGCGAATTAAACTGCTTTAAGTGCGTATATGTGAAATTAGAGGCGATGTATCAACAGCTACTGTAAACGTAAAGTGTTTTTGAATGTAACATAAATGCAAATGAATTAGCGAACTTATAAGCTTTATCTTTCGCAAACTGAGTTTATATATACACCACTTCTTTAAACAGAAATGTTTGTCTCTCTTTATGTTTTCTCTGCCAGTAGTACAGTTGTACTTTATCTGACTAAATTCATTGAGCGAACAAGTAAAACTTGGCGTAATTTGCATAGTTTGAACGTGTCCCATTTATATGACATTCAGCCGGAACCGTACGCACGAGTACTGTGCGTGCAAAGTCAACGGTGTCATCAAAACGTGTACAGAGGACAGTTATAGGGTTGTACTAATTCTCCCATCGGTAAAATTTCCGCACGGCCTGCTATTTCAATCATACATGTATTTTCTGACTCTTTAGCTCTAGACTGAACGTTCTATCCGTGATTGAATAATTAATTTATGAGGCTCTGCGGAAATTGTAACTTCATTACTCTTTCAACCGAGTTCCTGGAATTCACAGCGATAAATACTAAAGTCATTTGTGGATTCATGCTTCCTACGAATTGGATAATATAATAAAGCTACAAGAGAGGTATAGCTTTAAAGTGCTGTGAGTGTTAATAGGCCACTTTTGACGATGGCATCGTTCTCACTACAAATGTAAACAGAATTACGCTTATTACGATTGTTTTTCGACTCGAATTACAAAATTTAAATACGAAAGAAAAAGCAGGTTTTCGTAATCGTAGTAAAATGCGTATTATGCTTATCAGGCCTCGACTGGGTTCATTGATTTCCATTCAACACCATTCAAGGTTGCTGAGTTCAACATGTTTAACCAGTTTGGAAACATCATGAATGATGTTCATTTAACTTTTCTCTTGTTCTCGGGTGTAAGTAACAATGTTAGATTCAATCGGCCATTGAATGGGTTGAGTCTGTTCGGAAAAGGCCTCTTCCCAATAGTTCACCTCTATTTTGGTGAATGTAGCAATTGACCTTTCTTCTTTCTTCCACCTCTCTCTTCCCTCTCCTTTGCGCTTCACAAAGAAAGAACCGGAAGACACGCCATGGCTAATTCTCAACGCATTGCGTTGCTATGTTTGCGTATGTATTAAATTCAACAACAATAACAACAACAACAACAACAACAATAACCTTTATTTGCATGACTATAATTATTTACAGTATTGCATGATCCTGAATCATAATTTATTTATGAGCGTCCTAGAAATCGCCGATGAACAAGTTTTTGCACTTGTATGTCACAAAAAAAAAACCAGAATATTTTCAGTTAATTCGATGACCTTACATGGATTTAATTTTATTTGCAGCATTTGAAAGTAATGTTACGAAGGTGGACAACAATTCCAGGTTGGTATGCAATATTTCAAGTTAACATATGTTTGCTAAATCGATGGAAAACTGGCAGAGGCCAGTTTTTTCTTAAACTACAACAAAATGTACAGTCGGTTCTGGGTTAGTGTAATCTTTGAGGATACACTAAGTTTACCAAACAAAAACTTTAATTACAGCCTTCTCACAAATAAACCTATACCTTTTTTTCTATAAGCAACTTTCCTGCCATGTTTTGTGATAATATGGGTGATTTATACAAACGAGCAAATTTATTTCCCTAGCGAATTACGTTTGAAAAATCCAGGTCTTGACCTATAGGTAAAGTCGTTCTTACTGAACGCCTCAGATGATTGGCTAGCAAAACAATAAACCAGGGATAAAAAAAATAAAAATAAAAAACCTACTAGTCTTGAAAACGACAGAGCGGTGTGATAACAAGGTCCATTGAAATTAGAGTTGTGTGCCAACAGCTTAATGTTAGGGCCCGTGGATTGCCTTTCAACTCTTGGTTTTAAATTTTTCTTGCTTTTTCAAAACACTTTACCCTTCGTTTGTTCGCTGATAGACTTACGGTTATGAAATAGCCCCATCTCAGAACATCAGCATGCGCAGACAGCTCTGTCAGATTACACCTTGGGCGGCCAGCCCAGTGACGTAACGGAAGGTAGTAATTGGGACCAGACTATTATAAAAGTACGATCGATTGGAACAGACCTAAGGTCTTACTATAGTGTTTAACCTGCTCTTTTTTCTTTCCTTTAAGTTGCGTACAGGCGGTGCCTCCAATAAATGCATCTGTAAAAAATGCTTCATGTATTTTCTATAGCTACAAATTTAAAGACGGGTTTTGCAAAGGCATCATCAACAGTCTATACGTGTTTGGAAATAATGCCACGTTGGAATACGGAGAAAAGGAAACAACGACATTTCAAAGCTACTTTGCGATCTTTAACATAGGTGAGAAATGCAGACCATTCATGAGAGATTTGTATTGCCGTTATCATTTCCCGCCTTGCGATACTACATTAGAAAGGCCTCGAAAGAGGGGGATTTGTCGCAGGACATGCGAGTATTTGGACAACGTTTTGTGCAAGGATGAAATGATTTACATCAAAAACGCCGCCAAAACAGCTCCAGTGTTTGACTACGATATGATAAATTGCTCCACTTATGATGTTGCTAATGGAGGGGATGCTCCTGAATGTTATCAATACCATCTTCTACCAGGTGAGTATTCTGTTGAGAGAGAGAATGAATGGCTATCTCTTATAGGGGTCTCTTTACCTCGGATACATCTACAAACTCTCAAGAAGTGAGGGGCTCAGAGGCAATATGGAGTATCCAATTAAAGTATTATTCTGGAAACTGGCGGCCTTTCTTACTTAAAAAGACAATAAGAATTGTTCCCCTTCCAAAAATGGGATGTATTTCAAATTACACTTCGACATTTATTCATTTCTTTTTTATTTGATTCATTTATTTTTTACCAGAGATAGTTAGCAGTTTTGTGGATTGGGCTAATATGCTTCTATCAAGCTGCTCTGACACTAAAAATGTTTTTGCTTTCTACAGATGATGATACTAGGACCGCAGGTTTGTGATAACGTTCTAAAAACATCTGTTATATTGTACGGTGGGTACCAACTAAGAATAACTGTTTCGGGAAAATTCGTTCGGGAACCTGAAGACATTACCGGTATCGGAAGCCTCGAGAAATAACTCGGGGAACTGCAAATAATATCGGGATATTACAGAATATATTCGGGCATGCATCCAACTTTGTTTTGATTTCGGGAGACTTATCCTTTTGTCTGAGAGTTGTAAATTGTAAGACTAATTATTTAGACCTTCAGCTACAAATATGAGCTACATTATCTTAGAAAAAATATCCTCTAATTACTGAGAAGTCAATGACGCAAGATCAGTTAATCGGTCAAACTTGTAAACTTGGGTTATGCTGTGCACAATAAGGGTGCACAACAGGACCTCAAAATACGCTACTCAGCTCTGTCGCTCATGAATTAATTGCTATAAGGAATCTTAACCTTTATGGACCGGTTATTCAAACGAGGTCTGTCTGAGACTGCGGCTTAAGACAATGACCAAATCAGTTCCTTATAAGCGGAGCATTTTAAGGAGAGGAGAGTGCCACATGGCTTCTTTACCCTGTTTACTATAAACAACGTTGAAATATCAGGGTTGGCCACACTGAAATTGGTTTAGATCGTGGCTTAGATCAGGGCGCAAAAATAGCCTGCCCTGAAAGTTCAAGTAGTGAAAAATGTTAAAAAATAGTTTTAATCTACCCTTGGGGGATAATTTTAGATGCTGTCGCCTAACTGTCTGCCAAAGATAAAACAGAGATACCTTCTAGAAAATTGCTTTCCTTTGTGAACACTTTTTTTATTAAGGCAATCACTGAGGCACTAAAAATTTAAAAAAGCAAGAATTATTTTCGCCCTTTATTAAGCAGACATCGGGCAGAATGCTATTGGAACCATAACTACTTGTCAGATTTAATACTTCATAGGGTAAAGAGGAATACAAACCATGCCCACAGAACAAGACGCTGGCCTCTCTTAAGGATGCCTTTTAAATTTTTCTCTCTTTTTTCTAATGGGAGCCTCCCTCGGGCACACACGTTGCGTCCGAAAAATAAGTTAATTAAGCAACTCACTGAATCGAATGACTGAACTCTAAGTGCTATTTATCACCAGCGTCCACATGACAATAGATTGATTGCTATTTTAGTCTCGACAAGGCTAACTGAAAAATACCAATTTCATTTCAGTTCCAAGGTTCTGAGACATGCCAACCTTTTGTTGAAGTGAAGCAGCGCGTGCAAAATGGACGCGTTTGTTTACTTCAGCTTGTTTTGACGAAAATGCCCGTATAGAAACATCGAAATAAGTCCACTCTTGTTTACACGACTTACAGGTGCTCACACCTGACCATGATCAAAGAATAGAAACACCCTGAAGAAATTTATGCTGTCTGCGGCCGTGGTCTCTCAAAAGATGTGCACAAAACAGTGGCCGGACCTTGAGTCAGTCAGGGGCATCCAGCGAGTTATTTCTCTAGAATACCAGTCCGGAAGATAATAACTGCATCTGAAATTCGGGTTTAATTGTGGGAAAATTGTTGCGTAAATGTCAACTCAAACCCAAACCTTTGTAACATGGGAAAATTAATTCCTTTTGTTTTATGTCGTATATAATTCGAAATTTAAGTCAGGTGGCATTTTTGGAAGAGCAAACAGTAACTCAGTAATTCGGCCGATAAGATTTCGTTTCCGAAGATTTCGTTTCCTTTTGACTAAACAAAAAAAATCAAGCCACAGAATCTGAACAAATCAATCTGTGTTCTTGAATTTAACTTAATATCCATTTTAAATGCCCTGAAACAATCTGAGAAACCAGAAAATTAAATTTCATGTAATTTGTTTACATTTTCCTGTCTGGTGCCCCTACCGAGCGCGTTACAGATTTACAATAAACGAAAGTCCGAAAAGTGTTTTAATTTGTTTACAGTGGCCAATTTACCTTATTTTAACTCAAGATGTTATCAGTTTGAAGTGATACATTCCCGGACTCACCGAACCAGCATCACAGCTTCGTTAGAAACTAATTTCTAACACTTTAGTTTTAAATGCGACTATCTGATTAACCATATTTTCTGAAAGCCTTTACTTTGCAACAGCATCGTTTATAAATGATGGCTGATGTTAGTACAGTCAGCTAGACTCTATCAAACACAATGCAACTGACTCCCCTCTTTTAGCTTCCCACGGTCTATTCTAGTTAATTGGAACGTGACTTACGTTTCAGCCGTCTCCTCTGCTCACTTCTAAGAGTTAGCGACCAGAAGAGACGGAGAAAATGCAAGCTGCCTAAGATCGGCGAAATGTGGAAGCGGAGGAAATGATAAAGCGTTTTGAGTCTGAGGAGAGACGGAGCTCCCTTTTGTCTCCTTCTCCGTCTCTTTTTCCTACGACAATTTTGATATCGTTTAATTTTTGTTGGAGCTTCCTACATCGTGCAGAATGGCTCTTTTCAGAGCTCCTCGACAACCCCATCCGTTACATGTTCATGTAGTACCACCTTTAGTTAATGAAAACTGTCTGATGTTTCACCTGTTTGAGTTACTTCAAACGCGTATTTTAACTCTTGGCGACCAACTGATGGAATCTGCTCGAGAGCGTGTTGGGCATGCAATAACAGAGAGTATTAGGCAATTTTGTCGAAAGATTCAAGCTGAATCACCCGTTGTTTTGTTTTACATAAAAGTTAAAGAGCTCTCAAAGACAGAAATAAAACAGCGTCTGCCGCTTCGGCGCTAAACACACTCACAAGCAGAAGGCTGTGTTCATTTTCGACACAATCACCTCGCTCGCGCAGAGATAAGTCGACATTTCATTCTTTCTGTGTTACTTTTCTCCAAACGAAACCAGTCTAAAATGCCTATGCAATGAAACAAGATGGAAAACTGTTTCATGAAATGTTCTTTGCGAAATATGCGCAGATGTGCGATTTCGCGAGACAAAGGGAGAAACAATAGAGTGCTGCATTCATTGTTTAGTTTGCCGCCTACATCATGCTAATGAGCATCGCCGTGCGTTCACGACGACTAATGATTGAAGCTCTTTCTTAGCGTCTATGCATAATAACGCGCGATATGACAGATCTGAAAACGTTCTTGAACTGGAAGTAAATGTCCGAAGAACAATAGGCATTCTGCGCGATGACAGAATCAGGAGGTTGTTCAGGTTTACGGAGCGACCCTCGTTACTGTGCAGTGATGTTTAAATAGCAGGTGTTAGAGCTGACACCCCTCGTATACTGTGATACTTTTTCAAGCACAAAATTGTACTATCCAACCACAGAGATGCATTTTATACTTTGTTTTGCTTGTGTGGCTTTAAATATGAAGAAAGCACGTGTAGAGGGAGAGGGGCTTAAGCTGGGGTGTATACATTGTAGCAGCGACAATTTTAGGAAACATGTTAACAGGAGACTAACGTGGCTATAAATTTCACTCGCATTTGTTAAACTTCATGAAACGTTCTGCCTTACTACTTGTACTCTTAATAACAATGGCATTGCAAAATGTACTGACAAGGTAGTGGGTTAAAAAATTAGATTTGGATCTTTGTCGGGTGAATAGAAATCAGGTTCAGTCGTTTAGTAGAAACACTTGGTCATGTTCCCAAGCGTCGCAACGTTTTGTATTTAGGGTCGGGATGAAGTCGTTGATTTTATTTAGTAATGTAATGGTATTTTGGAAACATACATGTTTTTCCCCAAAATGTTGGATTCTGATTAAGCTTTCCTGATGCAATAAAGCCTCTCTTTCTATCAATGACGTCTACCGCCGAACACGAACTAGCAGCAGCGAAGAAACGTGTCAACGAACAACAAGATGAAATATATGAACTGTACGAGCTACAAGACAGATTGGAGCAATACACGAGGAAAAATTCTCTCGAGATACATGGTGTGCCAGAGAGCGCCTACAGCACGACAGAGGAGGTAGTATTGAAATTAGCAGAAGCGCTCGAAGTTCCTATTACTCCTCAGGATGTCGAAATTTCCCACAAGTTGAAACGAAAAGGAAACAAACCAATAATTGTTAAATTCGCCAACCACAAAATCAAGAGCAACATCTACAAATCAAGAGCCAAACTAAAAAACATCCAAGTATCTAATCTATTTCCTAGTGCCACTGCCGCAACTCGTGTTGCGGGAGACCGTATCTTCTTGTACGAAAACCTCACGTCTTACAGGAAGAAAATAGTAAATCGTGCCAACGAAATGAGAAGAGATGGCCTTTTGCTAAGTGTCTGGACCCTAGATGGCAAAATTTATGTGAAGACTTCACCAGAAGGTAGGCCGATTAAAATAAACGACCTGGAGGATCTGGAAAATCTTTAAAGGTATTACAAAATTCCTAAGAATGATAAACTGTACGTAAACTGGGGACGGAAACTGAACAGGAGCATGAGGATGGAACACTCTCAAAACTTTTGTGGTTTGTTTGTTGTGTGTAGGTATGTGTATGTAGATGTTATTATTATCAATTCCGCTATTGTTGTCTTTATCCGGCAAACTTGCCTTCGATTTTACTTGGTTTTCCACCGATCTCCATACATGTCCATTAACTATTTCGCTTTATTGAAATGGCTAAGTATACAGCATAGGCTGTTACTCTTATCACTGCATGTAATAAAACTAGTCTTATTTACTATCTGTTCTTTAGCAAAAGTTTACATTGACAAATCTCGTCTAATTATTCTATGTCGCGTAAATTAAAACTGCTTTCTCTAAATGTGCGAGGTTTACGCAATGTTAACAAAAGAAGAGCAATTTTCTTTTATTTGAAGGCTCAAAAAGCTACGATCTTTTGTCTTCAAGAGACATATTCATCAATCGGGGACGAAAAAGTGTGGCCTGCAGAATAGGGGGGGGGGGGGGGGGGCAAAATTTTTTTTCGCATGGCTCTTCGCACTCCAGAGGCGTTTGCACTCTTTTTAATCCACATTCCACATTTCACTTGCGACGCGTCGAAGCGGACTCAGAAGGAAGGTTTTTAATTGTTAACGTCATAATAGATGAAGAATGCTTTTTCGTAACAAACATATAGGCCCCGACGGATTACCGTGACCAGGACCGTTTCATCCGTCTCTTATGCGAACAACTCATTTCGAATACAGACACCTCAAAAGTCGTCATTTCAGGAGATTGGAATACAACTCTCAATCCAATCGATAAGCGAGGTGGCCAGCCTTGGAAAGCTACAAACTATAGAAATTCTCTCATAAATCTCATGGAAGAACTCAATCTTATAGACATTTTTCGACAAATCAATCCCACCAAAAAATATTTTACTTATGAGTCAAAACCTTTAAACTTAAAATCAAGGATCGACTTTTTCCTTATTTCTCGTCCTCTCTCTTGCTGCGTCAAGAACACAGAAATTCGAACATCAATAGCACCCGACCATAAATCAATATTCCTAAACATCGAAATTAAAAATGAATTCGCAAGAGGCCCGGGATTATGGAAATTTAACAACACATTACTGGAGGATGAGAATTATAAAGAACTCATCGAGTTCTATTACCCGCAAATTTTAGTTAAATACCGCGAAATTACCGACAAACAACATCTATGGGAATTGATAAAAATGGAGTTACGCGCGGAAACGATTAAGTACTCGAAAGAGAAAAGATCTAAGTTGAGAAACGAAGAAAAAGCTCTTCAAGAAGAGCTACAAGAACTGGATGGAAAAATCTGCAACAACGATGCTTTCGATCAGGAAACCCTGGAAAATACGAAGCCGCTAAGGATAAATTAAAAAGGATACACGACACTAGAGGAAAAGAGGCTATATTTACATCCAAGACGAAATGGTTCGAACAAGGAGAAAAGCCAACGAAATACTTTTTCAATCTAGAAAAAAAAACAACTACGAGAAAAAACTACTTCGAGAAGTTAAGTCAGAAAATGATGAGGTAATTTCCAACTTTGTGCAGGTTAATAAAGAGATTGAGAACTTTTATAGCAAAATGTATACCTCTAAAATCACTGGCAATAATACCAGCGATGTATCTGAACACAACAATAACATTCACAAATTTATCGAAGGTCTTAACATCCCACAATTAAATGTAGAAGAACAAGAATCTCTAGAAAAGGATCTGACGTTCGAGGAACTAAAAGATGCTCTAACATCCTTTGCGGACAATAAATCGCCAGGAGAAGATGGATTCACAAAGGAATTCTATGAAGCATTCTTTGATCTCCTTTGGAAAGACCTTTTAAATTCTTATAACGATGCATTTAACAAAGGATCATTATCAGTTTCCCAGAAGAGAGGAACAATAACGCTCATTCCGAAAGGTGATGAAAATCTGTCTGATTTAAAGAATTGGCGGCCTATATCTTTACTTAATATCGACTACAAGATTCTTTCTAAAGTATTGGCCAAGAGAATGGAGCAACACTTACCTAAACTAATTCATTCTGATCAAACAGGGTTTGTCAACGGAAGATATATAGGCCAAAATATAAGACTACTCAGTGACATAAAGGAGTTTTCAGATAGCAAAAACTTCCAGGGAATACTTTTGTTCGTAGACTTCGAAAAGGCATTCGACACCTTGGAATGGAGCTTCATATCAAAAACCTTAGAAGTTTTTAATTTTGGAAATAAGTTCAAAAAATGGTTTACTGTCCTATACAACAGCGTACAGAGCTCCGTCGTAAATGGCGGATTTATGACAAACTATTTCGAAATACAAGAGGAGTTCGCCAAGGCTGTCCACTCAGCCCCTCCTTATTTATTCTTGCGGTCGAGTTGTTAGCCCTTAAGATACGCCAAAACAAGAACTGCGAGGGCATATATTTACCAAACAACCAAGAAGTAAAAATTTCACAATTTGCAGACGACACAACTATAATAACTAACAACACGGACTCTCTTAAATCGCATCTCCAAACAATTGAATGGTTCGGCACCGTCTCAGGCTTTAAAGTTAAATAACAAAAAGACTAAAGCAATGTGGCTGGGTACAATGAAACACAGTAACTCGAATATATTAAAATTTAAAAGCACAAAGAACCCTATTAAAGTTCTGGGCACGTTTCTATCGTACAATCAAAATAAAAACATCGAAGAGAACTTTCTTAGCAGGATTCGAAAGAAGAAAATTAAATTAAATCTGTGGCTTTCCAGGGATTTGACGCTATACGGAAGATCACTATTAGCTAAAACGTTAGGAGTATCTCAGTTAGTCTATGCCGGCAGCGTCCATGCTGACTGTTCCATCTTTAGTAATAAAAAATGTTCAAACAGAGCTTTTTTCATTCTTGTGGAAAAACAAAAAAGACAAGATAAAAAGAACGGTCATGTACCAACCTCTTTCGGAAGGAGGTCTCAATTTTGTAAACTTTTCTGCAGTAGTAAAATCTTTGCGCCTAGCGTGGATAAGTCGGTTATTAAGCAGCACCACCGACTCGTGGAAAGCAATTCCAAATTATTATTTTAATACTTATGGGGGATTAAAATTCCTTCTCAAATGCAACTATAATGCGGCCTCCATAAATAATGGTTTACCTACTTTCTATCGGGAGCTTTTACAATATTTCCAAGAGTTTAAAGATAAGACTAAAATATTTTCGTATGGCAAATTCCTGCTATGGAATAACGAGGAAATAACTATTGATAAAAATACGCTTTTCTGGAAATCTTGGTTCAAGAAGAACATCCTCTCTATACAAGATATCCTAAATGCTGATGGAAACTTTCTAACATTCCAACAATTTCAAAATAAGTTCAACATAAAAACAAATTATCTCCACTACTTCCAACTCATCGCAGCTATTCCAACCGACTTGAAGAAGAAAGCCAGGGAATGTGAAGCTCCCTCGCACGAGCTACTAAATACTACTACGATATCTTTGTTTCCTGGAAGCAATCTCGTAGATTTGGCAGACATGCGCTGCAAACACTACTATAAAATACTTAATAAAGACCCCACAGTAGAACCAACTGCCATCAAAACCTGGAAAGTCAATTTTGCCGATACTCATAAAGAATGGAAAAACAAATTTTCTTTTGTATATCAATCAACAAGAGACAACAAGTTAAGACAGTTCTCCTTTAGATTATTGCATAGAACTATAGTAACCAAAAAAGAACTGCATAAATTTTGATTAACCAATGATGCAACCTGTACCTTTTGCCCAAACTCAGATTCAATAGAGCATACTTTTCTGGATTGCTCCGAGACAAAATCTTTTTATTATGAAGAGTTAATGTGGTTTAACGGCGTAAACGAGACCGAAATTGAACTTTCTAACGAGCAAATTACCTTTAATGAAATACCCGACTTTCATCAATTATCAGAATACCCAAGACGCAGACTACACTTATTTGTTATTCTTTTGAAGCAATATGTCTACAGTTGTAAGTGTCTTGAGAAAAAACCGACCCAGAAAGAATTCCAAAATAAAATGTTGATGCAATGGCAAATAGAGAAATGTGCTCTTCACTAATTCTGTTTCTCCCCTTCGAAAAATTAATACTTTAAAAATGAGGGAAGACTCGAAGCGATACATCTATAGCTATACGTAAGCACTAATGTAATGAATGTAGATTGTAAGTAACTCGTAGGTGCCTTTCGATTGATATCTTGTAATTTTTTTTCTGTTCTTTATTTCTTTTTCTTTTTACTTGTCCTTTTCTTTTCTTTTATTCCTTTATTCAGTATTGTTTTTTCTTCTTAGCTGTATCACGTTTTTTGTATTAGCCAATGTAATGTAAATTGTATATAATATGTAAGTGTGTGCATTAAAAAAAAATCAATGACGTCTACACCCTTATCTTGAGACCTGAATTACTCCTTAGCACTCAGAAAAATTATCAGCTTGCGTCATCCACTGACATTCCTTCTTATCATCATACTTCAAGCAAATAGATTTCGGTGGGGGTCGACGAGACGGTAGTCTAACTCGCAGCCGGTAGGTTTTAGTGTGGTCATGCAACACTCCTGCCCACATAAGCCTGCTCACATTAGAACAACATTTCTTTCCCTTTGTTGTCTTCGCGCCAATGAGATCACTGACATTGTTTCTTATGTGACCAATCAGAACACAGGAGATTGTAATCAACATGGTTTTCCCGTGTTCTCAAGTGCTGCAATCGTAGGAGTTTCTTCAATGGAGGAAACACCAAAGAAAGTTTGGCAAAGTGATCGATGCTCTATTTGTTCCACCGAAGTTCAGAAAAAAAGAAAAAATAAACATAGTTGGAAAAAGTTCTCTCGATTTTCCGGCGATTATAAGTTCCTGTCTGGATGTGAATGTGAGCTGCCATTCAGTGACCAGGAAGTTGTCAGTCTGTAAAGCGTGCTATAGGCAACTTAAGTTAAAAGGCCTCTGTTCATCTTGAAGAGCTCAAACATGAATTGAAGGGAATCCACAAGGATCGTGAACTTCCGAGAACGAAGCGCTTATTAAGAGTTGAGGACGACAATGGAGAGACCACAGCTTCGTGTCAGGGAAAGCCTCGAAATGTTTACAATTTCCGATCAAGACCACTTGGATTTCTTCTGATACTACAGCCAATTCTACCGCGATGAACAAACAGGAACGTTATTTTACAACGGCTTGTTTGCTTGGCGTACTTCTTTAGTGAAAGTCAGTTGAGGCAAGTTATATAGTAGTTTGAAAAATGTTCTTGCGTAATGCACCTACTCATTGCCTGACGACGGTTTTAAAAACTATGATTACGTTTACTACTATTATTATATACTAGCGGTTCCATATTGGAAGTGAAGTGCTTCCCAGTGTAGAATACTTTAACTAATAAATTAAGTGAAATGTAGGTCTCTTTCTGCCCGATGCGTGTGAAGAAAAAGAGTTTGTTCAATATAAAATCCAAATCTTTCCGGCAGTGAAACGCGACTGAAATATTACCGGCACGCTGGAGTGCAACTGCGATTGGCTGTGATCAAAATATTTATCTCAAAAAGTGAGATTAAAAAGATTATATCAGACACAACTCTTAGGTCTCACTTAGTATGACCGAAAGACGCCCTTGAACCAACTGGGCAAGACGGTGTCGTCTATAAGATTCCATGTGAGTGCGGCAAAGTATACATCGGGGAAACAGGGAGAGCGATGCAAGACAGGATAAGAACACGACAGAGATATGCGGCTTTCTCGTACACAAACCTCCGCAGTTTCGGAGCACGCTAACGAAATGGGGCATCTTCCTATTTGGAAAGAAGTGACCTTCAGTGACCTTCACTGGTACACACGTAGGGTCAAAGAGGCTATCCATATAAGACTTCATCCTGATAACATCCAATAGTCGGAATAGTCGGAATAATAATGAGGATCGAAATGCACCAATAGCAGCGAACCAACATGCTACAAATAGCGACACCTAAACAATCGACCTCATCGCCTGATGAAGACTAGCAGTATTGCAGTCGAAACGTTGCGATCAACAACTCAAACGACAAACGAATAAATGTTCATCTTGCCTATCTTACACCACGATGAACAATAAACACATCTTTAATGGCAAGATTTTAATTAACATTCGGCAATTTTTTCCCGGTGCAATTCGCTTTTATATAGCTAAAATATTGCGATGAAAGATAAAAGTTGATGAAATATTAAAAGCGCAGTATCAAAGCGTCCGTAAAACCACGATAATTTTGCTAAGTTCAGCTCGTTGATGTGTTAATTAATGTATCAAACATGGATAATGAAATTCAAGGGTTACCGGAGTTGTGAACTCCAAGATGAAACAAACAATTTGATTGGTTACATTACTTTGGTGCGCACAGTTCTCCAAATATGTAACCCGAATGGCGATTGGTTGAAGTGGGGGAAAGGAATGTTGTTGCAATGTGAGTAGCCGTTTCTAGGGAAGAGCGTTGTGTGACGACACTAGAAAACGGCTGCGAGGGAGACTAAGGAGACGGTTACCTTGGGATTTCTATAGTAAAATGTCCCACTACAAGGCTGTAGATTTGGTTGTAATCTACAGATTGTTACTATGGAATCGGTGTTGGGTATCATGGGAATGTAAGCGTCACCCGATCTGGTCGTACATGTCAGCCTTGGACCTCACAGTGCCCTCACCGTCACTGGCGGATGCCTGAAGATGCTGCTGATGGCCATAACATGTGCCGTAACCCGGAAGGCAGTGCTCCGGATGGACCGTGGTGTTACACCATTGACCCTAAAGTTCGCTGGGAATACTGCAACATATCTCAATGTCCTCCTAGAGGTAAATTAGAATTAAATAACATCATCTCATCAACAAATAACAACGTTTCTGGGATTCCGAGACAAGTTTTGTCAGGAAGTCCAGAAAGTCGTCAATATGTCACCGAAATTTACGTTATGGTTGAGTTTGTAAATTAATCTTTCACCCCATGTGTAGAAAAATTACAATGTTTGTTACTTTGTTGATACGATACCTTAAATGAAAAAAAGGCCTTTATATGTTGCTGTTGTTGTTGATTGAGTTAGCCAGTAATGAAAGCCATGTCGGCCGTTTTGCGAATAAGGTCCCTGGGTCTGATCTGTGTATGAATTTTTATTATTTTTTCTCAGATATTTTAAGAAAAAAATTATTATCAGAATTCAAAAAATTAATCATGCGTCGAATTCCTGAAGCATTCCTAGTTGATGTTAAGGAAAGACAACCCCAATCGGAAACCAGAATACTTCGCAGTGAGACCCAATTTAGGCGGGGGGTACTGGTTCAGCCCTGTAAATATTTCCAAAGGTATAGGCGAAGCCCGAACACCGAAAGCCGCTAGATTCCCGAGTTGCTCTCTCCTTTTTTCTTTTGCCTTTTTTTTTGCCCTTTTCCCTTCACCTCGATGCTGACGAGTTCCGTGACTACAGAATGTTACAAATTTGAATAAAGATGTGCTTAAACTAGAGTTTTGAGCACGAGTGCCTAGACAATTTTGATCCGATGGTGGAAGCCACGCTGATGGAGGAAAATTCAAGAAAAATCGGTAAAATAATAGTTTTAATTTATTCCCCTCAGATCTCTTTTTATCTGAAGGAGCATGTTGTTTTGAACTTTCGGATTACTTCTCTGTATGTACCGCGAGACCTTTCCTTGTCTTTGCCCCTTGGTTTGAGATGACCAAAATCGCCGCGAGAATTCAGCATCATAGGCTATCTACCAAAAGCAAAATCTTTTTTAAATATTGTAACACAGCAAAAATCCAAGAGGGGGAGGGATTCATCAGCCCTCTATACCACGGGTTGGGGTTGGGAGGGGGTGGAGGTGTGAGTTTAGTTGTAGGTCCGATGGTTAATGCGGCCACAAAAGGTTTATGGCACGGGGTGCATATTATTCTTCTTCATCCATAACAACTAATTGCTTGCTTTGTTTTTCTTTTTTCGTTTCAAATAATAAGAGAAGCCGCAGCCTCCTAGAAACTTGAAAGCAACAAACGTGCAAACACGGTACTTTATATTGACCTGGGATAAGCCAAAATATGGCAGTTATTACCCGATAGACAACTATACTCTCGAACGAAAGAAAGCAACTTTGGACAACTTCACAGTAGTACGGACACTGCCGTTCGCTTGGACGGGAATGATGATGAAGGATCTGGAACCCGCTACAGAATACATTATTCGGTTGTCTAGCAACAACAAATATGGAAGGTCTGACGGTGTATTAGTAAAACAAAGTACATTGCCCGGTAAGTACCAGTAAGGTGTGTTTTTGTAACAAATGCAGTAACATTGGACCCCTGGGAAATGGCGCTATAGAAATTCTCACAGTATCGGGAGTAATTTAAGACTTTCAAGTAAAACTGTCGCAGTACTGAACTGATAAAACATACAGTAAGTAGTAAGCAAAACAACTTTTCCGCTAATAAAACCAAGATAAAGGGATGAGAGAAGGTGATAGCCAGGAAAAATCAGTTATATTTTGACAAATCCGATCAAAAACACTTTCCGGAAGGAGCACGTATGCTTACAATTCCAAAAGAAGCTAATGCAAGAGAACAAGTGTTTTTGCCAATTTCTCACAACGTTGCAAGAATCTCTCTCTTTTAAGCCTTTGTAGGGAAGAAAATCAACGGTGATCTAATCCGTCCTAAAAGAATTTGGATCGAAAGAGTGAGCTTTAATTTGCCTCACGTATGCACGGAAAGGACAGCTTTCCTCTTCAGAAGGACTCAGGCTTTCGTCACTTTCCGTCACAGTTTGAAATAAAGGCGCCAGGCAGAATTCTTCAAACCTCCCAAAAACATACCACAGTTCATAGAAGAAACTGGTTTTGAAGCTCAGAAAAGTTCTTTGTTGCATGTTTTTGTCACGGGTTTTTAGCGTTGACCGTGCACAAACAGCAAGGGTTCTGATTTTGTATGAGCAGCTAACCAATAAAAATGTTACCGTGAAGTTATTCAGTCATAGTGTGTGAACGGAAAACAAATTAAAGATTGTAAGTCGGTAAATTATGATCTTCTGGGTGAGTGTAGTCCTGAGAAGAACTTTTTGTGATGACATTGGCTGACGTTTCATGAGGAACTTTGGCCACGAAAAAAATTCGCAGCATGCATTCATTAAAAGCGTTATTTTACGCCAATCATTTCTGTCAGCAATGAAGAGAATTATATCAACACGTGCGATCGGTATGTGTCCTTGCGGTTACTTAACAGCATGCCTACATTAAGATTATGAGAAAGGCGATCACGCCGTGAAGTAAAAATTATTACAGGAAAGAACGAGCGCAGTCAGCGCAAGTGCGTGGATTTTCAGGTAAGTTTGTCTGTTTTTCGGGTAACCTCCTTTTGGCTCTGTCATATTCCAGCAACACAAAGGGTTTAGGTCGCACGACTTGTCACCATACGCCAGGAAACGAAATCTAGAACAGGCCCAGAGAAGTATTCAGACTTGTCACGCCGTTTGTAATGATGGGGTGCGACATCTGTTCGTCGTTTCAGTTTTATGGTTTATTTTCTTTGCTAGACCGCCACTATAGTCCTTTGTGACAATTAAAACCGGCTGATGCATGCAATTGCGATTTTAGTAGATTTTCCTGGTCAGGCTGTAAAAAGAGAATTTTAATTTTGGGTGAGAATTATCTGACAGGAATTTATTTCAACATTACGTAACCCTGCAAATTCTCCTCGATGCTTCTTAGAAAACTGAAAGTTCATAGTGGTTTTTACTAAGCTGCATTGCTGATTTGCATGTAGGACGAGCAAGAACCCGACATCAATCAAATTTTTAGGCTACTGACTTTTATGTGGAGAAACGTATGTTAGAGGACCCACGGGACGTGGTGGCGCTTTCACGACTCGATTATAATTTATTCGAGCTACACTAGTATCATGTATTAAACCTTTCCCAGCCGCGAGTCATTGCGTTTCCTTTTGATATTTTACTTACTTTATTCCAAGTATAGAAGGTTTCCAACGTAAATACCTACTTGTAGCGACTGCTTGGGTAATACCAGGCTTTCTTCAAAACTTTATATTGAATTTGTGTTTTGCGTGTAACACAATGGTGGCGGGAAATGTAAGGTTTTGAGAATCGCGCGCGTCTTAACGACGACCGCTCCACGAAGCTATGGAATCGAGACAAAAAGAGACGAGAGACCTTTGGTAAGTGGCAATAAGAATTACAATTTTAAATACGTGTATACCTTAAGGCGAAATATTAGCATCGCGCTCTAGCTTTATTCTGATTTTCTCACATAATATGCTGTACCTGGAAACTTGATCGCTATCGTTACGCTTTGTTTTCCTCGGGTATGATATACCTGGAAGCATTACTTTTAACATCGCGCTTTAGTTTATTCTGTCTTCCTTGGGTAGCATATACCTGGAAGCGGAATGTCTAACATCGCTTTAAAGCTTATTCTGTCTTCCTTGGGTAGCGTATACCTGGAAGCGGAATGTCTAACATCGCCTTAAGGCTTATTCTTTCTTCCTTGGGTAGCATATACCTGGAAGCGGAATGTCTAACATCGCCTTAAGGCTTATTCTGTCTTCCTTGGGTAGCGTATACCTGGAAGCGGAATTTCTAACATCGCGCTTTAGCTTATTCTGTCTTCCTTGGGTAGCATATACCTGGAAGCGGAATGCCTAACATCACTTTATAGCTTATTCTGTCTTCCTTGGGTAGCGTATACCTGGAAGCGGAATTTCTAACATCGCGCTTTAGCTTATTCTGTCTTCCTTGGGTAGTATATACCTGGAAGCGGAATTTCTAACGTCGCTTTATAGCTTATTCTGTCTTCCTTGGGTAGCATACACCTGGAAGCAGAATTTCTAACATCGCACTTTAGTTTATTCTGTCTTCCTTGGGTAGCATATACCTGGAAGCGGAATGTCTAACATTGCTTTAGAGCTTATTCTGTATTCCTTGGGTAGCGTATACCTGGAAGCGGAATTTCTAACATCGCGCTTTAGCTTATTCTGTCTTCCTTGGGTAGCATATACCTGGAAGCGGAATGTCTAACATTGATTTAGAGCTTATTCTGTCTTCCTTAGGTAGCATGCATATACCCGGAAGATTCTGTTATTTGTGCAATAAAAAGAAGCAAAACAAAACAAAAGATTAACCGATTGCCAGGTTTTTATTTACAATTAATGTACATTGAATGTTAAGTTGTATTACGACTCTAAAATCATCATATTTTTTGAAAACCTTTTTCCCGGTCTTACAGGTAGCGGGGCGGAGAATTTATTCAATTCAATATTACCGGTTACACAATTGTATTCTTGGGTTTACCAACATTAGTGTTGTATCTTCATTAATCCGGAAATTGCGGTTACTTTCATTTCAGTTTAGGAGAGCTTGAATTACTTTTTTGTGGGCGTTTGCCTGATTTCCTAGTGTGTTCAGCTAAACCTCAAGAGACGGAGAGGTGTCAAACCATGGCTTTGAATTACTTATGCAAATTAGCTGGCTGCACATTGAATGTGCAGCCAGCTAATTTGCATAACATTTTTTCGCACTTCAAAGCTTGTCATGACAACCTGAGCGGAGGTCACCATCATTATTTGACTCTAATGGTCATCATTAGAGTAAAATAATGATGGCTCAGGTTGTCGAAATGTCAGTCAATGTCACCACAAACAGTCCTTCTCAGGACTACACTCACCCGGAAGATCATAATTTACCAACTTATGGTATGACTCCTGGGTTCAAACAAGTTACAGACAAGAGATTGTGAACGGCTGTGGTGCTTTGAACATAAATTACAGCGCTTTTGAAACTTGCAAGTACCCAGTCCCTCGATTAACTTTGAAGAGACACACCGCTATAATACACCAGAAAGTTGGTTTAACGATTCCAGATTTAGACAGGTTGGAAGCAATTTCCTGTAGAAAAAGAATCAATGAAACGTCTCATAACTTAAGAAGTTTTGTTCATCATCCAGAAGTTTCCAACATTAGTTTACCTGATTTACCATCCTTTCAACCATGATCTATAAGAAAGATGAGCCAATGAGCGAGTTTATATGCCAGACATAGGCAGACATTATCAAATTCACCTCTTTCTCACCGTGATAATGTTGAGATAATGTTGTAAAGTCCCCTGGATATAATTAGGGATCTGCAAAACAAATTGGGGCCTTATGCGCCACATGGCGTAAAGAGGCTTAAGTAAGTAGGTAAAACAAATTGGCCAAACCTGGTTAAAAAGAGATTTAAAAAAAGATTCCATTTACCCTCACAGTCATCATAAAAATAACTTACTTAGTTTTGACTTTTTATTTTCGGTACCCTCACATCGTTCTGTGGAAATGCACTAATTGAATTTGAATTTTGTAGACAGATTCTTCAGGAATTTGGTGCTGATAATCGTGCTGCCTCTCAGCCTAGCTGTTTTATTCATCGTGGTTATGTGCCTGAAGTTTCCACCAACTTGTAAACCAAAACCCGAGCCGGAATATGATCAGGTACATATAAAACCTTCTCTTAGATAGTAAACAGCATTTTCTCTTAAAGTGGAAATTAAAAAAAAGCCAAGCCCCAAAACTGTCAAAGAGGTGATATTAAGGGGACTAATTTATGTACTTTTGAAAAACCAGATATTAACCTCTCGGAAGTACAAACATCCCCACCGTGGAACAAAGGGGTGAAGGGGGGGGGTGGATTGCCTCCCCTTGTAACATTTCGACAACATTTTACTTTTACTAGAAAGCCTGTGATGTGCTCTACAAGATGAGGTATTTATGTCATGGGTTGCAGTGCTCCTGGAGGCCTGTGGCTTCATCCAAACATCCTAGTGACCAAATTTTACGCAAAATTACGGTGGAAATTGAAATAGCTTCCCACCGCTTACTACTTATGTCATCATTTTTCGTAACTATAGCAACCGATTCTCATCAAACCGTTGTCAAAATGTGTGAAACGGAAATTCATACAGCCACTGAAAACGGAAGGTGCAGATTATAAATTGCCTTGGAAAAATTCATGTAAAACCGTAATGGGAGGGGGACGGGGAGGGGAATGCCATCCACTCCCTCTTGTACGTATTGAAGGTTAAAAAAAGGTTTAGTGTACAGCAGCTCTTAAAAAAATGATTTTGGCTAGGGTGCAAATCGATTCCAACTTCAATAAGCAACTTCTGGACCCTCAATACACCACGAAGGGAGTATACAAGTTAAAGTGTCAAACAAAACATTACTCCCTGCTGACTTGTAAGTCAGTTTTGAAGATTCGTGGTTAAGTTAAACTTTAAAATATGGTTTTGAGATTGTCTTCCTGGTGTTATCATAAATAAATAATATTAAGTAAGGGCATGCCGATGAACAGAAACTAACGTGTTTTAGTGCTAATATCATTGTTTTAAGCTCCTTGTTTCAAAATGTCAACTTGTGAACCCTGGAGAGTCAACACGGCCGAATCTATATAAGCGTGTAAAAAACTGGATTTCATTGTTCGAGGGTGAGCTAGTTTCAGCTAACCCAGGATTAACGTTGATGTTGAATTAAGTTTTGTGGCTTATTGATAAGCGTTGCTATATTTTTTCGACATTTTACTTTTGGATGCGGTCAAATTGTCAATAAAAATCAGCAGTCAGTGTCCGAGAAACATAAATCTTAGTTAATTTTCAATCCAAAGTTACTTTTCATGGTCTTTCAAGCATACGGGAACAGAGGGAACTTTAACTTGTTGACTCCATATTAGGTCAAACCTTGTTCATTTGAAATGCTGGGGCTACGCTCATTGAAAATGATCGTTTCAAACGGGATATCGTATATACATTGCAATTGTGTGTCACTTTTGCCTATATAATTACTTCAAAAGATTTTAGACACCTTTTGGCTTACAAAAAGCCTCACACAATTCCAACCCTTGATTAGAATACTGGGTGCCTTTGTACTGTTTTGTGAAGAAACAGCGACCTTTTGACGAATTTGTAATCAGTTACTTTCAAAACCTAAATTGTTGTAGAATTTAGTTGTTTCCAAAATCGTCCGTAAAGTGTAAACTTTTTCCTGGATTTGTGTGTGTGTGTGTGTGTGTGTGTGTGTGTGTGTGTGTGTGTGTGTGTTTTGCAGCAAATGTAATCGCAATCGATTACATTAAAAACAGGCAAAAGTACAGATACTGAAATGCTAACCTTTTTTCTTTGAAATTCATTTTAGTTTACAATTATTGTTATTATTATCATTATTGTTATTATTATGGAAGACAGTATTGTAAATGTTTCATCTTTCAGAAAATACAATTGCGAGCCAACCGACCTAGGTAATTATACTATTATGTACAAAAGCAAAAAAAAAAAGGAATAAAATAGCAAATGAAATTTATACTGAGATAATAACAGTACATGTAACAATCAATGAAAATAAGTTAAAAATCAACGCCGATGAAGTCAATTATTACTATTAATAAAGTCAGTTATTACTGTTATTATTATTATTATTATTATTATTACTATTATTATTATTATTATTATTATTATTATTATTATTATTGTTGTTGTTGTTGTTGTTATTATCGGTTTTCAGACAGCATTGTGGATGCAGGGAGACTGGCGTGAGTTTCCAAGATCAGACATCAAACTTCAAGAAAAGTTAGGTGAAGGCGCATTCGGTGAAGTTTACAAGGGCCTGGTACAGACTGATGGAGAAGTGATACCCTGTGCAGTGAAAAAACTGAAAGGTAATTCATTTGGATCCATTGAGAATCATTATTTACTGTAGGCGATTCAATCTTTCAATACTTAAGCTCTTTTAGATTATTCTAAATACGTTTGTTTCTACTATCTCTAGCTTCAAATTTGTAAATGAACTTGTATCACAGACAACGCCTGGGCAAACTCTGGAAAATACCTGATAAAAACCTTACAAGGGGTGACTTTATCTCTCCCCTCCCCACTCTTTTTTTACTTACGAGAGTTGAGACAAGGTCATTCATTTGTAGCGGAGCACCATTGCTAAGCAAATCTGGTAACCTATCAAGCCAAGAAATTTTGGTGGTGACGTAATAGTCACGTGACCGTCCGTCCATACGTCCGTCCGTCAGCACCACAGGGTCACCAATATGAAGTGGCATACACTGGATATAACCCTGTGCTGAATCCCGTGTTTTTGCCGCGAAGTTGCATGGTGACCAGCGTTGTAGCAAAACAAACAAAGACAACAAAAGCCAAAAACAAATTTGTTAATGGAAAAGAAAACTTCAAAAGAATACTCAGTTGTATTTTTTAGTGGAAGGCGAAAAGTTCAATTTAGGCGAAAAAAATTAGGCGATAACGCTCAGGTGAAAGGTTTAAATTTGCCTTGTCGGTTCTGTTGCGAAGGCGGTCGGCACACCGCTTGAGTTCGCAGCATTTCGCAGCGGTTTCGACGCCAAATATAGCAGAGCTAGTGCTTTTTGGTTTTTTCTGTCCACAACCATGGATTTTGCGGCGGTCCGAACACATTTTTCCAGGAAGAACACCAGCATTTTCATGTTGAAAGGCAGCTTGTCACGAAAAAAGAAATAAGTAGTAAAATTAACATCCAAGAATAACAGTAAACGCTCATGGGCTAGTGGACTTATCACCGGCTTACGACGCCGTCGAGCCGAGTTCGGCTCTCAACGAGGAAATGATTTTTTTCTTTTTTCTTTTAACGACTTGAATGAGAGTATTTTCACAAATTAATAAACTAAATCTATATATTATAAGTTGTGTTTGTCAAGCTTACCTTTTCATGGTCCCTGGGTTTGAGCTCATTTGACACTTGTCGGTTTCAATTGCAGCAAATGCTACTGTAATGGAGAAACGAGACCTTATTAACGAGCTTAAAATCATGGTAACAGTTGGTGAACATCCTAACATTGTAACTCTCATCGGCGCTTGTACGAGGGGCGGTAAGTATTGTGAATGAAGAGATTTCATATTTCGGTGTTACAATTTCATATCGTAAAAGTGCACATGAAACTGTCTCTTTAATCGCTTAGTTATGAATGAATGGTTTGGAAAAAAAAAAGTTTTTTTAACCGTGAAGTTCAAATTAAGGACTTCTTTATGTCATTTCTTCAAACTTAAAAACGTAATTCCTTCGGTATTCTATTACCATCAGTTGATTATTCCATAGTGTTTGACTTGTTTTCTAATATCACTGTTGTCAGCTGTCAGTGGAGCTCTTTACGCTAGTAAGTAAATGATGAGTTACCAAGACGACAGATAATAGTAGAAAAAAATTCTTTACTATGTGAAAACTGAACATGGATATTTTCTTTCGGGAATTTGTCCTTTAATAACGTAACAAAAAAGTCAAAACATCCAAGTGATTTTTTTTTTCATCATCTTTGTTTTAAAGGGCATTTGGAAATGGAATTCTAATTGCAAGAAATAGCGCTCCTCTATTCCTGCACCCCCATAGCTCCCAGGTGAAGCATGCGGCATCAACATTCAACTCTTCCTCCACTATTCGCTATCTTGGGTCTTCCTTTCATGTCATTCCAAGGTTAATTAACCTAGCTGCGGTAGGTCTTGTGCAGATGGCCTCCTCCAAGCGTTTTTACATCCTCCTCGCCTCCTCTAGAATAGGCCGTTTCCGAGTTGCCTTGCACCTCTTTTTCAAGGCGAGTCTTGGTGCATAGCCTTTCATATGAAGATGAGTTTCCATTCACATGCAGATAAAACTCATTTTCATATGAATGGTTTTGCACGAGGCCTCGCTTTGAAAAAGAGGCACAAGACAATTCGGAAATGGCCTATTGCAGGTTCCAGATGGTAGCTCATATGTTACCTAGTTACGTTGTCACGTGGTCTCTACACGGCCATTGTTTCTTCTGATATGTTAAGCATTCTATCCGCTATCGTTTTGTTGTCCAAGGTCTTTCTTCTACTGACACTCGGTCACCTGACCCCTACCACATACTTTAAATATTTCAACCCCTCTTTCTATCTCAGTCCTAACACACCTCGGTTGCTGGTCCTCATGATTAAAATCTGCTAGTGCTTGGTGGCTGTTGCTAAGTGCAATCTGAGGGTGGGTGAGACTTGTGGACCTGTACGTGGACCTGGAGTTTCACGTCCTAAGCTTGGTCCTGTAGCGGGTATAAGCAGTGTATTCAGCCTTGCGGTTCGAATTGCACGTTGTGCGATTTAGCTAACTTGCGTAATGTTTTGCGTAATGTAACACGTTTGGCTACCTTGCGTAATGTCGATCCCAGATGGCAATTTCCCTTCCAGACCCAGCAATGGTTGAGAAGTGTGCTTTCCCGTTGATGTTTATGTAACCTGTAAAGTTGTATGAAAGTAGGTAGTTGGCCAACAGCTCAAACCCAACTAGGATCGAGGACTAGGGTTTTTCTGTTAGGATCTTCCTCGCCTTAGGCGGAATTGTTTAATGCTGCCGGATGCTCGCTCTTGTCGTTTTTGCTCAGCTACTGTAGAAACCGCATTACAAGTTTAGGAAAAGAACAATATGTAGCAGCCCAAGCGAAGGCAGAGCCTATTTAGGACTTTACTTTCCTGTTTTGACCCAGAAAGGGCTTCAAAATGCCTCAAAAAGTCCAAAGCTCGAGATGTATATGCCTCATATTCAGTGCAATTGCTTTCATTTGGACATCTACTTACATAACAGCCTTACACTATTCGCAATATTAAACCACTTGCCTACAATATAACTGCTTCTTGAGAAAGATGTTAATTCAGTCAGTGACACAAGCGACTTGGAAAAAAAATCCCAGTGTTTTCCCAACAGGAGTGGAACCTATGACCTTCTGATCACTAGTCCAGATGCACTACCACTGAGCTATGGGAGATTCGTGAGTGCTTTTGCCATTAGACTAGGTTCATGTGACAAACGCCCTGCATACTGCTAGGACGGAAATGTCGATAGGTGGCATTAACTTCCTGTTTAGAAGTTAAAAAGCCTCATTGAACACAAATGTTTCACTTTTTAATTCTAACTAGAGCCAATACTGGTGTTGGTGCGCCTCGCAGAGAACGGATGTCTGTTGAATCAACTCAAGAAAAGCAGAGAAAATCCTTACATCAATGTTGAAGATAAGAAAGAACATTTTACACACATCGACAAAATCAAGATCGCCCGAGATGTCGCCAAAGGAATGTCGCACCTAACAAGCAAAGTGGTAAATGTATTTAGTTTCTGGGCAATCCCACAAACATAGATTTCCATGACCTGCTTCCATCTGGCTTTGGGGGTGAAATGTTTGGAGTAACGGTGATCTGATCCCTGGTCATTAGTTCTGCTCCTAAGTGAGTGTACTACGCGACCCACACACCAGTCCCACGCCATTCCCGCAATTAAATATCCATATTCCGCTTCTTTCTGGCCTCCCAAGTTGGTTAGAGCAGGTTTTGGGTTCAGCCACCGTTATCAATCATTTTTTGTTGCTCCTGGTTATCCTTTTCCTTTGTAACTCGCACTCATGTTAACGCTGAAATACTCCAGTTAATACGAACGCAACGCGAACCACACCTTTGTCTCCTAGAGATGGTCGCTCAAGGGAAATGGCGGCTTAAGTTAGATCATCAAGGTTAAGACAAGTTAAAGGGACTCTGTCATTTTTGGGTAAAATTTGCTGAAATTCAAATTTAACACCTTTTCTCTAACATGAAATGCTCCTAGAACATCAAGGGAAGAAATTTAGTGATTTTCTCAAAGGGAGAACAAACCATAATCGGCTTCTGGCGATTTTTCCAAGAAACAGACAAGAAACTTGAAAACGTTTGTGTAATGTTTTCAAATTGCAATCCACTTCCATCCTAGCAAACTGCAGCCAAACACACTTAATTATAGTTTCAAAGAACTGGTCGAGTAATTTTAAACGATGCTGAACCATAATTTGTTGGTTCCTCTGACTGAAGTACGTCTTTTAGCTTTTGAAATTAACCTTAAAAATAGGTGAAAAAGACCCCTTTAACATTATGACTATGATTTACGATTTACATTATTATTATTGTTTAAAACGACAGAGGGATGGGTCCTTTGTGGCCTGCACACGTAAAACACTTAACCTTTCCAAAAACATAACCTCTCTAATGCTCTTCTAATGCTCTTTCGTTTTTTTATTTCTTCTGCTTGTTCGTGTTCGAGATAAACTCTAACTCCAATCTGTTCATTCCAGAAAATTGAAACCGGAAGCAATCACACCTTAACGTCTCAATATTCATGTTCTTTCCTATTGTCGCTTTGCAGTGTGTTCATCGAGACCTTGCAGCAAGAAACGTACTTCTTGGCAAAGATAATCTTGCCATGGTTTCTGACTTTGGTCTTTCACGTGATGTGTACGAAAGTGGCGAGTACGAAAACACATCCGGGGTATGAAAATTACCAGTGGTAATCAAAATACAGTCGATCTCTGTAAACCGTATACAAACCAAGAGTTGGCTCTCATTACTTGACAACTTGGTCATTATAGCTTAGCTCAGGGTTACTATTTTTAACTGGAGATGGCGAGGACATCTTCTTGTACTTGGCGAATTTCCCTGCATTGATTTTACCAATACTTTAATGCCAAGTGATCACCATCACATAATAGTTGTCTTAGGGCAAACAAACAAACAAACAAACGTAAAATAAATTCATAAAATCACATTTAATTTAAAAGCAAACGGATTACTTTTGCATGCTTTTTTATTCCAGGTTCGTCGCGTTTGAATAGAAATCCTCATAATTTGCACCTGCAAAAGGGCTATGTTAAAAAAGTTTCAAAATATAGCCACTAATTAAAAAATAGCTAGATTTATGAAAACTGGCTGTCCAGAAGGAAGAGTGAATTTGTCACACCAAACCATGAAAGTTTATCAGTGGAATTCATGTACTTGCAGTTTGACATCGCTCTTTATCCGTCTTTTAGTTGTCTGTTAACATCCGGTGACAATTCCTGAAACGCATAAGCGAAAAGTAACGATTATAGGACTGTTGATTAACCCATAAAATACCGCCAGTTTCACTTGATCTTGGCCACGTCACGGAGACGACGTTTGACAGGCCGTTTAAAGACGATTGGCGCTCTAAGTAAGTTTTTCTTTTTTCGAGGTTTGAGTGAAACAGTGCTAAGCCGAGTAACAGGCGCGCTCACAATAAAAATACAGAGTCGGCAACCCTGTCATTTTAGTCTTTAAAGTAAGCTCCCCTCTATCTGATGGTTCAAACCGTAGATCCTAAATCCCACAGGTATACACACTATCATCGTAACAATGAACATTGTTTAGTTTTAGTTTTAAACTACAATGAAATGAGAAAGAGAAAAGCGAAAAATCAATCAGTCAGTCAGCCAGACAATCAGTCAGCCAGTCAATCAGTCAGCCAGTCAGTCAGCCAACTAGTCAGTGAATCAGTGAGTCAGTCAGCCAGCCAGTCAGTCAGTCAGTCAGTCAGTCAGTCAGTCAGTCAGTTAGACAGGCAGCTAGTAAGTGAGTCAGTTAGCCAGTCTAGCCAGACTACATCCATCTGCTCAAATAAATTTATGCTGACAAATTCATTTTTTTGTTAATTTATCATTTATTTATTGATTTATTAATTATTATTATTATTATTATTATTATTATTATTATTATTATTATTATTTTCAATAAAGGGAATGTTACCAGTTCGTTGGATGGCGCCTGAGTCCCTGGAAGATTATACTTACAGCGTAAAGTCTGACGTGTGAGTTTGCTTATATTTGCAATTTTTTAAATGTTCCCTTGCAATTTGAGGATTCATTTGTTTGTGTGAATGATTCATTTTTACTTTTTCCTTTGTTTTTTGTTTCTTCTTCACTCCACAGCCGCTCGATGCTTTCTTTAAATTATGTTTGAGTAGGAAATAAAAAATATATTAATATATAATAATTTCTCAGTTAAGAGGACGACTTCGATTAGGGACGGACCATTAGAAAAGTGATGGGGGGGATGGGGGATTTTTTGCCTGCCAGAATTTTTTTTTGGCCCATTTCCAGTGCAAGAATATTTTTTTTGGCTACAGCCCTATGCATGAAGTTTTTTTTTTGAGAAAATGTTTTCCTTATGCACAATTTGCTATTGAATTAATTAAAACCAACGCAACTTTGTTTTACTAAATACATAGCTTGTACTGTTACGTTACTTTACATTTTAAAGTTTATTTTATTACAAAACACTTTTTAATAATGCTCGCTTTAAAATGCAGGGTTGTGCTGTAATAAAAATTATAGGGAGCCCAAGTGGCTAGTGACAGCTGCTTCGATTCACTAACCGAAATCATCCATTGTATCATGTTGTGGTTCAATTTTATCCTTGTTTTTATTTTTTCCCTTTGGTTTAAAGTCATTATCGGACATCACCATACCCAGGAATAAAGGACACTAAAAATTAAACCAGGAATAAAGTTGAACAACAACAGGGTACATACATGTATCAGAATTCATTAACTGAAGGTAATAAGATAGTAGTGAGAATGATCCCACTGGATTTGCCCTTCATTCATTTACTATCGGTTATTTTGAACTCCCCTGACGGTTCAAAATAACGGGGTTCAACTGCATGACTATGACTATAAAAACAACAAAAAATTTGTTCCAGGCGAAGGTATCCCACTCCCGATAAAAGAAATATTAATTATGAAAACAATATTTTATAGCATCCTGGCAGAGCCCCAAAAAATTTCCAATTTTTTAAACACTGGAGACACTACTTGAGCACTTTGGCAGAACGGATTATGGTTTCATATCAAAATGAGGCCCATCTTGTGCATGAATTTTTTTCCGGACATTTTCCCTTGCATGAATTTTTTTTTCGGACATTTTCCATTACATGAATTTTTTTTTGGTTTTTTCCCCACCCCACCCATCACTTTTCTAATGGTCCGTCCCTTAAGCACCTTACCTCGAATACACGTACAAATACGCATTATAAAAACTACAGAACGAGAACTTGTAATAACCTCAGGGTTCCCGTTTCTTTTTAGATGGTCGTTTGGCGTAGTGATGTGGGAGATAGAGTCTGGAGGTAAAAATCAATCAACTATATTAGTACACTAACAGATATCGTATCCTCAAGGAAACGCTGGAAAGAAACGCTAGAGCACTTCACAGGGCCCGGGCGCCTTTTTCTTTCAGTCATGTGATCGATCATTTTTCCCTTTTTCAATTCTCCTTCGTTCTTTCTCGATCTTTACTGGCCATCTATAAGATTGAGTGAGTGTTGTGTTGGATCAACTGCGTATTCTTATTGCTTATTACAAATTCAACGGTAGCGATATGGAACTGCATGCAGCATCGCCGCGGCATTGTCGGTGGAGAAAAAGAAAAGCTGTTTCAGTGTAATCGTTTGTTTTGCGCCGTGCATTTCCACTGGCTGTGTTATAAAACATGGTTCATGCTTTAATCTGTGCGTATATCGAGTTATGATGCACTTGGAAAATTTTGCAGAGCACTGCAGAAGAGCTGGAGTTGCCTCGGCTGCCCCGCGAGCAACCCTAACGCTTCTCTTGTGCATCGTAACTCGATATACACACGCTAAAGCATGAACCAACTTTTAAATAACACACACACACAAAGTGCTAAGATCAAGACTACCGACGTAAAGAAAGATGGGTCTATTCGAGAATAAGAACAAACGCATGGAATTATCACAGTATATGAATTAAACACCGTATACAAGTAATAATTGGGCTGATCAATCCAAAGGATTGAAGAGCAATTTGGCTCATCAAGGCCGTTGCTTAAATCCGGTTTCTATAACATGAAGCCACCTCCCCCTCCCTCCCCTCCCTCCCCTCCCTCCCCTCCCTCCCCTCCCTCCCCTCCCTCCCCTCCTCCTTGGATAAGATGTTAGTCCAAAGAATGGTGGTCCTCAATATTTGGTGAGGATTCACTGACGGTTTCACTGGTGACACTTGGGTTAAGGGAGACAACGTGAAGTAAAGGTTTCTATCCTAAGAAAATAACGCAACACAAGGCATAGACCAAGCCTTGAACTCTCGAATCTCCGGATCAAACGTCCAACGCCCTTACCGCTCCACCACCATGCTTTCTTTTGTACGTCTAAAAAGATGACACTGTCAAATCTGCAAAAGAGGATAGTTGCAGTTGCTTGCAACTCATAAGATTTCTGTGAATATAATCTGCTACATCTATTGCATATTATATGAAGATCGGTTTTTCGAGGCCTGCATGGTCCCTGCCATCGTGCTTGTGTCGTTTTTCTTAGATAAGGAACTTTCCCCCACATTTTCTCTCTCCACCAAGAAGTATAAATGGGTACCGGCGACACACTGCTGGGATATACTTCCATCTTGAGTAAAGTCAACAGAACTCTCAGTTGTTTCGTGCTAAAGAAACCAAGGATAAACTTCCGTCAAGTGGACTTCAGGTATTTCGCATTTTGCAGCTAATGACAATTTATTATATTTTTTTAAAGGTAAAATGCCGTATTCCGGTTTGGGAGGCATCGAGATTGTGGATTTCCTAAAGTCGGGACAAAGATTGAAGCAACCAGATGGATGCCCTGATAACATGTAAATATCTTCTTTTGATATAACTGCAGTCGTTATTGCAAAGTACCAGCTATAGTAATTAAAACATGGTGTCAACATTTTTGCTTGTAAACATGTCATGTACAGTTCTGGCTTCACGTGAGGTGTATTATTTGCTTGCAATAGATGTTCTCATACTAACCTGCTCACAATTAAACTGAATTTGTTGTTTTTAATTTCTTGGTTAGCTATCAAATAATGACGTCATGTTGGAGTTACGACCCCTTAAAACGCCCTTCATTTGGTGAGCTTGCGACGTCACTTGAGCAGGAGTTGCGAAACAAGGGAGTAAGTACTCAGCAGATATGTTGATTAAAGAGAACGTAGTACCAAATGAATGAAAAAAAAAAAACAATGATAATAAAAGCATGTTTGCTAGTTTATTGTGCTAGTTATCATCTCCGTGTATCCAGTTGAAGAACTGATTATAAGGTGGCTTTCAGGTACACAGGTTAGCCTTCTTCGTTTCTAACTTTTCTTTGTTTATCACTGGAAAAGAAAAAGTGTCTTTATCCACGGTGTTTAAGGTGAAAAGAACTAGCGGAGAAGACAAACGAGCATTGCTTTGTTATGTTTCGTTTTTTTTTCCAGGATGATCTTAAGGATAAAGACCATGACAATGGCCCTGATCAAGGAATTGTTAATTTGGCAACAGAAGATGAGAATAACACATCCTTTTAGGAAAACAACTAGGCTGTGGCACTTACGAGCCACATTATTTAACTTAACAAACTGCGCTACGATAATTATGGTTATGTAACGTGTTAAGGGACATATACGCTGTAAATTAAAATTAATGATATTTGCAACCTGAGAGTTACAAGACAAGCAATGGAACCACGATGGCCTGTACTGTAACCTAGATGAATACTAGTGAAAAACAGGAATTAGTCGGTAACTACTTGCGTTTCTCTCAAAGGTTGCCCCCCTTTAAAACCAACTAAAATAATAGAAACGAGTGGTGTTGACAAAGCGCTTTTTCCGTTTTTGGTTTAAAAGTGTTTAAGCTATGAAAATAAAGCTTGCGAGGTAGGAACAGTGTTTAACAGTATCATATTAAAATATGACAAAAGTAATATTCTGAGATTTAGTGAAATCTTATACAGATTAACGGTTACTTTGGCTGCCGGCTTACATTTTCAGAGTTACTTTATCCAGATTCTTTGGATTTTCATGTTAGGTGGAACAAGCAAACAAATCAATGTTTTATAATTCGGTAAATTGTGATCGTCCGGGTGAGTGTAGTCCTGAGAAGGACTGTTTGAGGTGACATTGACTGACGTTTCGACAACCTGAGCGGAAGTCATCATCAGAGTCAAGTGAACTGTAAATCGTCAGTAGATGTTATAAGTCTCTGGTCGTTGTCCTGATTGGTCGACGATTTCGTGATGTTATTGGTCGTCTGTCAGTTAAGCCGTGATGTTATTGGCTGTGAAGACTGTAAACGTGATTGGTGCGTTTCGATCCGTCTTTTGTTAGTCAAATGTCCGTTGGTCTATTGTTAGTCAAATGAGTCAGTTTGTCTATTGTTTGTCTGTCTTGTTATTGTCGGCAATCAGTCGTTTGTAAGGTGCAGGTAGCTGTTGGCAACGGTTCAGTGGTGTTTGTTCTAAGTTAGTAAACCAGCTTTCCAGAGTGATTCGTTGATAGTAGTCCGTACTGTAGGTAACGCATTCAGCAGAGTCCCAGTCGATTCTGTGGTTTGTTTTTAAATGGTGCTCAGCAATGTGATTGTTGATATCACCATTTCTAGTCGCTCGTTTGTGTTCAGTCAGTCGGACGTTCAGATTTCTGCCGGTCTCACCAATATAAGTGGCCTGGCAGTCGCAGCATTTGATTTTATAAACTGCTCCCCGTCTGTCGCTCGGTTCGTCTTTGTCTTTAACGTTCGTCAGTAGCTGTCGTAAAGTAGTGATAGGTTTGTGAGCAACGCGGATGTTGTAGGGTTGTAGGATTCGTGCAATAGTTTCAGAAGTCCCTTTGATGTAAGGTATGGTTGCAGTAGTGACAGGTGTCGCGTTAGTGTTCGTAGCGTTTGGTTCGGAGTTTCTGTAAGTGTTGTGTCTAACAAAGTCCCGGTTGTAATTGTTCTTGTTGAAAACGTTGTCTAAGTACTTGTTTTCGTCCGTTAAGCTGTCAGGTGAGTCACAAACTAGTTGCGCGCGTCTTGTCAGGGTCCGTATAGTCGTAGCTTTGTGAGAAGTTGGGTTGTAAGATGATTGGTCGAGTAGTCTGTCAGTATGTGTCGGTTTTCTGTAAATTGTCGTCCGTAGTTTGTTATTGTCGCGGGTAACTAAGCAGTCTAGAAAAGGTATTTTACCATTTTCCTTAACCTGCGATCAGGCGTTATTTTTCTCGCGGCGGTGTAGTCAACGGAAAAATGAACGCCTGATACAATTACTTGTCGAGTCGTCTGTAAAAAAGTCCAGAATCTGGACTTTTTTCTGATTGGTCGGGAAACAAAAGGCAACATAAAGCTGTTTGCACACTTCGTGCCCGCTTCGCGCCTCTGCTGATTCCCGCCAACGAAGCGACTTCCGGTAAATTGTGATTGGCTCACTCTTATCTGATGGCATCGCTGACACTCTCGTTGACAGACACTTTAATTGGGGGGCGGCAGACGATTCAACAAGTAATTGTATCAGGCTTTCCTTTTTTTTTCGCCCTCCCTCCGCCGCGAAGAAAAAGAAAGCCTGATCGCAGGTTACATTTTCCTCGATCTCCTTAGTAAACTGTATGTCGGCGTTTTGTCCGTTGAGGTGTTCGTGAAAATCGTCGATTTCGTCTTTGTGTACGGCTGTAAAGGTATCGTCAACGTAACGTAGCCAGAGTGGTAGTGTTCGTTTGTAAGTTGCGAGGGCTTGTTCCTCGATGTTTTGCATAACGATTTCTGCAACAACAACGGAAACTGGTGAGCCCATAGCTGTTCCGTGCAACTGTTTGTAGTGCTTGCCGTTGTACTGAAAATACGTAGAAGTAAGACAAAGGTTCAGTAAGTCCATTAAGTCGTCTGTAGGTAGCGGTAGTTCAATAGTAGAGTTGTTGATGGCGGTCTCAGTGCAGTCTAGAGTCAGTTGAAGTGGAATACTGGTGAACAGTGATTTCACATCAAAAGACACTAGTTTGTAGTCGTCAGGTACTTGTACTGTCTTGATTGCGTCAATAAAGTTCTCAGTCGACTGTAGTTTGTGTCGTGATTCGTCGGTCAAAGGTTTCAGTACGGTAGTCAAGTATTTGGACAGTTGGTAAGTCGGGGACCCACAGAATGAGACTATGGGTCGCATGGGTATGTTAGGTTTGTGCAGTTTCGGTAGTCCGTAAAGTTTCGGTGGTTGTGGTACACGGCACCTCAGTCTGTTGTAGCGTTGAATGTCAATAGCGTCAGTTTTCTTGAGGTCAAGTAGTTTGCTGTTAAGTTTGCGTTGAAGTGCTGGCGTCGGGTCTCGTTTAAGTACTTGGTAGGTCTGTTTGTCGTTAACAAGTGCGTCCATTTTGTCGTAATAGTCTGTCTTGTCCATAACAACAGTCACTCGTCCTTTGTCAGCGGGGAGTATGACAATGTTTTCGTCGGTTTTCAGTCGTTTTAGTGCTTGTAGTTCGTCTTTAGTCAAGTTACTGTCAGGTAGAGAGGCTGATTGTATAGTAGAAGCTATTCTACTTCTGTTTCCGCATTCAGAATAATTCAGAATAAACATGCAGCACACAAAATAAAATAAAGCTCGCTAACTTTAACGTACTATCCAAAACCACAGTGGCGATGGCGATAAGAAGCGACGGCCCCTCTCGCGTCGCGCAAGCGTGTGTATTTCGCCCGCCCCACAATCGCCATCGCCAAAATGAGAGACTACTCGCAGTCTATCAGTCTTTCTATTTGGAGATAATTGTCTCCTCCGTAACCTGATGCAAAAGCTCAGTGGAGTTTGGGCGAGTTCCAAAATTGTTGAGTTTGCCTTTTGGGCGAGGGTGGAGGGTGGAGGGTACTACGTCGAGGGTCGAGGGTCACTAGTCGAGGGTCGAGGGTAACAAGTCGAGGGTCTCAAATAATCTCAAAATTTAAAAAATTTAAATTTAAAAAAAAATAAAAATAAAAATAAAAAAAAGAGATGACTAAAGAAATAACAATTGCTGAAAAAATATTAAAAAAGCTCAAAACTATTTAAAAAATTATTGAATCGAATCGTTATTAGCACACGTCTTAGTTTTGCCGGCTATTTAGTGTTTTGTTCACGGCAATCATGTATTGGTATCAGTACGGTATCTGCTGTATCGAGTGTCAAAACAATAACACCACGTAAGTGTCCGTATTTCCGGAATAGCGAGAGTATCCGCAAGCGGAAATTATTTTCAGTCAAAAACGCGAGAGTTGACTGTAGTCAAACTTAAGCCTAAGTAATGACACAAATCACTTGCCCGTCATAAAACTTAAACGCATTAACAAGTTTAATAAATTTCCATAAACATCGTAATTTCATCAATAACAAACACAACAACAGATCTTTCATTCACAGCTTGGCAAATAAACCGTAAAGCCTGGTTTTCACTAGCGACGCAAGCAAAAGCGTAAGGATACCTGGTATTATTTCACCGTGAGTACGGCTTCTACGCATGCAAACGCACATGCACATGGATTTTTTATGCTTATGCTTTTCGCGTGATTACGCTTGTGCTTGCGCTTGTGCTTGCGTCGCTAGTAAAAACCAGGCTTAACTTTAAACTCGCAAATAATTAAAACCAACATAACAAAACACCTATGGCGACAAAATTAGATACAAGAAGTGTCGTATTTCTGCCTATTTCACAGGTAAGTGGCAATGATCGGCAATTGCACCCATTCAATAAATGAAGTTAATAAAAAACAATGTTAAGGCTATGTAACGAGTCTAAGTAATGGCGCTGGGCATTATCCAATGACATGTAAAGGTCACGCCTGAGGTAAACTTGGCCAGAAAAAAGTGGATTTTTTTAGTTATATGAGCTGCTAAAGGATGATAATAGGTGTTTGAAAAATCTTGACTGTATTTTAGTTGTCCTGTGGTACAATCTTTTCCGGTCACCCGTTTGTCTACATGTTTTATTATAATATTACAAGGGGGAGTTTTATATTTATCGCCCAGCTCTTCTCCGCAACCATAGCATTTCCTTACTGTAGGAGGCGTGATAACTAACTCGTAATTGCTTGGAGACATACTCGCGTTCCACGAGGGCTGTAAGCCAGCACGGGGCATTGGTACTTGAGTGAACGCTCGAGGGAGGGGCGGTTGTGGATGTACGGACGGTTGAGTATACGCGGACGGCTGAAAATACGCGGGCGGTAAAGGATACGCGGGCGGTTGAGGATACGCGGGCGGTTGAGGATACGCGGACGGTTGAGGATAGGCGGGCGGTTGAGTAGACGTGGACGATTGAGGAAAAGTCTGCATCTGGGGCTGCATATTGCTGGGCACGCCATGGGAAGCAGGGTAGCTCGGATGCAAAGGAGACGGAAGTTGCACACTTTGACTAGGTACCTGTGGTGATGGTGAAACCGGACCCTTTGACTTGCTTGCCTTCTGCTTTTTCCGAGCAGGTGGTTTGTGTGACGAGCCTGCATCAATGAGCAGGCCCTCAGTAGTGCTAAACATCTCCTTACCTACCGACTTCGCCCTCCGCACTTCCGCTTCATGTTGTTTTCGTGCGCGGTCAGCAAATGAAGGGCCCTTTCCGCCGGGTGCAGCGCCAGTCAAGAAGGCTTTAACCTCCACGTCAAGCAGCAAGGAATCTCGTGTGTCTGCCTGACATGCGTCCAGCAGAGACAAATTTTGACGGTCTCTGTAAGACCAACCGGCGTAAATAACTTCGGCCTGGTTCATCTGCGGCGCAGTGGGATTGGTGAACGCACGGAAGATGAAACCACGGCGCTCGTGCCACCACGACACCCAGTTAGTCAAGAAAGCTCTGCTGTCGTCGGCTTCAATAAATACGTCCATGTCAGATTTGGCGGCCTGGTAACCAGCGGCAGTTGTGCATAGTAAGAGCCTGTCACACAGTTGTTTGAACTCGTCACTGCCCTTACAGTCAAATTTTTTTGCTTATTTATTTCGATGGTCTTTGAAGTGGAACTCGCACGATTTTATATCAGCGTCATCCCCAAAGACCTTCGAAATTCCAGCTAGATTAGCCCCTGCCATATCGCAACACCAACCAATAGGGTTAAATTGAAAGCTATCAGAAGCAGCCACTTTCCTAAGGGCTTCATTAAATAAACGCCAAAAAAGTTCGACGTTTTCTGTGTTCTCGCTTTCGGCTTCCATTATGGCCAACGGTATTTGCTTTCGTAGCAAGGGATGGTAGACACTGGCCGTAAGCGTTACAAACCCTTTGCACCGTTTCCTTTTCCCGTCGAAAAAACAGAATTCTTTACTCAGAAAGTGGTCTCCTGTTTTGTCCATGTGAAGTGCCATTGTCATTTTTGTCGTGCTTGTCTTTAAGACAAAGGATGCCATGTCCGGGTTTCCCCTTTTGTCATTTATCTTATACACATAAAGGGGATCCTTTTTATCCGCATACTCCTTAAACGATATAATTGCCTCAAAGTTGTGTCCAAAGGCTCTATATCCTTCTTTAATTTCTGTTTCATGTTCGAAACACGCTTCTTGTCCATTACTGCACTGGCCTCTCTTTCGACGGCGCTCCAGTCCATTTGCTGTTGAAACGCAGACATGACGAACGCCGACTGCAGCTCGGAAGGCTTGATGTTTGGTTGATTTCGTATCATTTGTTCGATACTCTTCACTTCCTTTTTTGGAAGATTGTCAATGACGGGGCAAGTGTGATTGCCGATGTGGTAAACTGTCACTGATTTAGAACCATAACTGAGGTACCTTCGCGCACTGCAGGCAACATATTCTCCTACTTTATCACAGCCTTTGCAAACCATTTCACCTCGTTCCTTTTCGAACTGCCTTGTATTTTTAACACCAAATTCTATTCTAAACGGACATTTCTCTTCTACGCATTTATATGAGCCCTTGCAATCCGCAAAGCGCACTCGACCATGGTTTTTCCATTCCGTGGGACAGTTTTTTTTCCATTTCCTGCCATCTCTTAGGTATTCAGGTCTTTGTCGAAAATCCTTGATGACGTACACTTTTAGTCCGTTAATTCCAACGGGAAGGGATTCAACAGATTCTTTGGAAACGTTCTCCCACGAAGATTTTGAAATCTTGCGTTGTTTTGGCTTCTGGGGAATTATGGAGTCTTCAGATTCCGATTCCGATTCTTTTCTGCAAAAAAAAACAAAAAAAAAAACACATAATGTAAAAACAAGTCGGTGCATATGGTTATTTAAGGTAGGACGTAAGAGTCTCATAACATAGCGAAATATTACTGCAATATATTTTTATACCTGCTTTTAATGAGTCCCTCTAATAAGATGTCATCTTTGCGATCTTCTTCTGAGACTCCAGAGGCACTATAAAAAAATGAGAATTTGTATAAGAAATCACAAGACCTCGAGTACAATTTGTAATAGCTATTCCAAAGGAGTAGAATTAGGGATTAATTGTGCTGCTTTCGTCCAATCAGAATGCAGTAATTTTGTTTAGTGTACTACAAGTGGAATAACGGTAACCCAGTAACGGTAAAGGGTAGTCTTGTGGCGTTTTACCTGAACGCGGGTTGTAGCAGTTCTTCGTCTGAAGCACCCTCTTGTTCTATTTTGACTGGTTCGTCAGGGCAAGCCCCAATACTGAAATAATAACAATAATAAAAACATGAGCAATGTTTATCAGCTAAAGTCTTAACATAGTATTTTGCTTGAATCGCTTTTTCCCAAAGAAAAGTTGTGATTCAGTCGCCTATTTATAAATTCGGCTTAAACTGCAGTATCTCACAACAATTCGTCCTACATCGTAGCGATTTTAGACACAAAAACATTTTTTGTCACTCTCTTAGCCTTGGCGATTGCACTTTCTTTACCTCGATTTAGCATTGAAGATATCCTTGGCTTTCGCATTTGAAGGGCGATGACTCTGCCCTGTCTTCGTCGGTGTACTCTCAGCAGAGCTAAGCCGGTCAAACGACATTGTAAGATCAATCAGATCAACATCCTTCTCCTTCCCTCGTTTCTGCAATGGGAAAAACAACATTGTTGCACTATAGTTATTGGTTTGTTTCTTTTTAATGCTGCTTTATTATTTAACGCCATGTTACGAGAAACGTACGTACCGATGAATTACGCCGTCTTTTAGTCCGATCAGCCACCTTCAAATTGATAGATTCCTTTGGCGTCCTTTCTTCACCGGATGATTCCTCTGAGCTGTCAATGGTTATGATTTCTTTCTGATCATCTTTACGAAACAGATGATACTGTGGAAAAAAAGGTAAATGCTCAGTTTTGTAATATCAGTGCAGAAAAAAGCCACTTCTGCCCTTTTTATACTCGAGTGTCATCGGTATTGTTTTGCCATTGCCAAACCTCAGTCGATTTGCTGCCTGATATAATTGCATGAAAGAAATCTTCTAACCTGTGGCTCGCCCCTCCAAACTGGAACTCCAGGGTTGTAATCTTCGAATGCCTCGCCCAACCATTCCTTTTTGGGGGATTGTCTTCTTCTTTTTCTTTGTGTCTGAAAAAAACAATCGATTTTGAAATGCATATTTGTCAACTGTTGAGGTATTTTTAAAACTCTCGTTGTTGTATTAACTGTAATAGCCTACGTCCCCTCTCCACCTTCCCCCTTCCCCCACCCTACAAGGGAAGTTCATGACATTTGTCATCCTAACCATACGAGTATAATTTGTGTACGCTGTTTGCCTCTGAGCTATCCTTTGAACCTACGCATTCACAGAAGAAATAACATTTGATAAGAAGTCCAACACTCAATAAACAATGCATATAGTTTCCTACCACTTCGCGCTGTTTTAAAGCGACGTAGTGGTCTCCACTGTGCCCTAGATATAAGGTACCAATGCACGGTCCTTCTTTGGGCTTGAACTCCTTAATGTAGTCCTGTCGATCAGACTGAGGATAACAAAACAATATACAATTATGACAAAGTCACGGACGTCCCATCATCTTAGCAAGAAAAAAGGAAAAAAAAAATGAAAAAAGGAAAAGCTAGTGGTCGCCACGCATAGTTAGGAAGTAACGTATGCTGTGTCGCTGAATTGTTTCTGGAAAACGAAAACAGATTGATTTCATTGCAATTCGCCTCTCTCTACACAAAAGCAGGTAAAAATGACTGCAAAAAAATAAGAGCAAAACAGCCGCTTTTGTGAATTTTTATAATTAGCAGGAAAGCTACTTGCATGATTCTAAATAAGATTTTTTGTTAACCTACCCCAGACACTGTAACAATAACGATTTTGTAATGCAATATTTTTGGTAAAGCTCTGATCACCATCGAATTCGCATAGTCGTTGTGCAGAAACTCCAATGCGTCATCCCACGAGTCAGGAACTTCTCGTCCGCCAATATCGACACTACATATGAATCCTAGCCTGTCATTGCCATCTCCCTTTTTCCCAAAGAAACAAAATAGAGTTTATCATTAAAAACACCACGTGACCGTTTCTAGTTTGCCTTAGTGAAAAGAATTTGTAATACATACATCAAATCTATGAGTACGCAGGTAGTCAAAAAGAAGGTTTTTAACGGTTGTTGCACTAAGACCCAGCTGATATCCTGCCGAAGCATAGAAGCACATGCCATCGCCAGGTGGGTTGAAGTCTATTTGAAATCCTTCGTCCTCCACACGCGTCAACAACTTAACACTACCACTTGTCTCCATTACTAAAAGTGTCTGTAAAATAAATAACATTCTTACAATATTTAAACACTTTTTTCCAAAAAAAGGAGAAACCTTATTTATCAAAACTCGAGATCTTTCCATCTAGCCAAACACAAAGCAAAGGAATGTTAATTTAGAATTTTTGTGAAATGTTTGTCCGGAAACCGAGTGTCGTCACGCATTCTGTCGCGTCGACTACGAAAGATAAGATTGTTATTCTTTGTCTGACAGGTCCAGAGGAAACGGAACATTATTGCTATAATAACATTATATATCGTTTTTAACTTTACCCGAAGGAAACTTTCAAGCTTTGGAAATTAAAATCTGGACGTGACGAGTTAATGCGTGAGCTACCCAACTTATTTGTCTTATCTCCATATTCTAACTAGAAAACAAATCGATGCAATCAAATATATTCGCGTAAAATTGAGTGGGGTTTATCTTGGTGCTTGTAATCGCCTTTATGTCTGGGAAACTACCTGGCACGGAGGTCCCTGGCACGTACGCTGATTTGGAAAAATTTCAGTCTTAATATCTCTTTCCGTTGGACACCTAATTGAAAACTCTGAAAGAAGCTTTCAGCCGTTTTACCCTACAGTTAAGCGTTTACTTTTTTTACCTCCAGAAAATCTTTATGAGTAGTAAAGGACGCCCAGATAGCACTCGTTCTGGCTTCTGATTGGTCGAGAGCAAATCAATGACGTCACCGGGGGGAAACCGCTGACCAGGTGGAAAAAGGGATCGCAGGCTCATGGGAACCGGAAGTCACGTGGTTTTGAGATGGGAAACCGCTAACCAGTGGAAAAAAAAGGATCGCAGGCTCATGGGAACCGGAAGTCACGTGTTTTGAGATGGAAAACCGCTGAGCAATGTGAAAATAGGATCGCGGGCTCAAGGTGGGTTAAAACCGCTGAGAAAACGCGGGCTCAAAGTCCAAAGTCCAATTTTTGGAAGAGGGGTGACCCATATATGGCCCATATATGGATTTGATATGGGTTTGATATGGCACAAGCCCAATTGAAGCATCGGGGGTGGTCCTTGACCCATATATGACCCATATATGGATTTGATATGGTTTTGATATGGCACAAGTGCAATTCAAGCAAAAGGCATTTATAAGTTGGAAAGAAAATATTTTAATGTAAATCATATAATCCATGGCTTGCAGATGATGAGAGTTCCATGTCACAAGGGGAAGCAGAAGCATTGCGTCTTTTAAGGGAGGAGACGATATGGTTTTCGATGAAATAGTGGAAATCCATGTTGCTCGCATGTGGGTTCTGTGGAAAGATTTCCTTTCAATAAAGTCTCCTCCAAACCACCGATGTTTATATGAGTGTTCCTATTAATGAGTTCCTTTTGATGAGTATTCCTTTAAAGTTCCTTTTGATAATCTGAGTGTTCCTTTTGATGAGTATTCCTTTGAGTTCCTATGTCACGTAATCCTATTACGTTTTGGGTGAGTATTCAATGGAAGTAGATGACGGAGGCGCAGCGACGATGATGACCTGTTAAGGAGGACTCTCATACTCTGCTCCTTAGCTCTCTTCTACTCTGCTCCTTAGCCACGATGATATCATGTCATTGCTTGGACTAAACACCTCGGACTCTGAGTCAGAAGAAGAGGCGACAAAAGGAGGTCTCTGGAAGTAGATGACGGAGGACTCTCATACTCTGCTTGATTTGATAATATGAGTGTTTCTATTAGTTCCTTTTTGATAATATGAGTTCCTATTTAATAATAATATAAGTTCCTTTTTGATAATATGAGTGTTCCTTTTGATAATATGAGTGTTCCTTTATGATGAGTTCCTTTTTGATAATATGAGTTCCTATTTAATAATATAAGTTCCTTTTGATAATATGAGTGTTCCTTTTTGATGAGTTGCTATTTAATAATATAAGTTCCTTTTGATAATATGAGTGTTCCTTTTGATGAGTATTCCTTTGAGTTCCTATGTCACGTAATCCTATTACGTTTGGAGATAAGTGAACTTTTCTTCATCTGATCTTGCGAGCCTTAATTGGCAGGCGTGAAGGTTGGATTTGTTCCTCCCCAAAGGTCATACAACCCTTTCTTTTCTCAGCCAGGTCACATGGACATCAACCCAGAATCATGACGTGGAATGCAAAGTATCAGCTCAACAGTGAGTGAAGAAAAAACGCAGTTGAATTACGACGTCATTCCTCGGAGAAGGTCATCGTCAGCAAGCAATCGAGCAAGCAAGCAAGCAAGCAAGCAAGAATGTCAAGTAAGCATCAATGGTGGGGGATTGAACCATCAGACCAAAGGATCAACCAGAGCCATGAGGCCAAAGGATCAACCAGAGCCATTAGGCCAAAGGAGTAACCAGATCATCGATGAGTGTGAAAACATGAAATGGGACGGTGGTTTTTTATAGAGAAAGAAGGGGGTCACGTGGGAGGGAAGGGACCAATGAGAGAAAGGCCCCATCATGCTTTGGGAGGGGAAGAGGTGGGGGGACCCCCCTCCCCCCTCCTTAGATAGACCATGGTGCATTGCACGGATCGGGGTATATAAGTCAAGGGAAGCCACAGGACGCCATTCCTAGCTTTGAGTTCGTGCTGTCTTGACTTATGTCACTTGAGGGAAAATGTCCGAAACGAGAAGGCCCTTGGACTCGCTAGCCAGTTGTGTTAATATTAGTGGAGAAGACCATTTGAGAAGGAGAGTGGGGGCCGAGAGAACTCATGTGGAAAGACAGTCGATGCGTATGTACGAAAGGAGAGAAGAGACATGGCGGCGCCTCACCCGACAGCGCGTGGATGCTTTTGCAGAACTGTTTCTTGCGGCGATGGTTCGGACCGAAAATGGTCACCGATCGGGGCAGCCGGAGCCACAGAGTGTGGAGATGTTGTTAGACACGTTAGTTAATCGAATCATTCCCTGGGTTTATGAACACCGCGTTTGGTCGAACTGGGAGCGTCGATGGCCCATGTCCCTCGAACACTTTAAGGAAATTGACAATGATCTGGCCAATCATCTGCCAAGGATTCATAGGGGCTACCAATGGCAGATGATTGCAAAGTATTACAGGAACATGGAGGAGGAGGAGCGGCGGCGGCGGGAGGAACAGGAGTTGACGGAAGAAGCAAATGAAAGAAACTATTTGCAGTGGAAAAATTCCACGGAGTACAATTTAAGTTATTCCAACTATGATGACGATGATGATTAGTTTTATTCCTGTTGAATGTTTGATTGTGAGTCAACAACCACACCATTTTTGTAAGTGATCTTTTATTTTTTAATTAAAAAAGAGTTGATGTTACAAAGGGTGGTTCGTCTTCTTTGCCACGCGGGTGGGGCGCACCTATGTACAAATTGGAAAAGCTATCTACAGTTTTGAAAAAGTAAAAATTGAAAAAGGCTATGTACAATTGGAAAAAATAAAAACTAAGACATTGAAAAAGAAAGCTATGTACAGATTGAAAAATAAAAAATTAAAAATGACTATGTACAATTACAAATGAAAGTCTTCCAGTTCCATACGTAATTGATCAATGTTCTCGGGTAGACAGAAGGTGCGGTTGAATAAGGCTTGAATTTCGGCTCGGGTTTTCTCGTCCACATCCCGGGATCCCACAATAGCACTGCTTTGATGAAGGGTGGGCTTTTTAGGTCCCCAAGGAACAAATTGACTGCCAGTGACCAGGGTGGCGGCATTCTCATTGACTTGGTAGTAATGGTCCGAGCGGTACCATGATTGACTGGGTATGTCAAACAGGTAGACGGGTTTGCCTTGATCCATAGCCAATTGCACAGTCCAACCAGTGCCTCCTTTCACGCGTTTATGATCCGGTTCCAAGATGCCAAAGGCATAGATGGTATGGGCTTTTTTGGCCAATTGATAATTGCGTTGCAGCAATTGCAGGGTGTAAAAATGACTGGGCATTTTTTTGCCTAGTTTCTCCGCTGCCTGGTGAAGATGGGGGTTGGCCAGCATCAGGACTTCCACGGTAGAAGGGGTGATGAAAGTGGCTCGAGGATGGTTCGGGGGGACCAGGACTTCTAGTTGCATCCCAAAGTGTTTGGCATGTTCTTCCACGAGGGCATCCGTACCTTTGGCTCCCCCGGTGTAGACCACATGGCCATGACCCACTTGCAGTTCCAAGGCACCGAGATCTTGTTCTCCGATCATGTCAATGTCTGGGGGCATGGCTTTTGAGAATGAAGGTCTAGAGACCAAGGGACCGTCTTAAATAGGGACAACGGACCAATGGGAAGACAAGAGGTCCTTATTTGGATTGAACAAGTTGACCAATGGGAAGATAACAAGTCCTTATATGGGTAGGATAAGCTGACCAATGACAGTCAAGGGTCTAAGGTATAAAAAGGCATGGTCGGTAGGGGTGACATCAACCTTGAGTACGATGTCTGTGGATCGGAAGAGAAAGCCAAGCGTACACCCTGCGGGGAAGAAGAAGAAGAAGAGCATTCAACATATGACGCCCGTGGACTGTGATCCTGTGGTGTGCGACGTGGTGGAAGACACCCGAGCTGCGGTGGAAGACATGATGAAAGAATTGAATGACATGGTAGACCCAACGCTTGAATTCGCCCCTGAATACATGGTGGCAGAAGGCCAAGACCCAAGTCCACCTCCACTTCCGGATGACAATGATGGGTTGAAAAGAATGGTGAGAATGGCAACGATCTTTCAAAGCCCTGGGTTTCAAAACCCCAAACCTGGTCCCCCTACCAGTTCAGTGGACACTATGGTATGTCCTTACCATGAGGTGCGTTTGGAGGCCCGAGAATCTCAAAAGGGATGGAAGTATGTGAAATGTCCCATGCAACCGTGTTTGTTGTTTTGTGGACAAGATCAAGTTCTGGAGTATATGAAAGCCGTGTATAGTCAACCTCATGTAGAAGTGTTGGACATGTGGGGTGGTTTGCAATGCTTTTGCCGTGAACCCGCCACGCTTCAACAGAGTCATTCGACCCAGAACCCCGATCGGTTGTTTCTGACTTGTTCCAAGAAAACGTGTGGCTTCTTCCGATGGGCCGATCAACCCTTGGGTCCCAAGTACTGGACGTGGTTTCATGACAACCCTCCCAAAAAAGCCGACCAACAAGCTGAAGCACCCACCCGTGATGCTCAAGGATATCCCCTGCGTGGAGTAGACATCCCTGGCCCTCCAGTCCGAAGGAAAGAGGATCGACCCCTGACAGACTATGAGAAACAATTGTTACGAGAAATTCAAGAGCTCAAGAACCGTCAAGAAATGATGGTAGCCCCAGCACCACCACCCCCCAAGTACAGTGACAGTGTGGAGAACTGGCAGAAAGGTCTAGAGACCATCAGCTGTGGCCGTCTAGGTCTCTTTTAAAAAGGAGTAGGAATAAAATTTTTTATCAATGTCACCATGGAGTCTGTATGTGATGCGTGGGAGTCTGTCTTGTCCCTGGGGCAATGGCAATGTCATCAAACCCTTTGTCAAGTCTTATATGATCACCAACCCGGGTCCCAAATCCCCATACCCCCTTGTCCCGAGGACACGCATCCTCTCCACCTCTTTGAAGAAACCCATGTGGACCGCAACCTATATCGATGGGTGGTGTTTGTCTTATGGTTAAAAGCTCACCCAGAGGCATGGCGATGGTATCGAATCATTCAAAAGCAGCATCCCCACACGGTCCCCACCATATCGACCTTATGGGGTGAATGCCAAAAAGTATGGCCCCTCGAAAGAGAACCCAACGCTGGAGTTCGTCGTCCTCATGGTTAAAGAAAACCAAACGCCCTGTGTCGTCAACGAAGAAGAAGACCAATGTCTCGCAACAATGGTTAAACCGTTACCATGATCCTCGTGCCCCGGGGAGTTTAGGTGGGGTGCAACGATTTGCTAAAGCCCAGGGTCTCCCTTTGAAAAAAGCCCAACGGGTGTTGGAACAGGATGTGGGTTACACCTTGCATAAACCCCGACGTCGTCGTTTTGCTACCTTACCCGTGATCGTAGGGGGATTGGATGATCAATGGGCCGCGGATTTAGTGGAAGTGCAACGTTTGGCCAAACATAATCGGGGTATACGCTACTTGTTGACGGTCGTGGATGTCTTGTCCAAGTACGCGTGGGTCGAACCGTTGAAAACCAAAACCGGCGTGGCCCTCGTGAAAGCCTTTGAGAAGATTGTGAGACAAGGAGGACGTCACCCGAATCGATTGCAAACGGATCGAGGGAAAGAATTTTATAATCGGACCTTTCAACGATGGGTCGACGAGCAAGACATCAATCATTTTTCGACCGAAGGGGATGCCAAAGCCAGTGTAGTGGAACGATTTAACCGCACCTTGAAAGAACGGTTGTACCGTTATTTGACCGCGGCCAACACGTTGAAATTTGACGATGTCTTACCCGAGTTGGTGCAGGGGTATAATGCCACCCGTCATCGAAGTATTGGTATGCCCCCCGAAAACGTGACGTGGGACAACGAAGAAGCCGTGTGGAAACGATTGTATGCCAAACGATTGAAAGGCTACAAAAAACCCCAATTGAAGGTGGGGATCATGTCCGTCTCAATACGATTCATCGTACCTTTGAAAAAGGGTATTTACCCGGTTGGACCGAAGAAGTGTTTGTGGTGCATCGTGTGGTCCCGGGCCCTGTCCCCACGTATAAGATTCGCGAATGGGATGAGACCCCCGTCCAAGGTACGTTTTATGAAGAGGATTTACAAGAAGTCCATGTGTCCGAGGTGTTTCGGATCGAGAAGGTACTTAAGCGACAAAAAGGTCGTTGGTTGGTCAAGTGGAAAGGGTGGCCCGACAAGTACAATAGTTGGATTGCTCGTGGAGACGTGACATCCCTTCGACCCCGCCAACGACGACGACGCCGCTAAAACAATGACATTGGTGCCCAACTCTTCGTTTTACGTGACGTTGATGAGTCATGCGAGTACCAAAGAGTTTCCTGGGAACAAGAGTCATCATTTCAGAAACCGATTGCCTAAACCCATCCGATTTGTGGGACGAGGATGGATGGTGGGTATGGTGAGTTTATCCTTACCCACCATTCCGGTGGTAGCGGAAGAAGGAGGCGTGGGTGATTCCCATCCTCTGTTGTACGTACGATGGCACGAACGGGTGTATGCCCAAGACGATCAAGGGGACGATCGATGGTGGCATCAACGACGCGAACTCTTTGTGTACGGACGAGATATGAGAAAGGAGATGGCCTCGTCGACGGGATCGCACTTTTTTCATCAATTGGTGTACCGTTACGTGCAAGCCCGTGCCAAACAAACCGAACCCAAAAACAAATGGGCCGAGGACAATGGCGTCAAATTATACCCGACGTTTGAATGGACCACCGAAGGGGATTTGGTGTTGAATACCACCAATGTGGATTACAAACGACAAGTGGCACGCGTGGAATGGGGCAGAACCTTGGCGCTGAGAATGGGATGGATTGAACAAGTGTCCCCCGGCCAGTATCGATTGGGTCCGAATCTCTTGCAAGAATTTCATTCGGACTCCATTCCCATTCCGTCCGATGTCCTGGATGGCAGCAACAAGCCCGCCTTTTGGAAAGTGGATGGGGATTATCTGAACTTGAGTATGACGTGTAATTGGCGGTTTGTGAATTTCAACCAGACCTTTCGTCCCTCGTTGGAATTTCCCTCGACACGTCCTTTGCACGTGTATTGTGATGTAGGGACCAGCATTATGGTGGGGGGTCGTATCACCGATCTCTTACGAGAAATCAAGTACCAGCCTCAAAACACCACCCACTTTGAACCTCGACATATTCAATATATCCCAGTACGCAACGAAGTGGTGGAAATCGTCGAAACCCAGATGGCCGAAACCAATGGGGATCTGGTGAAATTTGGTGAAGGGCGTACCCTCCTGACCCTCCACTTTAAAAGGGAAGTGGTGGTGTGAAGAAGAAAGACAACATGTCGTTCTACGTGACGTTACCCAGTCATGCCAACCGACGTGAATTTCCCAACAACCAACCTAATTCCTTCAAGATTCGTTTACCTCAACCGTTACAGCTCACGGGAGGTGGTTGGCAAGTGGGGTTGAGTGCCATTTCCTTACCGGATGCTCGCGTCAATTTGTATGAGTTGGTGAAGAAAAATGGGTACGTCATGGGGGTGTCCTGGGCCCAAACTTATCCCAAACCGGGTGCAAAAGACGGGGAAATGACCTCGCGAGTAGACACCGCGCGAAGCATCATCAATGACGTGAAAGATTTGGATTGGGTGGTGGATGGCGTGAGTTTCATGAAAGCCATCATTGCTCACTTGGAACAACAACGTATGGAAACGGCCGTTCAAGGTGGTCGGTTTACCAATGATCAAGGCAAACACACCTACGTCAAGTTCAAGTGGGAAGGCGAGGATCTGCTCATCGACAACACCAATATCTGCCATTGCGGCACCGACACGCCAGCCCTGACCATCTACACCAAGTTAGCACTCAAGATGGGATGGTTACGTAAAATTGACAGTGGGTTGATTTTGGGACCCAACTTACAACAAGAATTCATGGGGGATCAAATCCCCAACATGACAAAACCCGCTGACAATGATTGGAACGATGTCACCGACGGTCAGGGGAACGCGGTCTTTTGGACGGTGCGTTCTATTTTACCGGATTATTTACAATTGAGTATGAGTTGTGGGTGGCGTTTCACCAACTTGAATGTAGCGTTTCGTGCCGTGGTGGGGGAACCCACACGATCGTTGCACGTGTACTCTGACGTGGCAGGCAGTATGATGGTGGGCAATCGCGTGACTGATTTGTTACGTGAAATCCAGTACAAGCGAGAAGCACGCGGCACCCTGTATTTTGAACCGTTGCACATTCATTACATGTCTCTTCGTAACGAGGTGGTGGAAATGATTCACGTTCAAGTGGCTGAAACGATTGGTGCCGGAGGAGACTTGGTCAAGTTTGGTGAAGGTCATACCATTGTCACGTTACACTTCAAAAAGACATAAAAAAGAGAGACGAGAAGGGAACCCAAATCAATCATGCCTCCGAAACGACGACGACGACGACGACGACGACCACAGCGTCCACAAGCGGGGGAAGGGGTCAACGCAGTGATTGCCGGGATTCCTAAGGCCGCTTGGTCCATCACCAAAGGGGTAGAAAAGTTAGCCAAAAAGAATTACCTAAGATCAACGAAGAAACGTATGGAAGAAATGCGAAGTGGGAAACGCAAACGGTGGGCGGGGGAATCGTTTACGTACAACGTCATGTGAGTATAAAAAGAAAACAAGGGTTGTGAAAACAAACAAAGATGCCCAAGACAAGAGTGCGTCGAATGAGACGAAGAAGAAGGCAACGAGGGGGTCTCTTGCCCCTGGCCGCCCTCATTCCAGCCTTGATCGCTGGAGGAAAAGCCGTGGCGTTGGGTGCCGCAAGTGGTGCCGCGAGTTACGGGGCTAAAAAAGGGTTGGAAGCCGCTTTTCGGAAAAAACGACGATGATGAGGGTATAAAAAGGGGGTCACGTGAAGCACAGACAAAAACGTTTATCCCTGGTGAAGAAGAAGGCACCATGCGTGGGGGAAGTTTAACACGATTTCGAACCGACGAGTGGTATGATCAACAAGGCAAAGGAGTGATGACGGATCTGATGCGTGGGGGGTTGCAAGGTCTTATAAGGACGCGAAATCCTTTAAAATTGCCTAGTAATATCAAGAGAGGCTTGGAAACGGGTTTGACACGAGGTATCAAACGCAAAGCCGAAGACGTCCTTAAAAAGGAAATCACCAAACAAGCCAAGAAAGCGTTGAGTCATAAGAACGTGAAAGACGCCGTGCGTGTAGCCACTGCCTTATTTCCCAAACAAACCAAACGTGCACGTGATATTTTGGGAGTGTGAACATGGAACCCGTGCATTCACGACCTCGACGGATTCGTAGTAATCGAGGGTTGTCTCAATGGGGTGGACTGTATCCGTTTTGGAAACTCATGCGACGACAACGTGGTGGATGGTTAAGTCCCGAGGTGATGAGAGTCCCCGGGTTTGATTTGAGACAACGTTTAGCACGACGACGACGACGCTATAAAAACCCCTCACGACGACGACGGGGTACCACTCGACGACGTTAAACATGCCTGACGTGAGTACACAAACCGCCCCGGCTCACGAGCGTTCCGAAGGGACCGTCAACCCTGCCTTACGGATTTTCAAGGTGCCACCCACCGACATTAGCATCAATGCCTATCGCATGGTCACCATTCAACCCACCACCACGGGTATCAATCCTATGGAATTCATCATTCCAGGGTTGGACGATTTTGTGGATTTGGGACGCAGTTACTTTACCATGGAATTGAGTTTGAAAAAGCAAGATGCCGGGAACTTGGTGGCCAATCAGAAATTGTGGCCCGTCAACAATTTGGCCCATTCCATCATCAAACAAATTGACTTGCAGTTGAATGGCACGTTGATCAGTCCACAATCCGACACGTATCATTACAAAGCTTACCTAGAAACCTTGCTGAATTATGACCGAGAAGATGGCAAGACCGTGTTAGGACCCCAAGGATGGTTCAATCAAGTGGATTCCCCACCCCAATGGACCGCCACCGACACAGACTATGCAGGACCTGATGCTGCCTATACCGCTCTCAGTGCCAATCACAAAGGGGCCTTGGCCGCCATGGTAGCTGAAGTGGTCAAGTATGCTGGAGGTGCCACCCACAGTCTAGTGTTTACCCCGCACTTGGAAGTCTTTCACACTGGCAAACTGTTGGTGCCTGGTATCGAAATCAAGATGAAATTTCATTTCAACGGCCCCAGCCTGTTTTTGAATGGAGTGGCTCTAGCTGGCCGATTGATGGAAGGGGATGTGAAACTACGGTTTCATCTCTGTCAACTGCGTTTGAATGACGCCATCTACCAGAGTATATCTGAAAAAAGACACAATGAAGGAGAAGTGGCGGCTTACCCGACCGTCCGCAGTGAAATCCGGACTTTCAGCATGCAAAACAACCTGGTCCGCTTTGATATCCCGAACCTGTTTCAAAACAGAATACCTGACCGATTGATTGTGGGGTTACTGGACAGCCGTGCCTTCAATGGAGATGTGACCCGAGATCCGTTCTGTTTCCAGAAATTTGGTCTGACGTCCATTAAACAGATTGTCAGAGGAGAAGAATACCGTTATGAAACCCTCCAGTTAGTGCACAACAATGGCACCCGAGATAATCTAGGCTACTTCCGTTTTCTGCAAGCCAGTGGTGCCTGGTGTAAAAAGAAAGGCAATATGGTAGAACTGCTGGATTGGGGCCAAGCTAAAAATTGTACCTTGTACATGTTTGACAATGTGGCCAATGGATGTGCTGACAGTCAAAACCTCAACCCCAAGCAAACAGGCGATTTACAACTGGTGTTGGAATTTGGAGCCGCCCCCGGTGTCAATATAACCGTACTCGTGTATGGAGAATTTGAGAATTTGCTGGAGATTGACAGGAACGGAGCCGTGTTGTATAACATTTACCAGCACTAAAGATGGAACATGTGGCCTTGAATAATGTGCAGTTGGATTATTTAGCCCGAGACGACCCCCAATTGAACCCTGTCTTTTACGGGACGGTGGCCTGTGATCGTTTACCCAAGAGTCCTGTCAAGACCCAACCCCAAGGGTACATTGTGAATACCGACCCACACGATCAACCGGGACAACATTGGTTAGCGGTGTGGACGGATGGAAAGGTGTGTGAAGTCCTGGACAGTTATGCTTTGCCATTGGATACGTACGTGCAAGCTACCCCGTTACGAGATTGGATTGTCCAACATTGGAAGTATGTGGTGACCAATGGCAAGTCCCTCCAAGCCATTTCAAGCAAGAGTTGTGGTGATTACGCCTTGTTGTATTTGAAAGCCAAAGCCCGTGGACGAACCTTGCAAGATTTTTTAAATGAGTTTTCGGATCATGATTATGTTAGTAATGACCATAAAGCCGGTCAACGCCTTCAACAATTGATTGTAGGTCAAGAAGCCAAATGGTATCAACTGTGTTGTCATCCGTATCATCAATGTAATCATTAAATAAAAAAGTTCGTTGGAAAACGGTGTCGGAGTCGTAGCTCAGTGGGTAGAGCCTTTGGATCCCCCGAAAAAATAGGTGTAGGGGGATTGTGCGTGGGTTCGAGTCCCACCGATTCCAATAAAAAGGTGCCTTTTTTTTTCTAAGGGTAGTTCGTCATCATGCAAACGGGGAAACCGTTTCGTTTTCATACTCCTTCCTCTATCTTGGTGGTGGGTCCTTCGGGATGTGGTAAAACTGTGTTTACGGAAAAACTCTTGGTAGACAACCCGGAGTTGTTTGAAAGTCCACCGACCCAAATGCATTATTGTTATGGGGCCTGGCAAGATCGATTTCAAGGCATGCAAGATCAAGGGGTGGTGTTTCACGAAGGGATTCCCGATCATGAGGCCTTAGTGCAATGGTTTCCTGAAGGACATGGGGTCCTGGTCTTGGATGATTTAATGGACGAAGGGAGTCACGATAAACGCGTGTTGGATTTATTCACCAAACATTCGCATCATCAAGGGGTGACCGTCCTATACTTGTGCCAAGACATGTTTCCCGTGGGTCGCTATGCTAAAAGTATATCCCGCAATGCCCATTACATCGTGGCGTTCAAGAACCCCCGAGATCAATTAGGGGTACGCAATGTCAGGCTTCAATCGTTTCCGACCACTTGGAAAGACACGTTGGAGACGTTTCATCAAGCCACCACACGACCGTATGGGTATTTGGTCTTGGATTTACACCCCGCCTCTTCCGATCAACAACGTGTATTGAGTCACCTGTTAAAAGACGAAGGATGGACTCGCACCTATCAAAAACGACTATAAAGGCACCCCCTTGGAACAGGTAAAAAGAGAAAGCAAACCATGGCCGATGATGATGATGACCGTCAACCTCCGCAATCGTACGATACCGTGTCCCCTGCGGGGGTGGGGGCGGCCAGCGGCAATCAAATGTCCCCAGGGACCATGCAACAACTTTTTTTCACGGGAGACGAAGGCCTTCTCGACGTCGCCATGGAGGAAATGCACCCCAATACCCTCAGTGAGTTGTTGAGAAGTCTCCCCTCCCCCAGGACAGTCGCCGGTTGGCCCGATCTGGATGGTGTGCCCCCTGCCCAGGCCTCTTCCCCAGCCGGGGTAGGAAGTGCAGGAAGTCAATCATTCGGTAGTATACAGACCACCCCACCGTCTTCCGTGGACAGCCCCCTTACTTGGGGAAGCGCACGGGTGTCACCCGATCCACGAAGAAGAAGAACAGTGGCGGGTGCTCGGACAGCAGCGGGTGCAGGGGGTAATGGACGTGGGGGAAGTGGTGATGGACGTGGGGGACGTCGTGGTCCTAGGACTAGAGGTGGCGGACGTGGTGGTGCTGGTGGTGCTGGTGGTGCTGGGGGTGCTGGTGGTGGAGCAGGTGGAGCTGGTGGTGGAGCAGGTGGAGCAGGTGGTGGAGGTGCTGGTGGTGGTGGTGGTGGTGGTGGTGGTGGTGGTGGCCGTCGTGGTGGCCGACGCGGACGACGACGACGACTTTTCCCCGGTTCACCTAGGACACCTTCCTCCAGTCCCTCCACTCCTCGAGGATCTCAGACTCCACCCCCTCGTACCTTGCGTCAAGCGGATTTACAACGACGTTTACGTATGCTGTTACAAGATCAAGAACAGTTGGCCCAAGGACGTGAAATTGCTAATGTCACCATGTCACCAATAGCATTGTGACCAGTTATAAACAAGGAGGAGCACCGAGTGTACAAACCTCGTCGTCCCGTGTTTCGCCGTGAGGATGAAAACCGTCGTGTCGTTATTGAATGGATCAAAACATCATGGTCTTCCCTTCCCCCCGGAATTATTACAACGGATGGATTCCTTGTATGCTTTTTATCATCAACAATGGTGGTGTTATCGAAAAATGTTGAATCATTACAGGTGTATCAATGCCTTGTTCAATGGTATGGCCTTACTTGTGATGGCTGCCGGTATGATTGCGGGTCCCCTTTTGGAAAACAGTACGTTGGTAGCCTGTTTGGCGGCCGTGGGGACCGTGGTCAAAGGATGGAATGATTTTAAACAATACCGATTTAAAGTGACCAAGAGTCGATTTGCGTTTACCACCTATGCCAAAGCCTTGACCGAATTGAAAACCCATGTGCGGGGTATTCCCTTGGAGGATCTGGAACGATTTTTAATCAAGATGCAAACCTTGGATGATACCATTGTGGATTTCACCCCTCCGTTACCTAAACGATGTCTCCAAGATTACCATGGTCATTTTGTGTACCAACCCTTGGAAGCCCTATGCTATGTAGATGGATGTCCTCGTCCCTTGAGACCCAAAGACTATTGGATCCATAAAAAGCCGCTCCCTCCCAGTCCCACACTCTTAGAACCATGGCCGTCCAACGACGACGACGACGCAGAAAAAGGAAACAACGAGGAGGGGCTTTAATGCGTCGCAAACCCCGTTTGGTGGATAAAATTGCCCATGGCATGAGTATGTTTCTATCAGGCCCAGCACCTGGGTTTGGACTGGCTTTAGGCAAATTAGGTGGTCAAGCCTTGAAAGGCATTACCGATAATGTACAACATTACCGACGACAACGAGGTGGGGGTTGGTGGCAAGATTTTAAACGCAATACCCGTCAAGGCTATAAAGAGACGCGGGATGCCATCAAACAAGACAAAGCCCTTCAACGTCTATTGACGGGTCGACCATGGTGAGGAGGAGAAGACGACGCCGTCGTCAACGAGGCGGTTTTTTAAATCTATTGGTGCCCGCCATGGCAGGATTGGGGAAAGCCGTGGCCTTGGAAACGGATAAACGTATAAAACGCACGATTCAAAAAGCCAATCAACGGTATCGTCGTCGTCACCGATAAAGGATGCAACGTCTTCGACGTCAATTACCGTTTTTACAGTCCATGTTACAAGAAGCCAATGGTTCCAAACGTCAAGAGTTGTTACAACATGCCAATGCCGATCAAATCAATGCTGTGAGTGAACTGGTGTTGAACTTTTTAAAAAACAAGATTCCCGTCACCCCACCCATGCTGGCTAAACTTCAACCCTATAAAAAGGTACTACGTGATTTGGGGCGTCGTCGACATTCCGTCAAAAAACGTCGTCAGTGGTTAGTCCGACAAAAAGGACAAGGGTTGTTTCAAGGACTTCACGAGGTGTTATGTCAATGTGTTCGTTAACCCTTGCCACGTGGATGACTCTGTTACAAGAGGCCAATCGGGCCACCGACAAGTGGAAAGACGAGTGTCATTATTGGAAGCATAAATATCACCTGTTGTATCGAGAGTACCAACACATCTTGAGGGCCCGTCTTTGTAAGAGTTGCCGTGACCAGGAAGACGGGGAACTTTGCCCCGACTGTAGTCAACGACCATGGACGAGGTGTACATGATTCCCCAAAAGGACTTGGAACAACTCATTCAATATTACAAAGGAGAACTCACCGAAAATGCCTTGTTGAACAAAGCCGCGACGCTCGCTGCCAAAAAACATGTCTTGTTAGCCAACCCTCAATTACCCCCAGCCCTGGTTAATGCTCAAACCAAACCGTTGAGTCAAGAATTAATCAAGTTAACCAAACGCATTCGTCAATTTCCTGGCGGGGTGGGGGTTGGTGCCCCGGGTGCCCCGGGTGGTCCACCAGGCGAAGAAGAAGAAGAAGCCGGGGATTTGGTGACGGGGCCCGTCGAACAATGGTTGAAGCGCATGATAAAAGGAGGTCCGTTGGCTCCCAAACCCACCATTACCCCTGCTACCAGGGAAGGCGCGAGAGAACAGAGACCTTCTACCAGTCGAGGAGAAGAGATACCTTCCACCAGTCGAGGGGATACCCGGACGCGTTTACAAGTCATTCGAGAACAGCGCAAGGCTTTGGAAAAAAAGTTAGCTGAGAGTGGCAAAGGCAAAGGCAAAGGCAAAGGCAAAGGAGTCTCCCGGGAAGTGCAACGATTAAAACCTTTACCCGGTTGGGAAGATTGGACGAAACCCAAACAGTCCCGACGGAGACGTTTGCAGTACGACAGTGAATAAACATGCCCGCCAAGAGGAGAAGGGGTATCAAACGAAAACGCCCCCAACGAGGAGGGGCTTTGGATGTCCAAAAATGGATTGCGAAAACGGGGAAGGAATTTCATTGGCCCGGTTATCAGTACATGGGCCCTGGCACCCATTTGACCAAACGTCTGAAACGTGGGGATCCCGGGATCAATCGCTTGGACCAAATTGCTAAGCAACACGACATTGATTACAGCCGTGCTAAGAATTTGCAAGATAAATGGCAAGCCGATACCAAGATGATCCAAGCCATTGATCGATTACCCGGCAAGAAAAACAAGACGGAACGGGTGGTCAAGAAAATTATGCAAGCCAAGAAACGTTTAAAATTGTAAACATTTAATAACAAACCAGTTACATGTTGAGTAAACAATGAAAATGTCTCATTGGTATTGTTATTCTGTAGTTCGTCTTGAGTCTCAAGCAGGATTTGCGAGACAAAACCCATTGTGATGTAAACAACATTAATCCAGATAAAATAATGTCACTTGTGTCATTTTTGATTGATGAGTTGTCAAGTTCATTGTTCTGTCACAAATACTAATACGAATGTTCTGCCAAATACTGACACGGATGTTCTTCCAAAATACTGGAACGATTCTGTCAAAAAAATACAAAGACGAGGGGGGTTTAACTGACAAAGTCATCCAAATCAAATGAAGGATCCTCCAGGAGCATCATGTCATTTAAAAAGTCAAACAAAGAATCGTCCGATGACGACGACAAGTCATCGAGTAAATTGTCTAAAAATCCTTTCCCATCGTCCCATACAGAATGATCCAGGGGATGAAGGACCCCTGAATCCATGTCCATTATGGTACTAGATTGATCCATGGCATCCTCAGGGCTGGGCGACAGGGTATTGCTAAAGTCCCGCATAAAATCCTCCAACGTGACCGTTAATTTGAGGGGCCCTAAGGCTTGGCGTTTCTCCTCCGTTCTCTTTCCAACCATGGCCCTTGCGAGGGCAGCGGCCTCACGCTTTTTCGCCATGTATTGTTGCTGCCACCGCTGACCTGCTTTCGAACGGTAGTATTCTCTTTTATAGGCCCGGAGTCGTTCTACATTCATGGCATAGTACTGTTTCTGGTACTCTGCTATTCGGTCGGCATGTTTAACCCGGTACCTAGCTTTCTCAGCCCGTCGCTGCGCCTGTCGTCGGGCTTCTTTGGCACGGAGCTTGGCCACTTCCTTGTAAACGTCGTCGTCGTCGTCGTCCTCAACGCTTACCAGGGGGGTCTCACTACCTTTTGCCTTTCTGGCCTTGCACCTGGCTTTGCTAGCCTTTTGCTGCGCCCGTCGTCGCTCTTCTTTCGCCCTGAGCTCTGCTAATTCTGCCAGGATGTCATCGTCGTTTGAGTCGCTGTCGTTAAGGTCATCGTCGTTAAGGTCATCATCGTCGTCGTTGTTTTGTTTGTAGTTCACTGGGGGTCTGCGACGGTGACTGCGGCGGCGGAGGCCCTCTCTTTCGTTGGACATGAGGCGAGGGGGGCGGTGCTGGCGGGGGTGTCCGGGGCCTCTTGAATTGGTGATGCCAGTTTGTCCAACAGAAGTCGAGGTCCCGGATGTACCACGCGGTGGTGATTTGCGGGTAGCAGCCCGGGTTCCAGTGCTGTTGCACGTAGGTGTGGCGTGCTGCTTGGGCTGCTTGGGCGAGCTGCCTCCTTTTCCTCCGTTCTTCCAATAACTCTTCCCCAAACTCCCGGATGTCTCTGTCGTCGAGCACCCACTCCTTAACCTCATCTAAGATCGTATCGACTTCAAATGCCTCAAACTTGTTCAACAGGTTGTCTAGACTAGAGTCCATTTTGAGATGACTGACCTCGAGGGGCGATCTGTTTTATAGTCTCTCATTCGTTCCCGTGATGCACCAGGGGTCCTAACTAGAGAGGGGGGAGGGAGGTCCCCCCACCCCGTCCCACCCCTCCCTAGGGCACCCCCTCTCTAGGGGGCACCCTGTTTAGTGATTGGCTCCTTCCCCTCCCCTAGGCATCCCGTGCTCTGTTTGGTCATCCTCCCCTAGATACCCCAACATGCTTTCCGTGGATGGGTTCTCCCCTAGAGAAACCACAATACTTTGCGTGGATCCTCCCCTAGTTAGCCCAGCATGCTTCGCGTGGAACCTCCCTTAGAGAGACCACAATACTTTGCGTGGATCTCTATAAAAACAGAGCCCCGATCTCCAGTGAGTTCATCTGCTCATGTCCTCTTACGCCAACGACACAAATTCCTGTGGGGGATCTTTGATTTGCACCGAAAACATGGCGGACAGTGACGAGGATGATTTGATCTGCCCGAAATCCTGGATGACGATGATGATGAAGACTATCATGATTTGATGGATCATTTGGAACGGCAACATGCGTTTCAAACCCAACTCCTTCAACAAAGTGGTGCAGGATTGGATACCAATGAAGAGGGTGCCTTCGACTTTGAACTCGAACCTTTTGTGAATCGGAAGAGTGATCGCATGGGGGTACAAGAACGTCATTTCAAGACCCAGTTACGTCAAAGGGGGAACTTAATTCCAGGTCAAAATATAACCCAAGCTCTCCAAGATGGATTACGTCGAGCCGTCGATCAAGTGTTAACCACCACCCCCGACCTCGACGATCAAGATCGCCTCTACTTTACAATAGCATCCGATCGCCTGCACAATAATTTTCAGGGGTGGGGATTACGTGCAGGTGAATGGCGTCGAGACACACAACGTGTGGAAGCTCTGTTCCAACGTTTAGCCCAAGCCCTCAACAGCAACGAACAATTTGAAATGGATGACTCCTTTCAAGTCTCCATCACTCAAGTTCATCATGCTCCTCAAGGCACCGGCAAACCCCGTCGTGGGAAACCGGGTCATCCCACCATGAACCTGTTGAGAAAAAATTCCAAATCCATCATCCGGATTACCAACGACGATCAACTCTGTTGCTCCAGAGCCCTCGTGGTCGCCAAAGCTCGCGTGGACCAGCACCCGAAATGGAGCAGCATTCGCCAGGGGAAGGGTCCGCTCCAGAGACGTCTCGCTTGGGACCTCCAGGATGAAGCCAAGGTACCGTGGGGTCCTTGCAGCTATGACGCCTTGACCCAATTCAGTCAAGCTCCGTCCCTCACCGGTTACCAGATCATCCTGGTGGATGCGCAGCGATCGTTTCACATCTCCACGTTTGGGCCCCTTTCTGACAAACAACTGATCCTGTTGCACAACCAAGACCATTATGATGTCATCACCAAATTGCCGGGATTTTTCGGGTCCAGTTATGTGTGTGCGGATTGTTGGAAACCCTATGACCATGTGGAAAAGCATCGATGCACCAAGACCAAGGTGTGCGGAGCCTGTCGACAGAAAGATTGTCCAGACTTTCAACATGCTTACCCCCGACACCTTAAAGCCACTCAACGTTGCCAGTCGTGTCATCGGGACTTTTTCGGACCCGCGTGTTTGGAAGCCCATTCCAGCAAGACCCATGCTGGCAAACCCGCCACGGACCTCCAGTCCTCCGTGTGCTCTCAACGACACCGATGCATTGACTGTTATCAACAAAATGTGGGCTTGTCCCGCATTCAACGTCACCGTTGTTACCACGTGGATTGCCCGTCTTGTCACCAGTACGTCCACGCCGACGACCACCGTTGTTTTATACAAAAAGCCCCCAAACCTCAAGACCAAAAGAAGAGAAAGAGGACCCGTCAAAAAGGTCCTCGCGCCAAACGAGGTGCCGCCGCGGAACCCCATGCCTCCTCCGAGGACGAGGAGGAAGACCTGCCTCCCTTACACGTCTTCTTTGATATCGAAGCCATGCAACCCCAGGAAAAACACATTGCCAATCTCGTCGTGGCCGAAACCGAAGACAAGGATGAACCCAAGCCTTTCCCAGGTCCCACCTGTATCCGTGACTTTCTGGAATGGTTGGATACCTTGACTCTCCACGATACCCGTCAAGTCAATGTCATCGCTCATAATTTTCAAGGGTACGATGGGTACTTTATCATCCAAGAATACTATGGTGACAACCGCATCGTCCAACAACTCCGCAACGGGTGTAAACTCTTAGAGATCAAACATGACCGCATCCGGTTCATTGATTCCATGAGTTTCTTCCAGATGCCCCTCTCCGCGTTTCCCAAAACCTTTGGTTTGACAGAACTCTGCAAAGGGTACTTCCCCCACAAGTTCAACGTACCCAGTGATGAGTATCAACACTACGTGGGCATCCTCCCCTCACGCGATTACTACATGCCTGAGGCCATGACACTCGAAGGAAGACAAGCCTTCGAAACCTGGCATCAAGAACAACGCGACCAGGGTGTGGTGTTTCATTTTCAACAAGAGTTATTGGCCTATTGCAGCTCCGATGTACGACTCCTCAAACAAGGATGTCTGACTTTCAAACGCATGTTTGAAGACTTAACAGGCTTCAATCCCTTCGATCACGTCACCATTGCCTCGGCTTGTAATCGAGATTTACGTATGAACCGGATGATCCCGAACAGTATTGCCAGCGAACCCGCCGGTCATAAGGGCTGGAGAAATAACATCAACCAGTCCATCCCAGCCCTTCAATGGTTAACCTGGTGCGATCACCAACTACGTCAACGCGCCCTCCAAGATCTCAGCCTCGACGATCTACTGACCAGTGCCAATCCAGAGCCTCATCATCACCAATACATCCAACATGTCCGAAATGAAGGCGAGTATAAGATCCCGGGACCCAGATCTATGTGGATGGTTATTGCCCCGACACCCACACCGTCTACGAATTTCAAGGCTGTTTCACCCACGGATGCCCTACCTGTTATCCCCATCGCCACGAAAAACATCCCCGCAACTATGATCTGACGATGCATGACCTCTATGACGCTACCCAAGACAAAGTCCAAAAGCTTACCAAACAAGGGTACAACGTCATTCAAATGTGGGGATGTCAATGGGGCCACCTCCTAAAAACCCAACCAGAGATCGACTCCTTCGTCCGGGAACTCGACTTTATCCAACCTCTTGAACCTCGGGATGCTTTCTGTGGAGGTCGTACCAATGCCATCAAACTCTACCATCATATCACCCCTGGCCAAAAAATTCACTACATCGATGTCACCTCCTTGTACCCGTGGGTCAACAAGAAGTCCACCTACCCCAAAGGACATCCCACCATCTATTCTCAACCGGGTCACACTGACATACACCAGTACTTTGGCCTCATTCAATGCAAAATCCTGCCTCCCCGTGAATTGTACCATCCCGTGCTGCCTTACCGTCATGACAACAAACTGCTCTTTCCCCTCTGTGCCCGTTGTGTGGAAGAAGAAATGACCAAACCTCTTTTGGACAGATCTTATCATTGCCCTCACCCCGACGAACAACGCGCCCTCACCAGTACCTGGTGTACCCCCGAATTAAAGAAAGCCGTCGAATTGGGGTACCAAGTCCAATACATCTACGAAGCCTGGCATTTTGACGAGACCTGTGAGGGCCTCTTCGCCGATTATGTCAACACCTGGTTGAAAATCAAACAAGAAGCTAGTGGGTGGCCTAAGGACGACATGACAGAAGAAGAAAAGCAACGTTACATCGAACAGTACTTCCTGCATGAAGGCATCCAGTTGGACTACCACAAGATCGAATACAACCCGGGCCTGCGTACCCTAGCTAAACTCATGTTGAACTCCATGTGGGGCAAGTTTGGACAACGCCTCAACAAGACCCAAATTCAAGCCTTTGATGATCCTCATGCCTTCCACCGTTTCTTGGATAGCGATGCCTTAGACGTACGTCACGTGTCCGTGATCAACCACAACATGGTGGAGATCCACTACCAAAACCACAAAGAGGAAATCCGCGTGTCACCCAACCTCAACATTTTTGTGGCCTGCTTCACCACCTGCCACGCCCGCCTTAAATTGTATGACGCCCTGGAAAGCTTAGGGGAGAGAGTCCTCTACTTTGACACCGACTCCGTCATCTACCTGGAGGAAACACCCACTCAATTCCAACCTACCTTGGGTTCCTATCTAGGGGACTTCGCCTCCGAATTAGCTGATGATGAATACATTCAAGAATTTGTCAGTGGAGGACCCAAGAACTATGGGTACAGTACTAATAAAGGAAACGTGGAATGCAAGGTCAGAGGCTTCCGACTCAACAGTGAAGGACACACCCAATTAAATTACCGCGTCATGCGTCAGAATGTCCAAGATGAAATCCAGAAACCCCTTCCAAAACCACGCGAAATCCAAGTCACCAAAAGTCACCACATTGTCCGGAACCCGAAAAACTACACCTTGCTCACTCAACCCCAACACAAATGGTACCAGCTGGTCTATGACAAAAGAGTCATCGATCCCCGCACCTTCAAGACCTACCCCTATGGCTACCAGTGAAAGCCCAAACAAGATCGTCGACCCTCTATTAAGGAAACACTCAGCAAAAAAAAACCATTTTTCTCACTTATTGTAAACAAACCAATAAAACGTGATTTATTCATTTTGTGTTGTTTTCACTCCAAGGACCACCCCTCTTCCCAAAATTGGACTTTGGACTTGGAGCCCGCGTTTTCTCAGCGGTTTTAACCCACCTTGAGCCCGCGATCCTATTTTCACATTGCTCAGCGGTTTTCCATCTCAAAACACGTGACTTCCGGTTGTATGAGCCTGCGATCCTTTTTTTTCCACTGGTTAGCGGTTTCCCCTCTTAAAAACACGTGACTTCCGGTTCCCATGAGCCCACGATCCCTTTTTCCACCTGGTCAGCGGTTTCCCCCCGGTGACGTCATTGATTTCCTCTCGACCAATCAGAAGCCAGGAAAATGTCCATACGAGCGTCCTTTACTACTTTTATGCAATCCCCGTTTATTTTGAAGCTTAAACTTAGCTATGCGCCGCTTGTTGTGATCCGTTTGTGACTCTCAGTACCATGAATTACAAACTATTTTAAAAACTTTACATATCGCTAGAACATTTAATTGAGGGGCATTTTAGAGGAAAAAATGCCTTGTGCCCCGCAACAATTTTTTTTATGTTCTGACCACAGCTGCTCTGCGCACTCCACTCACCCGCCCCCGGCATGGTCCATTCATGGAGGAAAGTATAAATTTGAATAAAATCGAAATTTGTTCTTTAGTTTGGTCTCTCTTGATGAATGGGCGTATAGAGTTAATTTTAGAATCGGTCGTTTACCTTTTAAAGCTGAACAAACTGGAAGTCTTGCGAAATAAGAGTACTGATAAAAGATTTTCCCAATACATGATTGCCGTCAGTGGATAGTAAACAAAACACTTTAAGCCTATTTTAAGTATAAGCTTGGAGCGATTTAAGTAAATAGCCGACAAGCTTAAGATGTGTACTAATATTTATTCTCACCTGCAATTCTTTTGCGAAGTTAGTCCCAGTTCAGACGAAAACAGATGAAAGTCTCGAACGCGCAATGTGCTCAATGAACCTCAACCGGCCGCGTGTGTTCGGAAGAACGGGGTAGGGTGGGGGATTGGCTTTGGAAAGCCTATAGTCTGTGGGTGGTAAAAAGAAGCCCTTTTTGTTATTTTTTACCTTTTTATTTTTTTGTTAATTTTTTTTATTATTTTTTTATTCATTATTTTTTTATTATTTTTATTCATCTCTTTTTTTTATTTTTTTTTATTTTTTTTTTAATTTAAATTTTTTTAATTTTGAGATTTTTTGAGACCCTCGACTTGTTACCCTCGACCCTCGACTAGTGACCCTCGACCCTCGACGTAGTACCCTCCACCCTCCACCCTCGCCCAAAAGGCGAACTCAGTGTTCAGTAGGAAAAACAATTTGACAGGAAACAACAATAGTTCAGTTGATCGCGTAATGAAACTGGCAAGCTTTCTCTTAAAGAGTCTTTTGTTGTTTGTTTTAAATGTAATAAAACACGTGAAGTGCTTTCAGTGTGTTGACATATGCAGGCACGTACACTTGTGACGCAGACGGCATGAAATATGTTTTTGTCAACCTTTTTTCTATCTTTTTTGGGCCCGAGTTGAAGGCGAGGTCCCATAAATTTGCATGAGAAGAAAACGATGTGTCAAGTTTTTATTCCAATCTGATACAAAAAGAATCAAATAAAATCGCCGTTTATATGGGAGAGAATTGGCCATTCGCTCTTTTTGTTCACCTCCGCAAGGGTACTGTCTCAGTCGAGATCGAATAAAATTGCTACTTGCCACGAGTGTGGCGTGACTGATAACCAGTCTCCGCTCTTAGCTTTTTTCTAGGATACTCGCAGCGCATAAGAGGATTTCAGTTAATGTTTTGGTTCAAAGTCTGAGGTGCGTCTGGAGTTGAAAAGGTTTGTTGCTTAACATTACGCCATCAGAAAACCTCAGATATAAGAATAGGTGGAGTGTCACTGAAACTCATTAGGTGAGCTACGTCGTGCTAACGATCCCCAAGAAGGGCAAAACATCTCTTCACTGTTCTGGCTGTGTCCATCCCTGCTTTTCTAGGCTAAAGCGCTGCATATATCAGGTCTTGAGCTTACTGTAGTGAGATTTTGAAAGAGATTGAAGTACCTCGACATGATTGTACTGGTTTTACAAGTTTAAGTACGTGAATACACGTAATATATAAAATTACAGCCTGGCCTTTGTAACGTAAACATCCTTCTTAAATATATACCGTATTCGTGAGGAAACTAGCTGTACATGAAAAACTGATGACTGCATGTTAGTAGTAATTTGAGGAGTTAAGAAACTTCACAATAAACGGAAACAGAGCCGGATCCCCTCTTTTCATCTGCTGCTATTTGTACAGTGAACAACCAGTTTGACAGGAAACCAAAGGCTCTGCTGACTGTGCAGGCCCGTGCTAAACCTGTCAGGCTTTCTCTTTAAGTAACACTGCGTGTAAGAACTAGGCAATCCTCTGTTGTTCTGCGGCATTTCGCTTTCCCCACATAAGATTGTTTAGATTTTCTTACTGAGAATACATCAACCTATGGACAACACGTTTTTGAAATAAAATGTACTGAAACTTTATTTTAAAGCGATATTTCTTTTGTGTTACAAGATTTTATCCAATCATGAGACTCCAAAACAATGGCCAAGAAAGGCTTCTAATTTTCCATGTTTCCCACATAGAAATTTTGCTGCATTAAAACTCAGAATAGTTTTCACTAAAAGGGAATCAATAAGTAAACTAGAGAGAAATAAATGCGCTACCTGATGAAGTGATAGTAGATTTTCATGTTTTAGCCAATGAGGTGGACCGTTTCAACAATATCACAATTAACACCTTTCTGCATTCCTTGCCGTTGGGTTGCCTAGTTCTTACTAGGACCATTACTTAATTTGTTATTCACTCGATTATTAACATAAAACACGTGCCCAGTATAAACTGAAAGGAAGTTTTAAGAACACAGGTGAAGTGCTTTGATGGCCTAACATGTACACGCGCTCACACTCGTGACGAAGATTACACGAGTTACGTTTATGTTTTTGTTCGAGTTATAGATTTTTTATGGCCTAAGACCGGAGGCGAAGTCCAAAAATTTGCTTAAAAGAAATAAAAATTCGACCCGTACTTTTTTTGGCAATATAAAACTTGATAAAATCGCCGTTTATTTGGAAGAGGATGGTCTTCAAGCCATCCTCCGCCTTTTTTTTTTTTTCACCACAGCACTCAGTCCGGGCCACAACCAGAACTGGATCTCATGGTGACGACTCATTCAACTTTCCAATATGGCGCCCAAACGAAGGGACACGATGCTGGGTCACTTCTCAGCTCTTTTCTAGGCTGTGAAGTGCCCTTTTCCCACAGTACTTTGGGAACCATGCGTTTGAACTGTAAGGAAACAGACGAGTGTGACAAAAATAGCGTCCGTTGAAGTTTCGCATGCGATTTAGACGTGAAACGATTGAAATTGGGGGTGACTCAGCGCACAAATTTGTCTGACCAGGTGCCAAACATCTAGAGAAAGAAGGTACGTAACAATTTTTTCTGTCTTTCAAAAAAAATTTTTTGAAATCTACACAAAATTTGCTTGTGTTTGGTTGTATTTTCGTTGTAGTGCAAGACTTCCTCACATAGTGCTGTGCTTTTGAAGATGCAACAATGAGTTACGCTATGACCTTATGTGTTGTTGCTCACGCCATGTTCATTTTACATTGTAAGCAACTGAAGATGATCTGTGTTCTGGGAAAGGGCACACAGATTGAATTGGGATGGGAACAACAGTCCATCTTCAAAAACATTAATTTTTGACAACAGAAATAATACAGTCGAAGCTCTCGTAAACGACTGCCTTGGCAATTCAGACAAGTGGTTACAACTAGAGCTGGTCGTTTACGAGAATGGCTTTTATCATAAAGCTTGTAATTAATACCAGTGTTGCTATAATAATACTAAATAAGCTTAGTTTTTGGTTGCCTATCACAGAAGCAGCTCACTAATGTATGAACCATTGCCATTTATGTTATGCATTAGTCTAAATTTGCAATTTACATTTTAGAAATTGAAAACACAGATGTAGTAATTAGTGCACTGGCTATCCTTTCATGATATCTCTTTCATTTCTGTGAATTAGAAGAATACAGACTACTGTATATCCTAGCGATTCTGTATTGTATTTTCTGTGAAATCAAATGCATTAACTTTCTTACTGGCACGTTTTAATTTATTCTTCCTTTTACTTTAGGTTATGACCTGCAAGATGGAAAGTGTGAAACATGGTTGAAGGAAATTAACCACAACTCATATTTTCATGGTTTCGGAAACTATGAATTTATGCCCTAAATGAAACAGTTAAACACTGGGACCCTGAATGAGCTCATTGAAACTTATAAATATTGAAAATGTTCACAGTCAATTGAGGAAAAATATGAAATGAATTAATGGAACTGCTTCCTTCTTTCCACCCAATAAAATCTCAGATTTACTTTGAATATGAACTTTCAACTCACCACATCCATATTTTTCAAAACTTCAGTTTGAGGCAGATTTTTTCCACAAAAGTTGACATATGGCTTTTTGTAGTAAAATTATATTTTCCCCAACCATCTTCCAGTAAAGGTGACTGAAAATGGTCTGAATTTCAAAAATGACTCATGAAAACTATATTAATATTGATCTAGTAAATTGAATATGAAATGATTGCAGTTCAATTTGCATCAAATTCCTTTTTTGTTTTCTGGAATTTAAATGCTTGACCCCAAATAAGTATATGCTGGCTTTGTTAATTACTTATTATGCCAGTTGGATGAGGCCATTTTATAATAATAGTTCTTTTGGTGTCCCAGTGTTTGAGGTTCCTTTGAAAACAACAAGTGCCCCCAGCCTTATCGTAAATTTGAAATAAGCGCTTCCCTTTGAGTAAGCACACCCCTCCCCTGGCCTGCTTTTTGTAGACGATTAATGAGACAACAAAGGTTGAGTGTAGCATTTGTCGTATAATTTTATCTCTCGTCATTTTTTAGTCATTGGCAATTCTAAATGAACATTTAACTGCTCTTGAGCAAAGTAAAGCAAACTGCAGCAAATGCAAACGACTTTTGAAATTAATGCTGAGTAGTAAGCCACTATGTTATGTAGATAAGATTGGTCACAAGCCAATTACACAAATTACTATCCAACTGGTCAAGATTTGTGAAAAATTAAAAAGGGCCTCCCCTCAAATAAATGCCTCCTCTGAATAAGCACTCCCCACCTTATCCTACAAATATTGAAAAAAGTGCCCCAGGTGCTTATTCAAGGATTTACAATAAGTGACAGCACATTAAAAAAATTTCCATGAGCAATCCTTTGGTGGTGCAAAATTTTCAAGACAAAGTGAAAATTGCTGAGACCCTTGTTTTCTAGAGGATCATTCACCACCCCTTAGAGTGCATGCCAGCCTGGAGGAAAACTTCTGCACATGGAATTTTCCCAATAAAATACATTTCTCCCGAATTGTGTTTGCTGTCCATTTGACATTGCTTCAGCTAAATAATGTTTTCCAGTTTGCTCTTGTTTGTGTATTTAGTACATATGAGGAAAAGGAATGGGCTGTCAAATGTGCCTAAATTAAAAGTACACCTCAAATAAAGGTTTTCTTCAAATTAATGTCAGTTGGACACAGGCATCTATTAAATAAATATTGGTCTGGGGATGCTTATTTGAGAAAATATGGAATTTACTGGTATAAAAATGCTCTCATATTATATATAGAACATTCGCATACCATCTAATTGAGCATACACTGTCAACACTCTGGAGGCTTCATGTGGCTATCAAAAATTTTAGTTTTTCTGGATTCCACCTATATTGACAGCCATTTCCACATTACAAGATGTAAGTAGTAAGCAAAGGGACAAATGAAAATAAACTTCTTTTCTTGTCTCCTGTGAAAACCAATTTATTTTTTTATATATTTACATATTTATTTATTATTAGTATTATTATTTGCAGCATACAATGCACTCTGCACATCCATTTCATTTTTGAAAGCTAACGGATTCAGTTTCTCAGGGTTTCAAAATCTCAATTTCTGCCATGTGAAATGCCTTTGCCAAATTTTGTTCATGTTGACACGGTATCCAAACACCTGCGGGCCATTACTGCCAATTACACTGGTTTGCAATGAACGAACGACAGAGACTGCGTACGTACCAGTTACCATGTGTCCAAGATATTTCTTCACACAGGTTCAGCTATTTGAACTCTGATAAATTAATGTCTAGCAAAACAATACTTCAGGAGTCTTCGATCAAGGTTGTATTCAAGCGAGTATAGGGTAATGCGTCCGGTGCAGAATAGAGTGGACCACTCCAGGCGGAAATATCTTCGCTCACAACAAACATAGAGACTAGTACTCGACTTTTAAAAGCTCTTCGACTACGTATGTATCGGTACTCAAGCCGTGTTCACTGCAAAACATGCATTCTATCGGTGTTTTCTTCTCGGCTCATTGCTTCGGTCTCGTGAAATATTCACGCAAGTCCAAACTTTAACTGCACTGGTCGCCTGCGGACCGCTTGTACAAAAAGATTCCTGGTCCCTCAGCATCTTGATATCTGTGAATCGAATCCTTGGACGAATAAAATCGTCTTGATTTATCCGTGCTAAGGTTGATTTTCACGGTAATGCTACAAGCCAGAAGAAGAATGAATAGTATCCCAAAATCCTTTGCATTTTCAACTATATTATCAAAATCTGAAGTGACGTCATCAGTCTCTTGAGGGATCGATAGAATGAGTTTCACTCAAATGGCGGCTGCTTCGTTTGTAACGTGTTACAACGCAGAATACTCTGTTTCGTAATAATGCGTCTGGGCTAGTACTACTGCGTACCAATGGAAGAATTTAGTGTTCAGCTGGAAGGTTTTGCCTATGCTGCACTTTATTGCAAGGAAATTTGCTAGAGTTTCCTCGAAAGTTTGCCCAAATGAAGGGTCTGATTGTTCTCGAAGTACATCGATGATCGCTCAGTTGAAGAACAGTTCGTCGGCTTGTGAAGTCCTACTTGATTCAAATAAATCGCAGTTGCGACATCGCCGTGAGTAATATAATTATTGTTAATTGTCATGTACCGATCATCGATTGGAATTTGTTGCTAAAGACGAGATCCAGCGAGTTGTATCATGTGTTTACCCGAGGATGTTGTTGATGATTGTAGGCAATGTATTCAAAAATCGCTTCCTCGAATTCTTCCTCGAGTAGTTTTTAAATTTACAGGACAATGGACAATTAACTGCAACAATAATTTGCGATCTCGAAGTTTTGTGTCAAACTACTTCAACCATTTCAAGTAGAGACATAAATAGTGATATCTGTCACCCAGTTGACCATAGTCGAGGAGAAAGCAACGGCTAATAACTGGTGATCTTCACGGATCCTTTTGAGCTTATCCAACAAAGCACAAGCAATTAATTCACTCCTTGCTCGCACGGAAAGCACAATAAAGAAAAAGTGCAATTAATTAAACTCTACCCTATTACATTTGTCGCGGAATCGCCATGTGGGTTAAAACGTGATACTCGAAACCGCAGGGATTTGGACCATTTTCGAACCTTCAGAAATTTGAAACTGTCGGGTCACTAAGGGTCACTATAGTACAAAGTTGTCCAAATACCTTTTAATTATTCAGATTTTAACTGTTTCTGTAAATTACTCAAGCATAAAAAGACCTATCATTAACTACGTGCAACTCATTGAAGCGGTGGTAACGGATGACGTGAGACATTGTTATTCAAATTATCTCAAAAAACCTATTTCTAATGTGCTAAATTCAAAAGAAACAACACCTATTTCATGATGAAAGTTGCAAGTTTGTGTTTTGAAGTGTGCTATCCTCAGCAAAACGCTTTATCTGTGAAAAAAATCAAAGCGAAAACAGGCAAAATCCGCCATGTGTCACAACACATTTGCCATCTTCATGAAATTCCATGAGGCAAAGGATTGTGGGATACCATTCGTTCTTCTTCTGGCTACAAGCATTCTGTATTTCTTCTGCGAGGAAATTTTTCTGGAACTTAGTCCTTTCGCGGTCAAGCCAATGTTTTGGTTCAGCATCTGAACCAATCAAATTACAGGAAATTATATATCCAGTTCTGGTTGTGGCCCGGACTGGCACTGGCATGTTTAGTTGACATCGGATTTAATACATTTGTCCACTGGCCACGCGAGTGGTATGCCTAGAAACTAATGCATACTCTCAGTGTATATGGGCGTAGGTGAAGTGTTACTGGGCGATGTCGTGCTAAAGTGCCCCAGGAAGGGCGAAACAACTGTCTACTGTATCACTTACTAGTGCTTTCTAGTCTTGGACACTAAAAATGTCAGGTCTTAAGCTAACTGCAGTGTGGTGTTAAAAGAGCTTGTATTACCTCGAGGCGATTTTAATACGTACACTCTTTTTATTTATAAGAACCATTTTTATAAGAACGTTGAGGCTGAGATTTGCCCCCAAATTTAAGGAAAATGTATGGGCAAAAGTAAGAACATCCTCAGGCTAAGCCAAATTATGCGCGTTGTTATAAAAAAAAGAGCACTCTTTTTATTTTATAAAAACCATTTTTATAAGAACGTTCAGGCTGAGATTTGCCCCAAAATTTAAGAAAAATGCATGGGCTAAAATTCGAACATCCTCAGGCTCAGCCTAATTGTACGCGTTCTTATAAAAAATGAGTGTAGTTTAACGAGTACATGGATAGTAACATAAAATATTAAAATCACAGCCGGACTTTTTGTAGTTACATTCTTAAATAGTCTCAGTAAAGCAAGTAATATGCTCTGATTTGCAGCTGCAATGACAACATAATGACTGCATGTCAGTATAATTTGAGAATTAGCTAAGGAAACTTTTCAATAAACAAAAAAAATGATCCTCTCTTTTCATTTTCAGCTAAAGCGCCCTGATATACTATGAACTGTATTGTTTAGCACAAATCAACTCCATAGTACATTCCACGGGCCAGTCGAACCATGCTTCATGTGACTACTATTTATCGTTTCCGGCAATTGCGTGACATACAAACAGCAGTTGTATTGTATTGTATCATACACGTAGGAGACCAGAGGGTAAACCGGTAACATGGCTTCAGACGTGGACTCGGTTTTGAGGCGTATTGACCAGTTTGGTCCTTTCCAAATTCGCGTTTTAGCGATGTTTTTTTTTTCATATTCCTTCCCATCACCTACCAAACACTTATCATGGTGTTTGTAGCGTACGAGCCGCCATGGATGTGCACCCAGCAAAGTGTTGCGTGTCTTGAATCAAACACCTCGTCCGCACGAAGCTCGGTTTACAGCACAGCCACTAAACCCATCGAGCTTTACGAGAAGAGATGTTCCTTGAATAGAAGCGATTGGCAGTTTGCGGATTATTATCTTTATGAAGGACCGCACCAAAGTATTGTTAACGAGGTATCAAAATATTTTGGACTGTGTGCTTGTTTGTGTGTGCCTAGGGTGATACGCTCGTTAGCTTTAGAAAATATGCAGCAGAACACGCACTCGGTTTCCGTTTGTGTTGGTTTTATTATCCACTTGCTTCTCACCTATCACCTGGGTGGGGATGCGCCGCTGCGACTCTGAGACCAGACCATGCCCAACTGCATTGAACTGAACACCAAATATACCTACCCTACTCGTACCCCGACTCATCGCGTGTCAGTCCCTATTCTAGACTAAATTACCTTTATACAACTAAAATGTTTCCCGATTAAATGTTTACCCTATTCTAGTGCAAATCTTTCTAATTTCGATACCCTATCCCATACTAAACTGGTTGAAAATCATACCCATTACAGTGGCACATACCCCTACAGCTTATATGTGGGAATATCCTCCCCCCCCCCGGGACAGGCTTTATATGAAATGTCAGCTTTTGTATTTCTAGGGGTGGCGAATGGTAAATTCGAGACTTTACTAGAGGGTGAGACGATCGTTTCTTTGTGCGAGCCCGACACCCATCAATTTTTTAAATTGCGACACCGATCTTTTAGAGTTTTCTAAATGCAAATTCAAAACTTTTTAGGACATAAACATTCGAACCCGAGACTTTCTGGTCAGTTTCGGGCATCACTGAAGATGTTACCTAAGCACTAAAAGGTGTAAGAGATGTAACCTAAAAACTAAAAAAGTCAAGATTCTAGGTGGGTTCGCAAAAAGATCGAGATCCTGAGACGACTAGGTCCAAATAAACCGAAACTTCGGGACTGTTTTGCCGAAAGTCCGACACTCCGAGACGCAAAGAATCGTTCAAAAACGAGTCTGCGACACGTTTACAATTAATTCAGCTGAAAGTTTGCGAGTTCCTAATTTTTGGTAAGATCATTGCCATTTTATGTTATCACCTCTTCTTCTCTAAAATTTGCGTTCCTCATGAGTGCAAAATCGCAAAATAAAACTCAGTTCTTGCCTCACGGATGTTAAAAAGAAAAAGTAATTAAAAACGAATGACGACTTCTTGACGAAACGTTTACGTGTCACCTTATCACGCCAAAGAAACACGAACTTTGGGGACATATCACGAAAATGTCCTACTCCACTCGAATTATAAAATAATATCATTGTCATGAGACCAGTGTTGCACGACCAGTTCAAGTCTTCAGTGAGATTACTGCTATCAGTTAACAACGAATTAGTCACCACAAACTGTCTTGAGCTGATGGATGTGATTACTCGATCAGATTTCTCTATTGTCAATTCTTTGTCTCCATCGACTTGAGCGGACAAAAGTAATACATTTGAGGCCCATTAGTCATTTTAAGGTTTATAGCTCGTGGTTGGCGTTTATTCTTATAAATGTATCATAAGTTTTATAACTCTTAACAATTCGTCTAAGATTATGTCAATTCAGCGGAAGTAGTCAAGTACCTCAGGATTTCGAACGTGTTGGAATTGAACCCAGGAGGGGGGGTACTCCAAGTTTCAAGTGACGGGGATGATCGAATGGGGGCAAAAATCAAAACCCAAAAAAATCCCTAGGGCTTCCAACAAAACCCAAAAAAAATCCCTGGAACAAAAATTAACCCCCAAAAAACCCCATGCCGAATTTCCGAGCCTTAAAAAATTCCAGAAAGGATTAAATGATATAACACGAAAAAAACCCACTAGAAATTGAATGTTTGTGTTTGTTTATATGCATCATACCGGCTGATTTTATCTTTTCCTCATTTGGTAGTCATTCTAACAACACTAGGGATAGGGACACCCAAGAACATCTACTGTTTCAACAATAACATTATGAATGACAACTCTAAAGAAGGTCACCCGGGCAAGAACACGTTTGGTTGTACTTTATTTATTCGCAGGACTACGCGACCGGGATACGTGGGCACTACCACGAATCTTCAGATTGTTTTGAATACCCAAAAAAGTCCCCACTTAAATCAAGCGACCTCAAAAATACTTGCCAAATTTTCCTACCCAAAAAAATCCCGGAATCAAAAATTTCAAACCCAAAAAAATCCTTTGATCATCCTCGTCACTTGAAATCCGTAGTACACCCCCCTAGGAACAGTTGTAATGCTATCATGAACTCAAAAGCAAAACATCTAGGAATATACCTTATCAACTCAGTTGATAAATCCAATCTTTCGTGTTTCACTTCCTAACCGACGTAGCACTACAGTTTCTTTAGAAATTAACCCTTCATTCATTTTTCGTTAAGGCTAATTTATTTGCCGTGGCACGTTCAATTGTTTCCTTATTTCACAACCCTCTCCGGGGGATACCCCTTTTTTTGTTGGTGCTAGACAGGGTATGGTCCCCAGGATTGCTTCATTAGGAAGGATATACAGTTTCGCTAAGTAAGGTTTTAAACGGAATACCGTAAACTGCCGCTTTTAACTCCCCCGCTTATAACCCCCCTGGTTATATGCCCATGTACCTGTTAACAAAAAAAGTACATCCAGTTATAAGCCCCCCTCTAGTTTTCCTCGTTACCTTAATATTAAGCCCTCTTACAGAACACTGCAAAGATGAACTCTGAGCTTCTGTTTTGTTACGTTCCGGTTAATTACATTCGTATTGTTACAGGTTTGATTTTGTTGTTAAAATTGAAATAAATTAGATTTGTTATGATGTTTCAAAGGTTAATTAAAAACTGATAAATTAAAAACGTATTTCGATCAACAATGCTGTGGCTCATTTCGAAACATTATTTTTTATTCAGCTTTTAAGCCCCCCCCCGGATATAAGCCCATCCAAAACCCCTTACGAAGTTGTATAAGCCCAGGGCTTATAAGCGGCAGTTTACGGATCCTTTTGGAACTTCTTGAAGTTTATCACAAACGAAGGTCTTAAGTAAGAACCTTTTTTATATATATATTAGCTTATATTTTCTTTGCACAGATATTGTCATAGGCTTCGTCATCGGCGCGACACAAAATCAAATAATAAATTGAAGCCAAGCATTGCTAATAAATAGGTTTGGAAAACTGTTTGTGTCTTTAAAAGGGTCAGGACTTACAGGGTGGCCAGCGACACCTCCCTAAACAAGGTTACGACAAAATACTTCCCCCTCCGGGCCACTCTCCAAATAACCTTCAGTAGCGGATCCAGGATTTTTGAAAGAGGCGTGGCTGACTTGACAGAACGATATAAGAACAATCCGAGACAAAATTGCCTCAGTGATAGTTTTGTTCCCTTTCTTACTTTCAAGCTTAAACGACCCCAAAGAGGGGGGTGGCTAGCCACCCAATCCACCCCACTGGATCCGCCCCTGACCTTTCACTTGGATCATCGAAGATAATTGGTATCGTCACATGTATATCTCGTGTTGACCCCGATTAATGTCTGTACGCTCTTAGCTTATGACGACGATTTGGGATTTGTTTGTTTGTTTTTTTTTGTTTCGTTTGTTTTTGTTTTTGTTTATTTCCCGTAGTTAAAAAAAAATGCCTATCGTTAACTTCTTCTTGCAAACGTACCAAAAAACAGTAACAAAATATCCTCCTATGATTTACTTCTACAGTTTGACTTAGTATGCAACCAAGGCTACCTTGCTTGGTTATCAGACTCAATGCTGTTTTTCGGTTTGGCGCTTGGCTCGATCATTCTAGGTTTCGTTGCTGACAAATATGGCCGCAAAAGTGTTCTCTTCCCTTCCATGTGTGTGGTATTGGTCGTCACGTTTGCAATGGCGTTTGCTAAATCGTCGTGGGCTGTCCTTCTCTGTCGTGGTATCATTGGGTTTTTTGAGGCTGGCTGTTTTCTGTCAATGTTCGTCCTGGCGACAGAACTGGTAGGGCCTGAGAAGCGTGCACTGTCAGGGACCCTGGTCTGGATTTATTTCACAGGAGCACTGCTTATTTTGGCACTTAAGGCCTATTTTGTACGTAACTGGCACATACTGGTGATCCTGTCGTCAGCTCCATGGATCTTCGTCCTATTTTTCTGGAAGTAAGTCGAAGTTTGCACATAAAACATAGATACCAGGTTAAGGCCCGGGCAAACAAAAAAGTGCGAGCTCTAGAAAGATTAATTAATTGTAGATAAACAACTAACAATAACAATAATGATAAATAACCAGACAAGAGCGAGGAAAAGGGGCGGAAAAGCTTTCCGTAACTCTCAAAATAGATTAACTTCACTTGCTGCCAGACTTTTCTCAAGGCCTCAATCAGTCCCTAAACTGTATCCAAACTAAAACGCTTGCCCGAAGCAGTATTATTAACGTACTTTACACATGTGACCGAAAATAACTTTTCAGTTTTAGATCGTTTATTGTTCGTTATCCTTTGTTGTAAGACGATTGTTTTTGAGTAAACATGACCGTGCTCGCCACGAGTCTTCCAGTGTTAGCCAGTGGTTAAAATAAGAGCATGCGACCGAGTTCGATTCCTTTTGGGGGGGGGGGGGGGGACTGTCCTACACTCGTAGTAAGCTGAATATTATGCTTTTCTAATTTGACAACTGAGCTTTTTCAAAAATGTCTTTGAAACTCTAGCTAGCTAGTAACCAGTTCAATAGTTCAATATATTTCGCCTTCTACTAAACATTAAATAAAATAATGCTCTTTTGTCTTCCTTTTTTTTTTCTCTTTGCTTCCCTTTGTTTTGTATGCTATAGTAATTTAACACTGCCACTGCACCGTTTATTCCACCAAATTTTCGTTTATTCTATTAAATTCCTGTTTATTTCCCCCAATTCCCGTTTGGGAGGTAAGGTAAAGTCGCACAAAGAGGCCCACACGGCCGTAGCTTGTCCCGGTTTCTGTAGCATGAAGCAACTGAGAGTATTGCTACTCCCCCCTGGATAGGATCCTAATCCATCGCAGGGTTACCCCAGCAGTACGCCGCCGGTACCCATTTCATACACCTGGGTGAAGAGAGACAATGTTGGGTAAAGTTTGTTGTCTAAGGAGACAACACGATGGCAGAGACTGGGCGTCAAACCACCAACCTTCTGATCTGCAGTCCAACGCGCTTACCACTACACCACCGCGCCCCCACACAAATTCCCGTTTATTACTATCAAATTCCTCGTCAGTGGTCGTATTTACGGAAATTCTCTGCTCTGTGAAGTAAACGAGCTTTTTCTCTTCAATTTTAAGGGGAAAAAATGAAATGAGAATTTGGTTCGAGGTTCAAGCCTTTTTTTTTCTTTTTCTACCGTTCACATGTGAGAAAACACCAATAAACAAAAATTATACCACGTGAATTTCAATTTTCATTTTCTTTTTCATACTGAAGGTTTATTCCAGAATCCGTCAGATGGCTTCTTGTCAATGGAAGAAAAGATGAAGCGCGAGAAATTTTAGAAAAAGTGGCGAAGGTAAACAAGAAAGAAATGCCGATGGAAGACCTTCGTGTTCCCGAGAAACCGGATAGCAAAGGTGTCTTGGAACTCTTTAAAACATGAAAGATGGCGAAACTGCCGCTCATCCAGATTTACGCTTGGTGAGTAAAACGGTTTTGTATCGTATTACCTTCAAATAATAAGTGATTCTCAGAAGATCCGATCATGTAAATCTAGTACAGATTATTTTCTTTGAGCTGTTAATGTACCATCACTCTTTTGTTTCATTTCAGGCTTGGGAATGGTATGGTGTATGACGGGCTTTCTATGAGCTCAGGAGAATTTGGTGGCAGCATCTAACCTGAACTTTGTGCTGACCAGCTTGGTGGAAATCCCTGCAAATATATTGTTAATTGACAACTGCAATAGGTGAATGTGTCTCATTTAAATAAAGATAATGTCGATGTGTTAGGGGCCGTCGACATATTCACAAGTTCCCCGCTTAACGTACACTGGACGTTAAGGTCAGACCCCCCCCCCGCCCCCCTCCTCCTTTACGTCCACTTAGAATTTTCATCTTCCCGGCGTCGCCTGGAACGACGTTTTTAATAGTCTGATGAATACAGTTTGCGAGACTACTGATGTGTGAAACAACAAACATTATTTGTAGATGTGCTTTAGAGTATTTTAAAAGACTGACAGTCCCTCGTACCTGTTTTGCTAAAACATCTTTATGTCCACTTTTTGACTCTGCACGGCTTTCTACGGGCTGCCATGTTTTTAACGCCTTCTTCTCGCCCGAAATTCGTGTGATCGATAAGTTCCGAGTTTCGGCATCTTCTTTTGCGAAGGAGAAGAGAATATAGCCGCCATTTTGTTTTAATTTTGTTTCTTCTTGTCCAAAGTTGTCCGTTTTAAAAGTAGATCTGACCACAGAAAACAGCTGAAATGTAATGTTCATCACCTAAATGTTCCTCGATAGTGCATTGTTTTTCTGTGGCTTTAACTTAAGTTAAACGACCGTAGTGAGGAAATTTATTTGACATGTTTCTTTGTGAATAAAGTGAAAATGAGAACGTTGACTTGTGTGGCACTTCTAGGGTGAAAATCTAATAATTTCGTATGTGCTCGAAATGCCCCGCGTTAACGTCCAAATGTCGATTCTCCCCATCCCCACCCCCCCCCCTAAACGTCCAGTGGACATTAAGCGGGGAACTTGTGAATATGTCGACGGCCCCTTATACTATCGAAAGAAATGGATTTACGGGTCATGATGGATTTATTGCCTGATCTTTGCTTTCTAAAAAGTAAATACATTAGTAATGTTCATGAAATTTACCGTATCTTTTTTATAAGAATAGCGAGGCTGAAATTAGCGAAATTTTAAGAATATGTTTAAAAAAATACCCAAGGCTGAGATTTTGTTAAGAATCGTTTTTTGCGTGTTCATGGAAAATATAATACAAAAAAAACACGTGTTTTAATGAAATTCCCTTTCTAACAAAACTAGCTATAAGGTAAGGTGATGAAGCATGTGCGCAGTGTAACACAATACAGACACCGTACAGTTCTATTTCTAGTTCAATTACTGGTCACATCAGTTATTGGAGTGAAAACTGGTGTTTCTATCAGAAACATTAAACTAATTGCGATTTTGAGAAGGCAATTCTGCATGATATTGACGGCTAGTTGGAAGAAAATTTATTCCGTATTGGGCGGAGTTTTGTATCACGATTTAATCGTTTTACGGGCAAAACAAACACAAAACTAAGACTTCCTTGCCGGATTGAAAGATAAATTCTTACCACTTGTCAAGTGTTGAACGCGAATGAAAACACGAATGAATTCTGAATAACATGGACTCTAAAGTTGAATATCGCTTTCCTTTATCTTTCAAACGGCAAAGTAAATTACATTTTTGGCCGCTTTTTAACGAGAAACTTTTAATTTCTGTTTTGAATGGAAGGAGCAAAACAAAAACTGGGCGAAATTTTCAACCAATCACTGGCTCGCTTACGCATACGTAGTTTTATTGACGTCTCAAAAAAAAAATCGAAAGAAACTGAGAATCGTGATACTAATCAGAATGTTTAAAGTTGATGGTCTTCCTTTAAAGGTTTGGCCGTAAGAAGACTGCAGTAGGCTATATGATTGCTGCAGGAATTTAAGCCTTGGCAGTTTCTTTAATCCCAGCGGGAACAAACAACACAGGTAACTAGTTCGCTATGAAATATAAGCTGTTTTCAAATATATGTATTACAGAGGAAGCCAGGGTGTTTCCTTTCACATATTCCGACGCCTATCCTCAAAACAACGTACAATAGCCTCCAGGCCTCTCGGGATTTATAAGTGAGCAATTTTTTTTTTAAATGTCGGACGACCTCTTTGAAGGCGTCTTTAACAAGTCAGGTATTTAGGATGGAGGATTTTATTTGAACCAATAAGCCTTGTTTAGTCATTTTATGTCTTGTATACAAGGAAAAAGAAAAAAAAATGAGAGGGTTTGCTCCTTCACGGATTCCGAGACCTATCCTCAAAATAAAAAGTACATCGGCCGCTAGGGATTCATTACCAAACAAATCTTAATTTGAGGGGGGTCCTTATCTGGGGCATCTTTGGAAACTTTACGGAATTTGTGTGAGGCAGCCAGCTATGTCATGCCATATCAAGTCATGTCATGTCATGTCATGTCATGTCTTGTTTTGACATGTTTCATCACGTTGTGTCAATCGCTCGGTCAAAAACTGAAAAAGTCAAATAGAATTTAAAACCTCCTCTGAATTTGTGTGGCGCAGACCTTCAGAGCCCCAAAAGTTGATCGTTTCCCAAACCAAAATGCGTGATTTTCCATCCCCCATTTAAAAAATTTAAACCCTACATAATTTAACCTTATGTAGCCCAAGAATGAAAACGCATATCCTTCGGGGCCATTCATAACTATCTAGGATTCCCACACTGGTTTGCCAAAATGCAGGATGCAACTTTTCTGAAAGAATGTCTGGGAAAAGTGCCGTAAATCTCTGTAACATTAATGTTTTGAGAAAAATATATAAACCGTCCGTTTCGGTAAACAATTTACCCTTTTTGATATCTTTCCAACCTTTAATTGTTGTTATTCTCTCGTACGTTCTGGTCACACTTTAAAAGTTAGATGTCATGCATGCGTCATTTAAACTCTTTAAATGTTCTGTTCTGATGTTTGCTGCTGTTATTTACTTGATTTTGGTGTTATTTTTTAAGGCTTCATTGCTGGTCGTGTAACGCTTGGCTCGCTTGGTAAACTGTTCATCACCTTTCCGTTTGACACGTTGTTCACTTTTTCTGCCGAACTCTTCCCAACAGTGGTGAGGTGAGGTTATTATTTATTTTTTTTATTTTATTATCAGTGTCGATCTTATAGGCCTTTGAGAAAGAAATAAACTAATATCAAGAATTCTCTCTATATTTCAAGCACTTCGATGCAATATAATGTAAGTTACGCTGCAAATGTAGACAACAACCGGGTCTTGAAAATTTCAGCCTGATGCCGTTTCTCGTCTGGATATAGGAATAATCTTTTTTTTCACTTCTAACATTCTTTCACTTTTTATCGTCGTGATATTCCCCCCTCAAATGTTCTATAAGCATTACTTTGTGCACCCCCGACAGTCCGACACTGTAGCTCAGACGCCCGCTACGCATGCTGCATCATTCTAAACTGTGAATTTTTTGTCCATTATTTTATTTCCAGGAATAGTGGCATGGGCGTGGTGTATATTGCAAGTCGTATCGGAGCTGCATGCGCCCCGTTTGTCGTTCAGATGACGCGTATAAACTCCATTTTGCCGTTTGCCGTCATGGGCGGCTTGTCGTTCATTAGTGCTATCATGTGTTGGGTTCTTCCTGAGACCCTGGGAAAAAGCACCGCTGAAGTATTTGAGGATACAGCTGGGAAGGAAGGTATACATAACTTTATAGTCCTTTTCATTGAACAGTATTTTAGTTTCCATTACAGTGTATTTTAACGTGATGTGAGGAAATTTCGGGCAAAAAATACAAAATCGCCAGTTCAAATTCACTGCAATGCAATTGATGAAAGTTACCTGTGACGAAGGAATAAAAAAATTGTCACATTTAATTCATCCAAATAAATCTATTTAATCAGGTACAGGAGTGCTGAGAATCAAAACAAAAAAGGTTGTAAATTTAATTCTCCAAACACTCAGAAACAAAATGGCAAAGCCATTGTTTACTTGGAAAATCCTAAAGAAGAAAGTCCACAAGTTAAAGTGTGCAGTGCCAACAAAATATAAGCACATTACCTTTGTGCAGTCAGCTAACAAAAATAAAAACATAAAATCTAAATAAATGAAAATCAGACAGGACAATGAGCATAAATTGCTTACTTGAGCGTTATAGCTGGTGTACTAAGTCACACCCTCGTACCCAGCGTCTTCGTTCTCCTTGACCAGCGGTCGAGAAATGAGCGACGGTAGATAGGTGGTGTAACTGTCATATAACATGTATCAAGGTTTGATTCTATGGGATGAAAGAGCTATAATAACTGGCTTGCAGTGTTACACAAATCAGTGTCGACCAGGTTTTGGGAAAACCTTATTGTCTTATTGTTCTAAGAGAAGATAGGAAAGGACATGGGGAAAGGAGTTGAGTCTTTGAGTTTGTTTCCTTACTATTTAACGTTTAATGCCCAGGAGCAGGTTGTTCAAAGCAAGGACGCGTTAACCCGGGATAAGCGCCATTTTAAAAATCAAAACTATACGTCAGCAAAATAGATTCCGTTAAATTCTTTTTAGCCTATTATTTGACTTTGATCGTCCTCAAATTATTTATTACATTTAACAGTGAAAACGCTTTCAAACATGAGAACCATAAATAAACCTAGATCAACATTTAATCCCAGGGTAATGCCAACCAGCTTTCCAACAACTGGGCCAAAGATTAAATTTTGAGGAATACTTTGCGAGAACCGAAGCTAAAATGCGTTGTTGTCGTCTTTCATTTCATAGATAAAGGATATGACTTGACAGAACACGAACCCAAACTCTAGCTTGCAAGCCCAGCTGACAACACGCTCAAGTGGACTTAAGCTTGTTCCTAGTTTTTATCTCTTCGCCACGAAAACGGGGCGGGAATTTATGACTTTACTTCTAGTTAACCAAAAAAATTTAAACGTACATCTGTGTAAGAAATACAGTAGACCTCGCTATCTCAGACTTCCGAGGGAAACGACAAATTGTTGGGGAGAGTGGGGATTCGAGTTAGCCAGACTGGAGTTAAAGTTTTATGTTGTGGACAAATTAGAGTCACCATGTTACATTGATATCACTGAGTCCTGACTAGCTAGTGTTGCCTGCTATGTACATCTGTATGCACAGTACTAGAGCATCACCGCACGGGAAACACGAACGGCAAAATGACCACGTGATTATACTATTTCCCGCCATTTCTCACCGTTTGCCCTCTGTTGTTTACCGATTTCAACGTAAGAAGGCCTGTTTTCGTGTTTGTAAACAACGTGAGAATTTATTTGCAGTTTTTTTAATCGTTCCGACCTTGACCTTGTCGTTTGCCGTGTGTGAGGATCTCTTTTTCTATTTTTCTATAATAAGTAGAATGTTAAATCGTTCAAAGAATTTGTTGGCTACCATAGGGTACCCTTACATTAAAACGAAATGCAAACTTTTATGGTACAAGTTTCTTGTATAGCTTTGTCTTTTCAGTTTTTTCGTCCAACCAATGCGCCATAATTATTGCCGAGTTGTAGACACAGAGTTAATCCGTGTTTTTCAGATGTCATAAAAGCTTAGCCAATTTTTGAAAGCGAGTTCACAACTGAACAACGACGGCTTGATTCGTAGATAAACAGGAACTGTTGCTCTGTCCTACAGTACCGCATAATGTTGTACAAAACTCAACAGGTATATGATAACAACTTGCTATTCGATGTGAAATTTGACCAGTGCGTTCAAACTATTAGCCACGGAACAGAACTGTCGTTGTCCCCTTTCAGTCCATAGCCTGCTCCTCGGTTTACACGCTTCCCTTTACCAATGGCTTTTCTATTATCGGTCCTTTGTTCCAGAAAATTGCTAACATGTTGAGACATTTATGGACGTATTTGGCCAACAATCTCATTTTCTTTGGACAAACGAATTGGGGAGGTATTGGGACGATTGGCTTGTAGGTAATAATAGAGTAGGAATGTTATTATATTTAAAACGTATATGCCCCAAATGACTATCGCGACCAAGACGACTTTATCAAAATACTAAGTGAACACTAGTTATATCAAAAACTGACACCTCGAAAGTTATCATTTCAGGTGATTGGAACACCATTCCCAATCAGATTGATAAGCGCGGCGGTCTGCCGTGGAAACCGACAAGCTAAAGAAACGTTCTTATTGACTTCATGGAAGAGATTAATCTTATCGCTATATATCGACAACTGTATCCCAGCGCTAAATCCTTCACGTAATTGAGTCAAGACTTCAATACCACTTGACTACAAATATATTTTCTTAAATATTGAAATTAAAGGTGAATTCCAAAGGGGACCAGGGCTGTGGAAATCTAATAATTCCCTCCTGGAGGATGAGAATTATCAAGAACTCGTTGCATTCTTCTACTTACAACTATTACAAAAAATTCTTCAACGTCGTAGATAAGCATCTTCTCTGGGAACTAACAAAAATAGAATTACGTTCGAAAACTATCCGATTTTCAAAAAGTAAAAGATACAATTTTTACACATTAAAATGTGTATTGATGACTTTATTGAAGGACTCAACATTCCCAAATTGGGTGACGAGGAACAACCATATCTCTAGAAAAGACTTGACTATCTAGGAAGTAAAAGATGCGATAACTTCCTTTTCGGATAATAAATCTCCAGGGGAGGATGGATTTACGAAGGAATTCTATGAAACTTTCTGTGAGCGTCTTTGCAACGACCTTCTTAAGTGACAATCTCTGTAAAAGCGGTCCGCTCCATTTCGGGTCAGAAAATCAATTTCCTTCAAACTTTACCCACGAAACTATCTTAGTCTAAAAGTAAACATTAGCATTATATTTTCTGTAAATGTTACAAAATAATTTTTTTCTAAGCCAAAATCGCCCGCACCGTGAGCTGGCGATATTTGGCGGTGGTGTGACCCAAAAATAGGGAGTTTTGACGGTCTCGCCACTTCTAAATGTAGCGATTTCTGGCGAGCTCTATATTTTTCTGTAGTAGACTATTCCTTGAATAGTACATTGATGTTAATTTTAGCACGATTAATGGAAATTTACTGCATTAAAGAAAATTTTTTTCGAAGGCTCTCTCGCCATTAACGCCAATGAAGAAAATATGCAAACTTTAAATTCGTCATTACGCAAAAGTCCAACTCCTTGAACACAATTTTTCTATTCAGACCAACTAACCTTACATCAAATAGCATGTAAATATAAAAATATATTGTGGTTTAAGCGAATTTTAAAAACAGGTGGTCACGAAGTTTAGTGCTTTTTGCAACAAGGTGCCAAATATGGCCCACACTCGAAGAATGTTAAAACGAACAAATTTGGATGTTATTGAAGTGTTTTTGGTCTGCACGCTTTCCTAAAGGAAACGAACTACGGAATTTTACCATGTTGCGATTCTTCTGCGCGATCAGAATACTGCGGAGTATCCGTGATTCGCTCCTACGTGATTGAACCAAAACTTACCAGCGACGTCTCTTCAAGGCGAGAGCGCTTCTAACACTGCTTTTCCTCTATGCATGGCGATCATCTAACTTAAATGGATCAACTGGGACCACGAGGAAAGATTTCAGGAAAAGAGACATGCTATTTGAATCGTCTTTAGGTGCGAGTAAATTCAAAAACAACTAAAAGAGCCCGGTCAAGTAACGCAACAAGAGGTCATGTCACATTGATGTCTGAGTTAATAATTTGTAGTCGTTGCAAATATTCCATAAAAGTCACGAAATGTTAGGCAGTTTTGACAAACACAATATGGACCTCATATATTTGCCTCTGTGTGACAATTGAAGGTAAAATAGCGCATAAAAACATTTTTTCTTCGTACCTGTACCTAACGTTTATGCGTATTAAAAAATCCATTCTGGTAGAAAGCAAATAGCCTGTCCGTGTACAGCCGCCCGCACTCCAGTGTGCGGGCGGCCGTACACAGGCTAGAAAGCAAAATCACTTCTCTAGAAAACTCGAAAGAATTGCTTTAATTACCCTTAGTGACTGTTAACTAACCACTTATCAAGAGCATTTTTTGGATAGTACCTCAAAGAAAAATAAAACCCATGACATGGATAGGAGCTCCTTTGAATGCCCAGATCGCAAACGTACAGAAGAATTCAACAGTCCTGAAGAACTGGACATTCACTTGAATGTCTATGGGCACCGCCGCCCTACAGAACCGGCAAAAGTTGGCCTTTATGACAAATTTCGGGTCGATTGGGTTCAACGTTTCCAGACAATTTCTTTTAGTGACACTAAAACATCTTATAATGTCGGTGAGGGAGAATTGGCAACAAGTGAAACCGACTTGCTTGTAATGGGACGGGCACTTCACAAGTTACGATCCACTCAAAAGCGGTTTTCTAAGAAAGTGCGTGAAATTGGACAGCAAACTGGAAGAAAAGAGGATCTCGCACAAGTGGCAGAGGACATCCGGAGAGCTAAAAACGCAAACGGAGAAAGAATGTTCACCCGAACTGAGTGGCTTACCAAGCTTCTAGTTCTGTTTTTTTCCTCCAGACTTTCTGCCAGGCAAAGGCTGAAAGGCCGGAAAGAATTCACCCGAGACGAAGTGACTGATGATCTTGATGAAGAAAGTGAAGAGAAGAATGGAAGCAGACAAGATGAAAACGTATTCGACGAAGTTCATGATGCTGTTGTGTCTGAAATTGGTGTCATTCACCCAGTGATGTACGATGTGTGCAACCTTTGTGAGATGGTTGCAGAAAATAAACTTTCCTCCTTCAAAGTTAAGATGCTTAGAGTAATTTGTACCTACTTTGAAATTAGATTTAAAACAAGGGACGCAAAGTCGGAACTCGTGAAGAAACTAACCGAAATGGTAATAGGCTGTGGCTGCCTGAGCAAGTGAGAGTTTAGGGCAAGCTTTCGATCCTAGTTAAAACACGTTTTCACAATCAGTAATCTTGTATTGTGTTGTTGTTGTGACATCTTAAGTGTGTGTGGGCGGAAACCACCATTTTCCCAACAATTATATATATATATATATATATATATATATATATAATAGAGAAGAGTGAAAGCTACTTTAAGGAATTTGGTAGATGTTTTCTTCTGGTTAGCGGAAGACGCCTAATTTATTTCTTTGATTTCATCGCGTGATTCAGTTCCAGCTATGGGTGCGCCCTGAAGACGTGGAAAGAAATCCCAGATATTCCAGTTTTTATAATTTTGAGTGTGGATACATTTTATACGTTTAGTTTGTTAATTCCCATGCCATAAAGAATACAGCCAATCAGAGAGCTAGAAAGCCGTTGCATATTCTGCGGTATGCAACGGCTCGTATTCACGAAAAAATCCCAGTGTTCTTCGCAGACTCTAAGTTTTCCCGCCGAAAGTGGAGCAGTTTTGCCATCTTGACAGGCGAAGCGGATTTTAGTGTAAACAACTAAAAAATGGAAGAAAAAAACCAAGTTTTGACCTTAATTTGGAATTCTTGGAACCACAAGTCGAAGAGGAAAACGAAGTCGAACAATGTAACACGGACAAAGAAGTTGAAGGGTTTATATTGGGTGTTCATTTACGCTGTCCTGATGAGTCAGAGTGGCATGGGATAAATTAGCGTATGTAATTCTTTCCTCGTGGTATACCGTGAATATCCCACTCGTGACTTGATTTTTCTTTGAGAAAAAACAAGTCACTCATGAGATATTTCACCTGACGACTTACCACTGGAAAGCATTGCATAACTAGTATGTATGGATAGTATCGAAAGTAGAACTGACTGCAGAGTCGGGCTGAGGAACTCTACTGAATAGCTGCTCCTTGTGCTACATACAAAATAATTATTTGTCTAAAGATACCTTTCGTTGTACCTGGTTTGCGATTCAGTTGTCTTACATTGAAAAGTGTAAAGTGTATGGATTTCCCCCGGGGCTGGTTGGGGGGGGGGGGGAGAGACACCCATAGAAGGCTCGTCGAGGAAGGAAGTCAGTTCCGGTCATACTTTCTTTGTAAGATTATAACATTAATAAAGGCACCGGGAGAACTACATTGTGTTGGCTTCAGATTTAAACTCCTTAAGTGGTACCAACCGTGGGGTTTAAACAGTACTCCTGATAATTTTACATGGGATTCACCCAACCCGGGCACGCACATATGATATGACAAAATGCGGAGTTGCACGCATTTCGCATACACGGTGTTAGTTTAGTTCGATTTTTTTTTTATGTTTCCAAGCAGCATTAACATTATAGGTGAATTTTCGTTACCTTTTTGTGCTAAACAAAACTGAAGGTCCACGATATAAAGACCAGGTTGACCGTGTGACAAATGGTTCTGTCACGAAATGCGTTTATTGAAACGGACCTGCATTCATCACCCAAGAAAAGTGTACCATCCAAAAAACGCTCTTTATAAGTGGTTAGTCAACAGTCACTAAGGGTAACTGGTAAAGCAATTCTTTCGAGTTTTCTAGAGAAGCGATTTTGTTTTCTAGCCTGTGTTAGGCCGCCCGCATACTGGAGTGCGGACGGCTGTACACGGACAGGCTATTTGCTTTCTACCAGAACGGATTTTACGTATAAACGTTAGGTACAGGTTCGAAGACAAAGTGTTTTCTGCGCTATTTTCCCTTTAATTGTCACAGAGGCAAATATATGAGGTCCTTCTTGTGTTTGCCAAAACTGCCTAACATTTCGTGACTTTCCTGGAATATTTGCTACGACTATAAATTATTAACTCAGGCAGCAATGTGATTGACCTCTTGTTGCGTTACTTGATAGGGCTCTTTTAGTTGTTTTTGAATCAAAATTTACTCGCACCTAAAGACAATTCAAATGGCATGTCTCTTCTCCTGAAATCTTTCCTCTTGGTCCCAGTTGATCCATTTAAGTTAGATGTTCGCCATGCATAGAGGAAAAGCAGCGTTAGAAGGCTCTCGCCCTGAAGAGAGGTCGCTGGTAAGTTTTGGTTCAATCACATAGGAGCGAAACACGGATACTCCGCAGTATTCTGATCGTGCCGAAGAGTCGCAACGAGGTAAAATTCCGTAGTTCGTGATTTTCTATCATCATTTTTCCTTTAGGAGAGCGTGCAGACCAAAAACACTTCAATAACATCCAACTTTGTTCGTTTTAACATTCTTCGAGTGTGGGCCATATTTGGCACCTTGTTGCAAAAAGCACTAAACTTCGTGACCACCTGTTTTTAAAATTCGCTTAAACCACAATATATTTTTATATTTACATGCTATTTGATGTAAGGTTAGTTGGTCTGAATAGAAAAAGTGTGTTCAAGGAGTTGGACTTTTGCGTAATGACGAATTTAAAGTTTGCATATTTTCTTCATTGGCGTTAATGGCGAGAGAGCCTTCGAAAAAAATTTTCTTTAATGCAGTAAATTTCCATTAATCGTGCTAAAATTAACATCAATGTACTATTCAAGGAATAGTCTAATACAGAAAAATATAGAGCTCGCCAGAAATCGCTACATTTAGAAGTGGCGAGACCGTCAAAACTCCCTATTTTTGGGTCACACCATCGCCAAATATCGCCAGCTCACGGTGCGGGCGATTTTGGCTTAGAAAAAAATTATTTTGTAACATTTACAGAAAATATAATGCTAATGTTTACTTTTAGACTAAGACAGTTTCGTGGGTAAAGTTTGAAGGAAATTGATTTTCTGACCCGAAATGCAGCGGACCGCTTTTACAGAGATTGCCACTTAATTGTTACAATGAGGCATTTCGGAATGGATCATTATCGGTCTCCCAGAGAAGGGGTACTATTACACTTATCCCTAAAGGCAATGTCAATCTCACAGATTTGAGAAATGGCGCCCTATATCTCTACTCAACATCGACTATACAATCCTAACCAAGGCATTGGCAAAGAGAATGGAACTTACAATATTTGCCCAAATTGGTCCACTCTGATCAAACAGGAGTTGTTAATTAACAATTATCCTGCGAAATCGCGCGGAATATCACCTGATACTTAGCCGACGAGGCCGTAGGCCGAGTTGGCTAAATCAGGGGACATTCCGCAAGATTAAGCAGGATAATTGTTTTATTATTCAACAAATTCCCATCGCCTACCACTTTCAGAACGAGAAAAACTACGGCTCTATGATAAAAACGCTAAAAGCTAGCAACACATAAGCTTAATAAAAATCAAAACAGAATTTCAAGAAATCGAAGTTTACTACCGTTCACTTAAAAAGACTTATTTACAAACTCATGTTTGGAAATGACAAGACAAACGAAAAAAATATAGCTACCTTACCGAGAATAAGTCCTCTTCCTGTGAATTAAAATCTTTTCAACTTTAGTCTTTACAACTTTCCGTGAGCAAGTGTGCTGCTTCGTTCGCAATAGCATTTTCTTGGTTGAGTTCTCACTTTGAAAATTCCAAGTTAACCTCTGGATATCTTTGTGAGCTGAAGCAAATACTTGTTGACTTTTTGAGAGTATTTAATCGTGGAAAGTTTCTTCCAGAGAGTCAAAATTTACGGAGAACACTGCTAAAACTGCCTCGCTTTTCAAAATGGCCGCCAAACAAGCAATGAAAGAAAAGCTGCAGTGCACTTCCAAATATGGTCATTTACGTATATCGCAGGATATCTGTCATGTAGGATGACAGATATTGAGGGCTTCCTTACCATATATGGGCATAGTGACAATTTGTTGAATAATAATGGGAGATATATAGGCCCGAATATGACTCTTGTATGATTTATTAAAATATTTGGACGTCAAGAACGTTCCTGGGATCTTCCTTTTTTGTTGACTTTGAAAAGGCATTTGACACGTTAGAATGGAGCTTTATAACGAAACGACAGAAGTGTTTCATTTTGGACCCAACCTCAGAAGATGGTTCTATGTTGTCTATAACGGTGTACAAAGCTGTGTCATAAATGGTGGATATATGACCAGCTATTTTGAAATATCAAGAGGTGTACGGTAGGGGTGCCCATTAAGTCCTTCCTTGTTCACTCTTGCGGTGGAATTGTTACACTACCATTATAACTAATAATACAGAACCTCCCAGGTCGCACCTTCAAACGATTGAAAGGTTTGGGACTATCTCAGTCTTAAAATGAAATAAGAAGAAAACGAAAGCAATGTGGTTAGGTTCCATGAAAAACAGTAAATCTAAGAAACTGGAATTCAAAAGTACAAGGGATCCAGTTAAAGTTTTGGGAAGATTTATATCATATAACCATGATAAGAATACTGAAGAAAATTCCTTTACCAAAATTAGAAAAATGAAAACCAAACTAAAATTATGGCTTTCGAGAGATCTTTCTCTGTATGGTAGATCTTTATTGGCTAAAGCTATAGGTGTGTCTCAGCTAGTCTATGTAGCATCTATGCTTTCCGTCCCAAATGCATGATCAAAAGTGTCCAAGCACAAATCTTCTCCTTCTTGTGGAGAAACAGAAAAGATAAAAAGAAGAGAGCAGTCATATATCGACCCCCCGCGGAGCGGGACTAAATTTTGTTAATTTTGCTACGATGGTTATAGCCTGTTCCAGGCTCCGAGATAGTGGGGAAAGCGTGAATTGAGAAAAAGAGCGCGAAAAAAAAGCGAAGTGGCTGGGGAGAGACAAGGCGGCGGAGCCTGTAAGCATTTTTTTAACGGCCTGTTCCGGTATACCAGCTCCTGGTATACCCTCTGATTGGTCAGTTTTGACAGCCGACATCAACACCTCGTAGTGAGGGTCATTTGTAACAATCACAAAGATGGTTACCGCGAAGCGCGCGCGTGAAATAGATGAGTCCACGTTATCTACCGCTCCAGAGGATTGTCTGTGCAATTTTCCGAACTTAAAGGAGATTAGGAAGGAGCAGAAGACTTGTCTACTAAACTTGGCTCGTGGAAAAGCTGTTTTAGCGATTCTGACAACGGGTTTCGGCAAAAGTTTGTTTTTTTAGCTGTTTACACTTCTGGCAAAAGCTGCTCTGAATTCAGAAGCTACGATAATAGATAATGGTTTCGGTGATGCGAGACCAAGTGCAGCGGCGATTGGGAAATTCGAGGACGTAGAAAGGATCAGAAAAAAACCGAGAATTGCAAAGCGCAATTAAAGTGCTGGAGATTTCAGAGATTTCTCTGTTGGATGCTAGTAACGCAATAGGACGATGGAGGTACTATGTTTTAGTTTTGCGCCGATCAATTCGAAACTTCAACATCCCCCCCCCCCGGGCACACCCCGGGCATTTGACTGTGCATCGTGCCCGGGGAGGAGGGAATTTGAACGTTCCGTTGAAAGGGTGGGCAATTTGAACCGGATTTATCTCTTGTTCTGACGTAAAACGCTCGTGAGTTTTTTCGGTTTTTGCAGGGTTTGATGGATTTACAAGATAGAATTTCGCCTTTGTTAGTAAATTTCTCTTAATGAGTCCCTGATACTCGCAGCTATGATTAAAATTCCTTGGTTGCACTACAGGGGTGGGGGGGATATTGGACTTTACCCCTCATGCTGGGTGGACGCAGGAAAACAATGAGAAAAATTGATTATTGTGGCAAACCTTGGGTGGCAGGAAAGGCAGAGCCTACCTCCCCTAGAGTAGCGGCGTCTCTAGGGGAACCCATGTTAGGGTGTAACATAGGATGGACCAGAAGAGGGGTGCCCTTCTGGGAGGACAATAGGTCAGATGGTACGATGGTACCATCCTGGAAGAGATCCGGACCTATTTCCCAGGGTGGCTATAGCACTTACTGTGGGAAAAGTGCAGCCTAGGGTGCACTTCCCTGCCACGATTGTGTGAGCCCACTGCTAGCCAGATTGAGAAGTGGGGGAATACAATCACCCCACAGTAAGAAGAAGGAGAAAAAACAGACCTACATATGGCTGTGCAGTAGGTTCTGTATAAGGAATAAATACATTTTAATCAATTAATTATCTAAACAAGTAAGTAGATAAGAAATCAATGAATGCTTACTGTGAGTAATCAACCCTTTGAGCCCCAGCTGTGAAAAGGACTTTAAACCGGTTCCTGTTTGAAAAGAGCTGGTAGATAGGCAGGACATGTGCCAATAAAAATGAAAGAGAAAGGAGGGGTGAACATCATCTCCCACGAGTGCATCACATTGGAAGGAGGTTCATAAGGAGGTTCAACCCTTTAAGCCCTAAGCTCTGATGAGAATGAAATTTCTCTTTACATGATCACTACTTGTTTGAACATTCAAGTGACAGGAATAAAGGAGGTGATCACTGGCGATAAGATGTCTCGATACTTTGACAAATTCTCCTTACTAGTTCCATAAGAAATGTATGGAGACCAGTAATGAGAATATGCATTTTTAATATCAGGGCTTAAAGGGTTGAACTTTGACGGTGGGGCTGCAAGGGTTAACCATACAATAGGCCTAAATTACAGTTATAGAATGGTCTGTTACTAATTTCTTAGAGACAGCTAGAAGCGTTTCTTGAGGGGTCCTTACATAGCGTTCGTAACAGTCTGAGCTCCAGCGGCCCAAAACCTTGATAAGCCAGGAAGGAATACCTGCTGCTGCTGCAGTGGTGGCTGCACCAATACGGAAGCTGTGTGTAAAGTAGTGTTCAGCAGGCAAACCACAATGTTGCAGTATAGAACGGAGTTCCTTGGTAAGAGAGGCACGTGATAGCCACTTGCCATTGGCGAAGGTAAACAAAGGGCCTGTAGCTGCTGGTTTACGTTGAAGCAGGTAGTCTCTCATTGCCATCACCGAACAGATAGAGGTGGTGGACCTTGCTATAGTCAAGGTACAGCCTTTACGAAAAGGGTCAGTTTTGGACTGCTTAATGGTGACTAGCATGTGATCGGGAGATTCTATGTCGGGGATAAAGGTGATGTCCCTGGTACAAAGATGAACAGTGGGGTTAAAAGGGGTACCATTGCAAGTGAATTCACTTGAACGGAGAAAACCGAAAAAGGCTAAAGTGAAGGCAGCCCATAACATTATGTGGTCTACATTACAAGATAGGGAAGGCTGGAAGTAATTGAAAATGGATGACAAAATTTGAATAGTTATGGGATAGCGACTTAATTTTTTAGGGTTTTGGGACCGCTTTATACCAGTGAGGACCTTTTGAAGGCGATACATTTTGTGCAATTTTAAGGGAAAGTTAAGTTGCCTATGGAGATCTTGAACCTCAACCAAGTAAAGTTTAATGGAAGTGTAGGAAATTGTTTTTGCTAGGTGAGCAGCAAAATAGATTAAAGTGATTTCAGACGCAGGGAGAAGCGGGGTAGATGGACCGATTAAACTGTGCATAAGACAAAAACTAATAAAATGATTCTTGCCCACACCGTATGACCGTTGGGTATTAGGGGCCAGTGAGGCACCAAAATAGTGGTAGACTGATGCTGTTAAATGGCCATTGCTGATGGAGGGATGGTGCAGGGAGTGGGTGAGGCGTTGGGAGCCAGAAGGTGGAAGCGGTCCATCTGAAAACGGGAGAGGGAGTCAGCAATAGAGTTGTCCAGCCCTGGGATATGTTTGGCAGTGAAGGTAAAATTATGTACTAAGGTCAGTATGGTAATAGCCCGGACCAAATCCATGACCCTGGGTGATTTGGAACGTTTGGAGTTAATGATTGCAACAACGGGTAGGTTGTCGCACCAAGTGCAAATACGTTTACCAGACCACTGGGAACCCCAGATAAAGCAGGCAATATATATAGCAAAAAGTTCTTGCCAGTCAATGCTGATCCCCGTGGCAGGGTTGATGCAGTGTTGGGGAAGCCAACGGCTTTGAAACCATTGGCCATTGAGGTACCCACCATAACCTAGAGACCCAGAGGCATCGGTAAATAGCTGGAGGTCTGAGGAGGAGAGAACTGTATCCCCCAAGAAAAAACTAGCTCCATTCCAGTGGTCAACTAAGGTCAGCCACATGGAAATGTCCTTGCGGAATTCTGCGTTAAGCCTGACATGCCACCTAGAGTTAGAAATGCCCTTTGTTAAACTAATAATCCGCTGCAGGAAAGCTCGTCCAGGAATGACAGCCCTGCAAGCAAATTGGAGTGTACCAATCAAGGACTGAAGTTCCTTGAGGGTAGCAGATTTCCTATTAGACCACTGCTGCAGGGCCTCTTTAGCCCTAGTTAGCTTGTCCAGGGGGAGGCGGGCTTCCATTTTGTTGGAATCCAGGAGAATACCCATAAACTCCAGGCAGGTGGTGGGGGCAAAAGTTTTGCCTGGAGCAATAGGGACATCAAGCTCTGTGAACAAACACAGAATGTTGCAGAGGGCAGTGAGGCAGTTTGACCATGGGGGCTTGGTAACAAAAAAGAAATCATCCAGGATGTGGATCACATCAGGGATACCTAATTTAGCCTTAATGATCCACTCAATCATGCAGGAAAATTGGTCAAAAAGGAAAGGCGCGCTCCGCAAGCCAAAGGGGAGGACAGTGTCGAAGTAGTACAGGCCATTCCATTTCATGCCTAGGAGTTCCCAGTCAGACGGATGGACCGGGATATTGCGAAAGGCAGACTTTATGTCTAGCTTAGACATAAAACACCCTTGACCAAGTTTCTGGATGATTGAGATGGCATTGTCAACAGTTATATAGTGCAGTGAATACTCATCAGGGCTAATATGAGCATTGACACTTGTGGGGTGGTGTTTGGGATATGAAAGGTGAAAAATAGTACGCCAGTCAGAGGAGTGTTTCTTTGGAATGACCCCGATAGGATAAACCTGCAGGTTGGAGAAGGGAGGGGATGTGAAAGGGCCAGCAGTGTGGCCCAGTTGAACCTCTTTTAGAATATTTTTACTGATGATAGAGGGGTTGTCCTTAGCAGAAAGGAGGTTAGAGTATTCTTTGGGGATACGGGGACCCTGGTAACCAATTTTGAAACCTTGAGAAAGACCCGTAAGGAGAGTGTGAACAGCCACCGGATCAGGGTGATCACACAAGTAGGAGGAAAGTTTTGGGATGTTGATAGGAGTAGAGGGGGATAACTTTGACAAGTAATCAGGTGCGGCTTCGGGAAGAATGGCTAGAGCGGCTAGTTGGCTTTGGCTGAGATCCTGAGGGAGACAGGTCATCGTGGTCCTTTCCTGAGTGGGCTGCAGTGCATCCAGGTTTATTGCATTGGTGCCTGTAGAGGCAGGGAGTGCGAGCACAAGGGACCCCTTTGTTGAAATTGTAGCATAATTCCGTTCGGTTTGGCCCCTGGGAATCCTTGGACCTGGGGGAAAGGGGACAGGAATCGGTGAAATGGTCTGAACTGCTACAAGATTTACAGATAATAGCCTTTGGGAGACCAGTGAATGTATCTAAATACAACTGGACATCCCGTTCCACCCATTTCTTTGAGAGGTTGTGGGAAGCCCGGCGCCTGAGCTCAACATCGTACACATACCAAGCCATTCCCGGGAATTTCCTCGCTGACTCACGGATCAGCTGCTGGTATGAAAACAAGTCCGCCCCACGGGAAGGGTAAGAAGAAAGGATCACCGAAGAGTATATAGCGAAGGCATCGAGCCAACGATCGATGCTGTTAATTTTGGGGCGTTGGGCAGGGGAAGGCAGGGGTATGGTGAGGCCCTCGTTTCCCACCTGAAGCTTGAGGTTCGAGTTTACACGATCGCGTAGCAGGGAGGGAAATGGGAGTAGACTAGCAAGGTCCACGTACTCACCGTTCGTGATGGCTGATATCTGATGATTTGAAAGGTGACTAGCCAGCGAGGGCAGCCTGTAGCTGGAGTGGATGGAGGCCACGTCTTCCGGATCGCCGAGGTCGATTGAAGAGTGAACACCATTGGGACGATTGTGTCCGCCATCTTGTCGGCCATTAAATAACTGCGTTGGAGGAGGAGTGGGTTCTAATACTTGGTCGGTGGGAACTGGGACGAGGCTTTCGGTGCTTGGCAGTGCTCGCGCCGAGTCCTTATCGGACTCGGATCTTGGGTGGAGGATTGCCAGCCTGGCGTCCACAATTGAAGTTATCATAGCCGACAACTGATCGGAAACTGGTGGCGCAGAAGTAGCAGGAATATTGCCCGGACAGTCGCTCTCTTGTAGTCGGGCGATGAGGGCAAGGCGTGAACCGGTTTGGCTTAGGTGCCGTTGGGACAGCATAACGCGAAGTGTCTCCGTCGGCATGGCTGTGTAGTTTACAGAGAGATTGTTGGTCAACGGTTGTGATGGAACCGCACCAGAAGTAGAACGGCCGCGTCCGGTTTCCTTGGCGGTTGTTGTGGAACGGTTGCCACGAGATCTGCGTTGTTTAGGCATGGTCGATAGCTGAAAAAACGCGCGCCACAAAAAGCAAAGAACAACCTAGATTGAAGAGTAGCTTACAACTGAGACAGGGTCACAAGACAAGGGGATTTTACTAACTGGTGATTGCATGCCGAGATCACATGGAAGCGTGAGGGGAAAAATACTGGGAGCTTTGTCATACAGGTTTAGAGGGTAACAAAATAACTACTTCCGGTTAGACATTGCCCCCAGACTATTGCCCAATAACTGAAACCTTGAGATAACAAAGCCAGTGACAAATGAGTTATGGGCTTGACATAAACCACAGAGAACATTAACAACAGTTTAAATGCTTAAACTTAGAATTTCAAAAGGGTCTTAAAAGAAGTTTGAAGGTGTCATTACGGCATATCTCTCTCTGAAAGGCGTGTAAAGTGTTTGATTGAAGACGAAATTTGTCTTTGAGGAGAGGTAGTTCAGTACTAATTGGTGGGGCATTTGAACGGCTCTTTTGCCCCGAGGGAAGGGAATTTGAACAAGCCAATCTTCAAAAGTTCAAATGCCCGGGGGGTTTCCCGGGGGGATGCTGAACTTTCGAATTGATCGGCGCATTTCAAGAAGGCAAAATTCAACCACGACTACAAAGAGGGAGTTAAAACAACAGTGCAAAAAGCCTAGGTCCTATACGATCAAAGGAGACTACAACAGTTTCAAAATAACTTGGACGTTTTACGCATTTAATTAAGATTTCCCTGGCAAACTAACCGCAAACAATAAACATCAATTCACGGCCTGAGAAAACACTGATCCCTTTAGAAAGCTTCACTTTTTAAAGTGGCTCCAAAGGAATCTTGCAATAAAGGCGAGCCAGAAAACCAAACTTAAATTATTGCCAAAGAGTGAACACAAACGATGGCATAAATAAAGTTTTAAACGGCTCTAAGAACGGTCAAATCCTCCAGCCAGTAGATCACAGCTTGAGACTTCCGTTTCTTGATCAAAGACATCAAAGGGTCAACACAGTCTACTGGCGCAATAGAATAAATTCAGTGACTAGCGGAAGTCGTGTTTGGTCTATAATGTTACATATCATGAAGAAATCCCGCCGGTTTGACTGAGCAACAAGTTTTTGAACGTCGCATAAATACGGCTTAAAGTTTTCGAGCAAGTTATTAAAGCAGCTAACTCGTGCTTATGGAGCACTGTCCAATCGATTTGACAACGTAAACACCAACAGTGCCCGTAAACACTAGCAGTTCCTTGTTTTTCACCACATCGAGCAAAGAAATTCGAGGAACCTTTGTTCCAATACATGTTAGAATTTTGATGTCGCAAAATCTGGAAATCAGACGTGCTGGAAGGCATGAAAATTTCCTCGCGTTCCCATAGCGAGATTGCGCCAAAACTCGCGCGAGAAATTTGAGAGCGATCCCAACAAATTGACATTTCGACAGTTTGACAGCCGAAATCTAATTATCTAAAAACTTGCTAAAAGTGGGCGGAAGAGTGTCGTTAAAAAAAATGCTTACAGGCTCTCTCCCTTCCCTTTCCCGCCACCGCCCCCATTTTTCCAGATCCCGTGCGTCTTATTTTCGCGTTTCCTTTCTAATTTTCGTGTCGTCCCAACTATCTGAGAGCCTGGAACAGGCTACGATGGTTAAATCTCTACGTCTAGCTTGGATTAGTAGGTCACTGAGTGAATCCAACGACTCATGGCAAAGCCCTTACAAATTATTTGGAATTTTCTGAGTACGGTGGTTTGCATTTCCTTCTCAGATGCGATTATAACGTTTCCTCCTTGAATAAATGCTTACCTGCCTTTTATCGAGAACTTTTAGAATATATTTAATAACGTAAAAATAACACTGAAGTTTTTCCTTATGGAAAATTTTATTGTGGAACAATAAGGCGATAGCATCGAAAATAATACCGTATTTTGGAGAGACTGGTTTGCGCCGATGGGAAATTTCTTACGCTTGAAGAATTTCAAAGTAAATTTAAGATAGAAATAAATTGTCTTAATTGCTTTCAATTGATTGCAGCTATCCCTTCAGACTTGAAAAGGAAAGCTATGTTATCTGAAAGACCTCCAAACGAATCATTAAATACAACAGTGGTTTCTTTCTTTCCAAGAAGCAGTCCTGTAGATTTAGCCGAAATGCACTGCAAAATTTACTATACAATTTTCAATGAAAAATGCATCATCGAGCCAACTGGTATAAAAATAAAAACCGAAAAATCAAATTTTCCGAATTTTTGCAGATTGGAAAAATTATTTCTCTTTTAGATATCAATCTATCAAGGATAATAAATTAAGTCAATTTTCTTTCAAGTTACTGCATACAATAACAGTAACCAGAAAAGAACTCTGCAAATTCCGATTAAGCTATGATGAATTATGCAATTTCTGTCAAAATCGTGACTCCATAGAACATACATTTGTGGACTGCTTTGTGACATCAACCTTTTATTTTGAAGCGTTGACCTGGTTTAACCATGTACACAATACTTAGCATTGATCTCTCAAGTAAATAAATGGCGTTCAACGACATTTCTTCTTTACCGCAGCTTAACAAATACCCAAGACGCAGACTGCACTTATTTGTCATTCTTTTGGAACAATACATCTATGCCTGTAAATGTCTCGAAAAGAATGCGAATGTACAAGAATTTCAAAGAAAAGCTTTGTTGCAGTGGCAAATAGAGGCATGCCCTATTCCGTAACACAGGAATTTTATATCATCTTCGCTGATAATATTGTTATTAGATCATGAAAGTATTCATATGCTGTGCAGTGTCATTTGTCGTAAGTTTTGTTTGTTTGTTTTTGTTTATCGAACTTTTTCTTCTTGCCTTTCTACAACAGTTTACATGTAACATATAACTTATTAAATTGCCGTTATGTTGTCTTATAATAGTTTGTGAGTAGGAGAATATTGTTAGACTGTATAATATTGCTATACCGTTATCGTGTTATTTCCCTTGTCAAATATTGTTGTAATTTGGTTATGATTGTAAGATGAATCTTTTGTCAATAAGAGCGAAAAAATTTCTTTCATGTATGTATAGATCAAGTTAAATTACATCAGGTCTTGTATGGTTTCTTTATAACTCTTGTCATTGGCCACTGCATCTCTTTGTTTTTTTCTTTTTAAACTTTTCATGCATGTATGGATTAAATTAAATTAAATTAAATTAAATTAAATTAGGTCTTGTATACACCCCCCCAACACACACAACCACCCACCCACCCACCCAACGATCCCTAAACAAGGTGGCTCTCAAATACATTTGTTATAACCCCTTCCTTTGGCTCCTTTTGAGATTGGCTGCTAATCATAACATCACAAAAAAGTATGTAAGTAGCTTATAAATTGTGGGTTTCATGAATGTTTTGAGCAGAAGAACAAATGGTTTTCAGGTGCTGGCAAAAAAAATTACATTTGGTTACTTTGTAAGAGAACTCTTTTTTTGACATGCTAAAAGCGGCTGGGCAAAATCATTTTCACAGCCTTTCAATTTGCACGGTGATCGGCCCTTCATGAAACCCTTGTAACAGAATTAAAGCAGTTGCTAAAACAAGAAAAAAGGTATCAACAAGTTTCACTTTATTTTTTAAGTAGGGGACCATCTTGATATTTAAATATTTGGTAATTTGTCACAGATTCTAATACAAAAACCAGTCGCTTAAGTCAATCTTACTTGAAGGCAATTAAGATCTGATACACCAAAAAAAAAACTCTAACCTGGTGTAGCTTTGCCATTCAAAATGGCCATTTCGGCCTCCATTCTACAAATAAGCTCTCCATTGGCTAAGTAGAAAAGACTATGCAGGGCAAGTTCACAAAAAGTTCTTAATCAAAGTTCTAAATGACGGACATCCGTCCCGAATAACAAAAACGATGCTGTTCCCATCGCCACGTGTTTGTAAAGCAACAAATTCTCCGACGTGTTCCTTCGGTACTAGCTAACATGAGCGAGAAGTATTGTCAGTTGGTTGATGTGCAACATTTGCCGGTAGCTTCATTGGTTTTCAACATACGATGTACAATTATTGCTGCATTTAACAAGAGTTTCAAATTCGTATTTTATTCTTGCAGCAGCATGCAAAATTTGTAAAAAGCCCGGGTCATCCGCCATATTGGAACTAAAACCTAGCGCCTGCGCAGCCCGAGTTTGTCTAGGCTTTCCCCAGTCTCGTTGCCACAGCCCTCGTTACCCTTGTCCAGGTTCCTGTTCCGCTGGACAAGGGTAACGAGGGCTCTGGGAACGAGATTTGGTTTCCCCCGCCGTACGTCTCGGATACGTCACCGAAATGGATTGACCGTACAGGCCTGGGAAAAAGCCGTACAGAAACTAGGCAATGCCGCATCCGAAAGGTTACATTGTGGGGTTTTCTTTTTTTATTATTATTATTATGTTAATTTTTTTTTAATCGTTAACACTTTATTGTAACAGTTCACATTTACTCAGGTTCACATGACTAAAACATAAATAAATAAATAACTAAAAAGAAAAAAGGGGGGGAGAACAAATTTAAGGCAAAGTAGACGGAGAGCAGGATAAAAAAGGAGGAGGGACCCGGCTAAAAAAATACTTAAGCAAAAATTGGTTTTGGATTAAAGAAGAGGAGGAGATTAAAGTTGTGTAAGGAATTTCCAGTTCAAATTCCTCCACAGACGTATAGCAACGAATTCCTTTCTTTTCAAAATTCGAATATCGGATACAGCTCTTTGTTACTTGTGTAAAACAGACGAGGAAACACTAATTCATCTTTACTGGGAATGCTCGGTTACAAAATCTTTTTGGCAAAGTGTGAAAGAACTTTTCGTTTCAATCCATCTTATACCAGCCTCGCACATTTAGAAATGCGTGAATATTTAGGCTTCGGAGGAGAGGAAGATGATGTATTACTAAACCACTGTTTGCTCCTTGCAAGATATTATATCTATTGTTGTAAATTTAAGAATGTCTCTCCATGTATCGGAGAATACGTGCAACGGCTGAAATTCAATTTTGAAATTGAAAAACAAGTTTCTATGGTGACAGGTTCAGAGAACAAATTTCAGCAGAGATGGTGCAAAATTCTCCAGCCACTATAAGAAGTGGCTTCTTACACAACTTGTGGGGTTTCTTGGTTTTCCTGTGGCTTCTTTAAGGTTATATGTTGTAGCTTGCTTGCATTGGCTCTTGTGTTCTGCGTCAAAATATGAAGTTTGCTGGGTGGGAGGTGCCTTCTTGAAGCCTGCTTGGTTGTCCCGTGTCTTTCATGAAGCTTGATTGGTCTCCGTCTCACTATTGTCATGATCAGGTTATTAAGCCTGCAGGAACATAGAACGACAGTGGAGAAGGAAAACGTATAGATTCTGTCTACAAGTGCAACCGCTACATGGGAGTTCAGCCATCGATGGGTTTTCTGTGTCTTCCGATTAAAATACAAGTCATTGGTTAAGAAGTAGAGGCTTTCATTCTTCTTCTTGGTCAAGAAGTTTGTAATTGCCTTTGTTTCTGCAAAATGAGAAGAAAGAAGGTTGATAACAACCATTTCCTTTCGACCTCCAATCAAAGACAAGAGTGTTCACACTGACAGCCTCAAAGGAGCTTTCACATCAGGCTCTTCGGGGTGCAGATTCGTTGTAGCTGCTACTGAACCAGAACATTTTAAAGCGATTGAACAATCTTCGTAATAAAGTAGCCTGAGTAGCTAAATGGTACTGTTCGCGCAAAGGCAAAGTTTTGGTGACCAAAACTGCAAAAACGGGCGCCGAAGAATTAAAGTTGTTTTTCTTTCTGGCAGCTCCACCACCAAAACATTGCCTTCGCGGGAAAAATACGGCCAACTTTACATGAGCTTAATTAAATGTATGTTTGCTAACCTTTGAAACACACGTTCAAACAAGGTGAAGGCTGATAGAAGTATTGCCTGAAAAAAAGATATCTTGCCTGTGAATTCTTGAAGTGTAACGGAGTTGGGAGAAACGCCAAGCCATGTGAGCATTAAACACGTCAAAGATTTCTTAGGGGTGCCGCAAGGCTGCTTTGATGGTAACTTGCGATGCTTATTCCTCTACACAACATTTTGTAATCAAATCGCCGAGGAAGCGAAAGTAGTGTACGCCGGCGATCAAAAATTACACCTAAAATTGCCACTGAAATGATATAAGAAACTGCCCATGTAAACTGCTGTTTAGAATCTATCTTTACTTCAACAACCTTCATCAATCCAGCACCAGGACTCGAACCACCGACGCACTGACCACGTGACCACCGCGCCTCTTCAACTTCTTTGTAATAATGAGGCAAAAAGCAGTTTAACTGACAGGTAACAAAAACTTGTTTTTATCCAGTTGTGTCGTAACTAAATAACTTGTTCCAATAATTTTAAAGTGTTACCCGAGTAACATGTTAAGCCAATCAGAACTCGAATCAAAAACGTGCAATCCCTGTAATGAGCGGGAAAACGTGCAACGATGCCAAGAGCAGGAAACCATGGGAAAACATACTACCAGTGACAAGCGCGGGAAAACAAGGGTTAAGGTATCATGGTACCCCAAAATTGACCATGTTTTCGAAAAATACACTTCTGTCATTTTCAGATAGATATTATTCAAACCTCTCCTTTACAAAACGTTTCAGAAAAAAGATTGTTTCTACGCAAAGTTATGGACGAAAAAAGATTTGTGGCATTAATTTTCTCTAATAATGTGTGGACCGTCATCTGTCAAAAACGCTGAAAATAGCATGTGACAAAGCAGGACCCCGATGTTTTGACACGCGATCGATTGCGTAGCAGTTCCCGCTTTTTTCGAGTGTGTCTACAAAGTGGCTTCGATCATATCTGTGAAAGGGAGAGAGAGAGAAAAGATCCAGCGTTGAGGAATTACTTGCGCTTCCTGACTCCACGCTTGTCAGTGTGATGAGCTTCGACTGCCAGCTTGCTTTTCGTAACGCGAACGGCGAGAAACAATCCATCCATTCAAATTCCATAACATTTCTACAAAGCCAGATGTATCAAAGAATCAACTTGGCGCAAAAGACGGCATGTCCAGGAAAGTACGGAATTTGTCTCCAGTAATAAAGAAGTTTATTTTTTTCCCAATTGCTCGCATTTCTGACAGGATGTTCTCTCTTAGATCTTGAGCCGAACACGTGGCGGCTTCTTCGCAGATTTCAATGTGCTTTCCTTTCGCCTTTCCTTTCGTCTTTCAGGTCCCGGCAGCTTGGGTAGTCTTACCCAGCTCAAATGATGATGCCTTCGGAATTTTACAGCCGACGTGATATTATGACTTTAAAATTTCCGTTTATTGCGTTTGAAGACCCTTTGAAGGGCACTCGTACTCAACGAAAGTCGCTTTCCAACATAAAAACACGCAGAATTTGACACCATTCTTGTCGGCATGTTTGTGCTATTGTTGTAAGGCGGTAAGTTGAGCCTCCCCTCTGTCAATCGCAGGTAATTATCCTGACACCTAGGTGTTTTAATCTCCTCAGACTGGAAAAAGTTTCCAAATCATATTTTGGCTTTTTTCTCGAAACTAATTTTTCAAGAAATTGGGTGCACATTTTAAGTTCGCGTTCAGCGAGTTTTCACCCATTTTAGCTCAAATTTGGCGACAATGTTGCCACATAATTTGACACCAAAACCGTGTCTCTGAATTTTAATTTTTGCTTTCATTCAAAAGTTATGATCCGTAAAAGAAAGAGGAGAGGTGTTTCTTCAAACTTCAAAGTTTAACTGAGTGCAGAAAATAAACCAGGCCAGATACAAACATTCCGAGACACGGTTTTTGAGACATAGGTGTGAAGAATTCGGCGCGATGTTCGTCTTTCTCTCCAGATCATTCTCGACTGGAGCGGAACCGATTTTGTGAACGATGTACTTTTTGAAAACGTAGTCTCTATTTTCGACACAGTTGCCTTTTTTCTTTATCTAAATACGTTTTCGTAATCTTCAATTATAAAGCTTTCAGAAAATATATAGTTTGTTAGGGTCCTTGTGAAACGCCTGACGCTCAAACGGTGAAAACGCAATGTTGTCATTTGGGGTACCCTGATACCTTAAGACACAACTGGTTATTGCTAAAAAAGAAAAGGAAACATGTAGGAGGATACTCGTGAATTTTTTTCAGTCACTTTCTGACCTTGGCGAATTTGTATTCAAGAAGAGACAACGGATTACTTTAAAAAGAACATGACATGGTGAAATACTTACATGACCAAAAGCGATGAAACCTTCGACCTGCAAAAAGGACAAAAAGGAACAGTTAAACGACATATCCACGTACAAATACTCTGAAATGACTTACCCACATTTCTTATTCTTAGTAATTCCTATTTCTGAAATGCATACGGAACCGTGCGAGAAATTAGTTCTTGATTAATATACGGCTAAGGGTTGTTGGCCACTGGTGAATAAAAGCAAATTAAGAGGGAAGGAAGGAAGGAAGGAAGGAAGTAATGAAGGAAGCATTAACAAGCTAAGGTACTTACACTTGTGGACCACTGAAAACCAAAATGTTGATCAAATATCCCAGCAATGCTTGGACCAATAGTTCCACTGCCAAATAAGGTAGAAGGCACGGCTTTACTTAGAGTGCAAATTGCAAATGAAACGAAAACGAGAATTGACGAGAATCACACTCATGAGGAGCGCTGGGGAGTGGATAAGAGCGCAAAACAGGTAGCGGTGAAAAGCGAGCAAGAGATCAGTATCGACTCGTATAAAATCTGAGCAGATTAATTACTCGCGAGAGAGTTAGTGGTCAGTCAAGAGTGAGATTTTGAACTCTTCTCAACTCTCTTTCATATGTCAGATTAATGGCCGTTTTGGTCGGCAACAGCGACGTTCAACGTAGACTTGTCCGGACATTATCTCCATCCACAAATAAGACTTCCTCGGACATGAGTTAAGACTAGTCGTCCATTGTTAGACTATTTACTGTAATAGCTCTGAGTAAACTAACATTTAGGCGAGCTGTTGACAAGCATGCACACGGAAGAAGACGTCTGGGCGCAGGCTTAAGCTTGCTTCAATATGTCAAGATGCCGCCAAAAAACAACACTATGTTGCTAAGCAACTGTTCTGCCGAACTTAGCAATGATCGCAGGCTCAGTCAATATTTCGAGATGGGATTACAACCTCAAAGCAATAGTTCTTACGACGGACGAAGTTAAATAAAGATCAAACTAAGAACAAAACAAAAGAAAAAAGAGAGAAAAAAAACAAAACACATACACACATACAAACTCGTGATCAAACGCACCCTAAGTAGAACATGCTTCCAAAAATGCTTGAAAGAACTGAATATGTGGATGAGTTGTTGGGCATGCCATTCACCCTGTATAACACAAAAATAATTCAAAAAGTCGGCATTCGTAAGAAAAAAGTTATACCCAATTAACTCAATTAAAATATTTTCCAAAAAATATCAACACCAGGACGGAGAAAGCGCAAACTGTAAGTACCTCCTGTTGTCCCATACAAATTCTTAGAAAACTTTTCTAAGAATTTGTGAGGGGTTTTTCAAGCGTGTCTAATGGGCTTACCACAAGGCGTCCTAATCTGCTGCTTCATGATTGAAATGTCAGTGCATCAAATGTAAACCAGAACAGCGGAGACGTAAGGACCGACTTATACATGTCATCAAGTCATAATAAAACGTGACCTGATTTTCCCATAGTGGAGTGTTACGCATCATTCACAAGTCATTACCAGACAATTTTGGTCAATCAAATAGGAAACCCGAACCAAAAGCTCATTTGTAAAACAATTTAACTGCGGCAAGGTGAGACCGCTCAAGGTGTTAGCAATCGAAAAATAAAAAAAAATTAAAATTAAAATTTAAAAAAAACGCGGCGAAAAGCAAAATAATAACGCTTGTTCTGTTGGTTGGATGCGACTAGTATTTGACTGTTGCATTTGAGAAGAAAACTCCACGATGGACTTTCGCCAAGAATAAACTTTCGACCAGAAGCGCGACCAGGAGGACTTTTAACTTTTGTACATTATTATTTGTCACCGGATGCCAGTAACGAAAAGGATCAGTGAAGTGTTTTCTTGCAGTTTCTGGTTTCATTTTCTTGAGAAACGATGCGATGTCACAAGTGGTTGTTTAACGCTGATTTCAGTGGTTTTTTTTCCTTCCAATACCGTCAATGCACATGTTTCCGAAGCCTAAAAGCCATGTGATTAGATTGACATTATCCTGGAAGTCTGGGAATCGACATTTTGTTATCATTTGGTATCAAACAATGGGATAAATTCAAGCTAGATTACAGCGAACAAGATTAGAAAAATCTTCCCGGATGTCCTTTACGAAAGTCTCGCGTAGTGGACTATGGTAAGTTGAATCTGTATGTAAGCCGTGCAAAATCATTACCGGTATAATTGCAGCTGCTAGCTCAGTAGTCTTGTCGGCATGGAAAAATATTAGAGGGCTACAAGAACTGAACAAAGCCACGTGTCCGGTATATGAGAGGCGATCCCACGCGTTCGATCTGCGATTCACTGAATTCAACAGCGTTGTTATTGATCTCAGATATGCCTTGGTTGCATTTAAGATTTCGTCGCCTCATTACAACTATAAATCATTGCTTATAACAAACGCGAAGTTACAGGAATTACATGCCAGATTTTTCTCGCCAGTATTTTGGATCGGCTTCGATCAGTGCTCAATAAAAGCACTATAATTTTTTAGCGGGAATTTGTGTGGTTCGAACAAACGCAAAACAGCATTGTATGACAAGTTGGATACCAAATTCATTTATTAAAATTAATTTCAGCTAATCCACATTAATTTGTTTACAAGGTCTGGTTGCAGTAAGATGCTAAGTAAAGTATCAGAGGAAATCAGTAATGTTTGAAATCGGCTTTGCTTTTTCGGTCTATTAAACAAGTCAGACGATCGAAGAGGCACCTCTTTTGTTAGAACGACTGTCCACTAAAATGACAGTATTTTTGCCACTTACTAACTCTGATTCATGGAAAGATATTTGAAATTTCAGTTATTGCGATGTTCATTTTGCCAGTCCATAACTTAGTTAATACAGGCCAATCCCTCTGAGTAACATTACGAGTCTTCTCAGCTCTCACAGCAGTAATGTTTGAGTAAAAATATGGAAGAGCTAAAACTCAGTTGAAGAATATTTGTTTCTTTGTGACGGTAGCAACCATCCCTGCTCTTAAGATGACTCATCTTTCACTAGCAGGGCTGCCAAGATGTCACATCTTTTGCCAGTTTGTGTTTGCTGTTGTCACAAGAAATAAATAGCAGTTGATAAAAACCAAAAAAAAGCAACAACAACAACAAACAAACATATGATAATAATGACCCGGCCGTGAATAAGAAATGAAAGCTATGGTTACAAAACCTTTGTGCTCAGATAATTTCTTGAAAGAATTTGTCAGCCTACCCGGCCTTAGTAAGTAGAGTTAAGGACGAGAGCGGCCTGCATAACTAAATCTCGAACTGGCAAAATGAACAAAGAAATATTTAAAAAGTTCAAAGCAGCGACCTAAAGTCGGAAAGCAGCTTTTAGCGAAATACATGATCAACCCGAGCCATAGTCTTCTCACTTCTCGTAGCAATGAAGCTTGAGAAAAAAAAAAAAAAGAAAGAAAGAGTTGAAACCCTGGTTGAAGCTCAATCAGCGGAAGAATATTTTGTTTCTTTGTGACGGTGGCAACCATTCCTGCTCTTAAGAGGACACATCTTTTATTAGCGGGGCTGCCAAGATGACACATCTTTTGCCAGCTTGTGTTTGCTGCTGTCACGAGAAATAAAAAAAAAGGAAAAAAGTGTTGAATCCCTGGTTGAAACTCAATCACCTCAAGAATATTTATTTCTTTGTGACGGTGGCAACCATTCCTGCTCTTAAGATGACACATCTTTTATTAGCGGGGCTGCCAAGATGACACATCTTTTGCCAGCTTTTGTTTGCTGCTGTCACGAGAAATAAATGTCGCTACACCAAGGGCAGTTGGTAAAAACAAAACAAAAAACACACACACAAGAAAAACAGAACAACAACAAATATGACCCGGCCGAGAAGAGAGTGAGAAGGCTATGGCTAAAAACAATGACAACCAATTTGTTTCGCCTTTGAACGTTTTTTCCACGCTTGGCACCGGTCACATGTATTTGCTACGAGCTCTCATTGGTTCATTTAATTAACTGCATCTTGTAATTGGTTTGGTTTTAGTTTATGATACCTGATTGTTTTGAACTTTGTCCTGCCTTAACGTCATGGCAGAGCTAGCTAGTGAAAACTGTGTCAAAGTAAATAAAAGAAGTTGAAACCCGGTGGGTTCATTTGGGAACCCACCCAGTATGGTGTGTTCAATGACCCTAGTCCCAGCATTTTTCAAGAAAATGTTTGGATAAAAGTCAAGAAATATTTGATTTGCAAGTTGCCAAAAACCGACAGGGAGGGGAGGGGGAAGGGCTCAAAGGGAATTAGAAATCCACTGACTCTCGCCTCCACATTTTTTCCTCACGGCTGCTCGTCTTCATCGTGCACTTTTCGTTGTCAGTAAAGCAGTGATAAAAGTCTTGGGAGATGTTTCCCGCTTGCTCAATAACAGGATCGGAAAGAACTACATTTGAAGGCTTATGTTACGAATATACATGCATCAAAGAGGGTTCGTCACGTGTATTATACGTTTTTAAAATTCAGTTACAGACTACGAGCCGTCTCTCTTTCCGCTCAGGGATAGTCTCACTACACTAGCGGCTCGATAGGCGCGTCACGTTTCAACGTCGCAGGCGACTTCGTACTCGCTTGTTCGTTTTCCTCGACTATCCCTGAGCGGAAAGAGAGACTGCTCGTAGTCTAATTCAGTTAAATGATTTGTGGAAGGGAAACACTTTTCATAAAATCTAAGAATGCGGTACAAACTTGCAACTGCAGAAAGTGACGAGAATCGCAGACGCATTGACTGAGTCTTTTAAAACTCGCGCGAGAATATTCAGACATTTATACAGGCATACGCTGAACAACCACAAATCTTGTTTTGTCCGTACCGGTTGATGCAATTCTGTACGTATTTAGAACTTTCGGAGAAAGTAGAAAAAAGGAGACCCCCGCATTGCAAAATAAATAAATAAATAAATAAATAAATAAATAAGTAAAATAAGATACTGAAAACTGAACTTTTCGAAATAGTGAGAAAATCTTATCAGTTGGAAAGGAATACACGCAGCTTGTGACAATAATTCCTGTAGAGATTGTACAATGGCACATTTTGTGGCGCACAATTACACACTCGTTGTTGTCGGCTCAGTGCAAAAGCGAGGCACGTTTTCTCGCGGCAGGCGGTTTTTAACGCCCGCTATGTAGAAAAGCCAGAGACACTGCTCCATTTTTTGGTTGATTGTGACAGGATATCAAAGAACCTCATGTTTTTCTTTCCATTCTTGGAGAGCTTAGTTTTACCCGCTGTATACAAAATCGAAAAGTTTACTAACAGGATGGACGGAAATCCGCGTGAATTATTGAGAGACATTAGATGGTCTTAGATCGCTTCCTCTGATACTCCTTGATTTAGGCTTTGTTTATAGCCTCCATGAATAGTCGGAGGATAAATAACGAGCATAAATTGATCGAAATCGAACACAGCTTTGCCTTCGAAAACAATTTCATCAGCTAGCCAAGGGGTGAAAGACTGTGTACAACTTACTCGTGGCGGAATGTCACAAAATTCAGTCTTTTATTTATTTCAGGGAATCACGTTTCGACGAAAACCAGAACTTTACGTCTTTCATTCAGAACATAGTGTCATTCACCGTGACTTCATTAAGAAGCGATGATAGCTTGATTTCCAACAGTTAAACAATCTAAACAGATTTTCACACTTTCCCAAGAAAAGCCGAAAAAATCTCTGCGTGAAACGATACTTACAGTTAACGCTTTATCCGTCCTCTCATGTGAGACACCTCCCAAAACCGCTTAATAAGAAGGAAAATGCCATCCTCGGAGACCCAGGGGGAGTCAGTTGGGTCGGGAGAAACGGTTCGTCGAAAGTTTTCAGGAAAAGGCGGAGGAGCCCCTGGGTTCCGACTCTCACCAGACCGTTTCCTAACCGGGCTTCGCGAATGCCAGCTCCTGATTGTGAACAAAAAATCCTTTGTATCATTGTGCCCAATCAGCGAGCAGAAAATCTCTGAGTCCGTTTCGTGTGTTCTGACATAGAGTAGTACAAGAGGGTCGTTTGTTTGCAATAGTGCCTTGCTTGTTTGTCGAAAATCTAAGGCTCTTTTCATGGAGAATCTTACCGTAAATGCACCACGAAGCTTAAGGACACGGAGAAAAATATGTTACGAACCAGTTCACGGGAAGATTTGTACTGATCTAACGTACTGTACTACTGTTTGCTCCTGATTCGGGACCCGAAAGATCGCAGCCTTTTGTCCAGTTGCTTGTGAGTTATAAAAGGTAGGATAGAATTGTGCTTGAGGTTCTACAACAAAATGAAGGACCTTTTCCAATGCTTTTACTATCGGAGTTTCGACTTACCGATTGTTTCAGTGTTCAGTTTTATAACCTAATTTACTTATTTATTTATTTATTTATTTTTTGTCTTTGGCCAAATGAAAAATTCAGTGGTTATAATATGTAAGGTTACTTCTTTGATAATAATCCGTGGTTTATGCTCTATAAAGGTTTAAGCTTAAGCCTTGTTTCGGATTCTTTTACGTGTTACTTCTTTTACGTGTTAATTCGTGTTATTTCTAGGGACAGCTCATAACATGTGTGAAAGCGATCAAGTGTAGAGATCAGCGAGTGATCCAGAACGGAATTAATTCCATGCCACTGCTAAGCTTGGGCTTTGGGAGTTGTTCATTTATGAATGCCCTGGCTAGTTTAAAGTGCCACATGTTGGGTACTTAATTTCAAACTGCTTGTTTTCTTCTTCAACCTGAAAATACCAGCAGCTAAGCCTCAAATTAATGCATTTGCAATAAATCTGCATTGGTGATATAAAACGTTTCTTTCCAAAACCAGGAAAAAAGTACCTTGTCTAGAGCATTATCAGTTCAATACTCAAATTGCATAAATATCAAATACATGTACATGTGTAGGTACCTCACTTCAACTGAGATATTTCTTCCTTGTGAACTAAATGGTGGATATTTTAATCATGTAGACAAGGGGTTATTAGAGACTTTTCTACAGTTATATTTGGAGTGGGTAAGGAGCTAAAACAATGCCCGAAAATTTGACAGTGGCCAAAGAGAGGACATCCAAAATGTCTCTTTGAACAATAGTTGTTTCCATACTTCCATCAATTTGGTTGTCACTTGCATGCTGCACTATGAATTTACGACTTTAACACTTTCTTTCACTTAAACAGTTCTAAGTGGGTACCTCGGGTGGGTAAATTAACACATGGAGGTCAATACCTGTGCATGTAGGGCTGTATGTTTTGGTTCTTAAGTCTCAAATTAACGTTCAGAAGACAACTGCTCCTGACTATTTATGTAACTCAAGTTATGCTCAATCCAAACGAAAAAGCATTTGTCAGCTATTTAAGATGAGGTCAGTCGGAAAGTTATGTGGCTGTGGGAAAAATAAAAATAGACGGAATGTCAGGTAGTCTACTACACAGGCGTTATAAGTGGTCTGAGCGTTGTGTGATGACCACTAATAACAGCTGCATAGGAAACTAAACGTCGTGGGGGGTGGTAGGTCTCTAAACAAGAGAAAATCAGTATATGCCATACCCCATGCCTATAATTGCAAAGTGTGTAGTTGTAACCTATCCCAAGTAAACCATATTTAACCACACAAGAACAACTGGAATTTTGAAAATGCGCACAGTGTTTCTGTTTATATTTTTCATGCCAAAAGAGACATTTTTTTAGGGGGGCGGGGATGTACAATTCTTATTTAATGTTTGCTTGAGTTGGTTAAGACAATCTGTATGAATCCCATTCTAAACATACCGAAACGACAAAGTATTTTTTGCAATCTAAATAAGGAACAGATCACCAGGCTATTCCCAATAAGGAGCAAATGCATAAAAAGTGTCTTGAAATACCACTCTAACCGCACAATTAAAGATTTTATAGCCAATCTACTTCTTTTTACTACAAATCTGGCTATTATTTTTTAAATCCAGAGGAAAGTGTGACTCAGACAAGTACAATTAACCAGCATGTGTAATCCACACTACATAATTTGTGCTAGGCAGAAACCAGTTGACAGATTTCACTCAAATTGTGGTTTGCACAGACATATTATCACCTTATCACCAAAACCTGAATTTTCAGCCGGTAATGTTAGTCATGAACAGAGCTTACGCAGTACAATTATCTTCCGTGCTGATTAATAATAGGCAATAAATGAATTCATCCACTACTAGCATCAAATGATTAATTCTCTTCTGGATCACAGGCTGATCACTACACTCTTCACACTCTTCATTTTTGATTGCTTTCTGAATGTTAACAGTTGTCCCTAACATTAGGGACCGTTCATTTTTTATGGGGTAGGGGGTGGCTGGTGGGATTTGATGGCTAGTACCTGTAAAATATAATGACCCCCCCTCTATATTAGAAATTTTTTACCTGGCCCCCCCTTGTAATCCTAAATATTTGAGATCGCTCCCCCCCCAAAAAAAAACGCCAGAAAGAAAAAAAAGGGATAAAGTAAATCTAAAACTTATCACGGCTTAAAATGAATTCAACAGTCAATTTTAACACTCAAGTCCTGCAGGAGTAAATGTCTTTATTGACAAGCACTAAAGATAATTTTCTGGTAGGGCTTCCAGAGGTATCTTCCCCTGGAAAATTTTGAAAATTTAGAGATGCTCTAATGCAATTTGCTGCATTCTGAAGTACATAAACAGACAATTCATACCGATTTAAAGCATTATTTTGGACATTGTTACCAGTTGTTCAGTTGTTTAAGAATCAGACTAGCAGAGGCCAAAAAGAGAGTTGACATTCCCCTGGCTGTATTTTGTAATCAAACAGTTCGTGGAATAGAGTTGCCGTTGGGTGTATAACAAAGTAGGGGGGTCCGGGGGCATTCTCCCCCGTGAAAATTTGAATTTTCAGAACCTTAGAAACGCCATTTTTGGCCTTCTGACACTGATGTTTGCATTATTACAGAAGCTGTCACTACTAATCTCAAAGGCAATTGTTTTGGTGACCCCCCCTTTACACACCATATTTTTTCGGCTGGCCCCTCCTTTGAAGCCATATTTTTTTTGCATGGCCCCCCTCAAATCCCATCAGCCCCCCTACCTCATAAAAAATGAACGGTCCCTTAGGTATCAAGGTACATAAGATTAAAACTAAGCATTCACCCAGTATTTAATAACCTTAGTTAAATTAATTTTTTTTATTCTCTCCGTTGATTTACAACAAAATTATAAAGTTGTCTGGCGAAGTAACACGTAAAAGAATCCGAAACAAGGCTTAAGGTTAAACCTTTGTAGAGCATATACTACGGGTTATTATCAAATAAGTAAGCTTAAATATTATAATTACTGAATTTTTTATATGGCTTAAGACAAAAAAAATAAATAGATAAATTAGGTGTTACAAAAATAAACATTGGAACAATCGGTAAGTCGAAACTCGGGTAGTAAAAGCATTGGAAAAGGTCCTTCATTTTGTCATAGAACTTCAAGCACAATTCTATCCTACCTTTTATACCTAAGGTATCGTTGACGTCACCTATTGATATTAACCCTATTTCGCCTGGGCTTTTTTTGAGTTTCTGAGCCTGGGGGGGGACACTTCTTGGGATGAAACTTGGCACGTATTTAGTACGTCATTAGCTTAACAGATTGGTGTTATGACGTGTCAATTATGACGTGTCGTGACGTCATAATGGCGTCACAAACCCGCCATTTTGAATTTGAGGCCGCCATCTTGGATCCCGATCCTGTAGTTATACATTTGACAATGACGACATCGAAAAATATATGAATTTGTTCTAGGAAACATACTTCATCAAAATGAGCACAAAAAAGGATTATCCCTTTCTTACAAACTAAGGGTAAAAAACTGAAAAAAACGACTGGAAAACGACAGAAAATAGTCTAAATACACTCCTGAGAAGACGGTTGCTATGAAAACGTCAATCATCATAGACACGTCACTGACACAGGAAAATATTCTCTGATAAATTTTAGGAAAAGTCACGAGTTTTGGTGATTATTCGGCCACCCGTCTAAAAGTTCTAGTTCGTTAAAGACAGCGCGGGCACAATGTGCCCCCCCCCCCCCCCCCCCAGGGCTAAACAGGGTCAATGCGGCAACCAAAGATCTATTGGCTGTTGAAACAAGGAGATCTTTTGTTTTAGTGGTTGGCACATTTGAATAACTTAAAAAAATAATTTTTGTAAATAGCTATCTTCCCCATAACTCACAAGCAACTGGACAAAAGGCTGCGATCTTTCGGGTCCCGAATCAGAAGTGAACAGTAGTACGATACGTTAGATCAGTACAAATTTTCCGGTGAACTGGCTCTTCACTTGAACGTGACAAATTTCTCGCCATGTCCTTCAGCTTTGTGGTGCATTTACGGTAAGATTCTCCACGAAAAGAGCCTTAGATTTTCGACAAACAAGCAAGGCAATATGGCGGACAAACGACCCTCTTGTACTTACTCCATGTGAGAACACACGAAACGGACTCAGAGATTTGCTGCTCGCTGATGGGGCACAAGAATACAAAGGATTTTTTTGTGCCCAATCAGGAGCCGGCATTCGCGAAGCCATAAGGAAATGGTCTGGTGAGAGTCGGTACCCAGGGACTCCTCCGCCTTTTCTTGAAAACTTTCGTCGCGCCGTTTCCTTCGACCCAACTAACTGTCCCTGGGTCTCCGACGGACTAAAAACATTATAGCCAGGCAGCGTCGTCGATTGTTTCATAATACTTTTAGTTTTGATCACCTCGTATTAAGTTGAAACAGACACAGCTGTGAAGATGGTTTCTGCAAATGCGGTATGAGGTTTCATCTCCCACATGAACAAAACTCGAACCAGTATGGGAACACTCGATGATTTTATCAGTAAACTTTCACCGTCAACACTCACATAAACACTCCATAAATCTAACTGAATTCTTTCAGCTTTCTCGAGCGACACAATATGTTCCCATGGCTGATGAGTTTGTGACTGCGGTCCATTTCATCTTTTCTGGTGTTTCGCATATTTCTAGAAGAGGGAAATGTATTTTTGCAGCCTTATCGGCGCTTTTCTACAGGTGAAGGTGACTGCAAAGACACGCTTACCTAGCCGTTGTTAACATGTCTGGCATTATTGTCACAAAGGAAAATCCTGTAAAAAGACCACAAACGGGAAGGGCGATACACACCAACCATACCTTGCTGCAAAGTTTAAAAGCAGATCAATGAGTTGAGGACCGTGCCTCCTAATAGGTAAAGGTTATGACTATTGGGAAAAAGCAGATCTTGGCAAGGGTCATTGGAAATCTAAAAACACACATCGATAAATATGCAACATAATTCTAAAAAAGGCCTTTAAATACAAAGAATGTAAAGCAATTTCTTTCCAAATTTAAGCTCAATTATAGCTGAAAACTGCGTGGCCGGTTACCCTTGTTTTTTTAATTCTGGAAGCCCTTGCTAAGATCTGCTTTTTCGCCATAGTCATAAACAGCGCAAAAATACCATCGCATTAGCGGACAAATTCCTTAAGAAACTTGAATATCTCGTACCAGACCCGACATGCGCAGAACGTATGCACAGTAACAAAGGAGTCACTTTCCTTAACCGATCATTAAAGTTCCTGATGGATGCGATCTCTATATTATTAGTTAGGTCTCATTCGGTTCCCCAGGCTATGCGGGCCCCCATTTGTTTTGCCAACAGGCACTCAACCTCGTTCCCAGGGTCTCTCTTCTTCCGTCCCATGTAGCGAGAGGGAAAAGGAAGAAGATAGACTCTTGGAACGAAGTTGACAGTCACTCTTATCTACATCAGGATGTTTATGATTTTCTTAATAAGGCAGTTGTTAGTTTAAGTAGAGTTAGTACATACTTGTCAGGAAGGAACGGTAGAAATGTAGCGGGTCCTAGCAAAAGATAGGAAAATCCGATACCAGTGAATCCCAATATAAGCATCCCTCGGTAGCATTTCTAACAAGAAAGCGAAGTTTAAACACTGTAATTTTCGAGTCATTTAAGAAGAAAGTCGGCTCTGCCAGGATCTATAGGTGCATCGTGTTAGCGGAGGGTCATGAAGACCAGAATACGGTATTTCTTTAAACAGCAAAAATGGAGTAAAAGAAATAGTTGCTGTTCATTAATAGTACAAAAGAGAGCGGGGAAAGGTGTTCTGTGTTAATGAACTTTTGACTTGTTACCGACCTTGCAAAAAAAAATAAATAAATAATGCAGCCTAACAAGAGCATTACGTCACCTTAAAAACTTAATGGCATTTAAATATTCTTAAGCACTTTGAACTCGTGTCAATTGTAAGTACACCCAGTCTCGTACCCAGAGTTCTTAGCTGGGCAGCCAACGGTCGCCAAGAGTGCGTAGATAGCACAGTAGAAGAAATATTATGTTCTTGATTGTCTGTTCGCCTCAAGAAAACTGAGAACCGGTAACCGCAGGATTTATGTGGTAAAAATTCCTGAACCCCAAAGCCTCCCTTGGCAATTGCCCGCTGACCAAGACGCCGGAGGACTCTGGATAGGAGATTGAATCACACCACAATTACAGTTGGTTTTATGTACGTTAAAGTTCATTCCTTGCTCAAAAAAGTCATTGCTAACTTACTGTTTTGTCTCCTATCCAGCCAACCCCTGGTGCAGACAATGCATATACTCCAAAAAAAAGGAAAAACATGAGTCCAGTATATGTTGGAGTCTCACCAAGCTGCAAAAGGAAAGAATTCATGTTAACATTTTCTGCAGTGTACAAATGTCCTGGGGTTTTATTAATATCCAGAATTTTTTTAATTATCCTTCAAGGGCAGCATTTTGAGGAGCAAGTTAGAAACAGTTCACAGTTCCAAGGAGTTAAGCTGCTTTAAGGTCTTCACAATTTGTTTTTTAGAAACCAAATACTCTGACACTCAAATAACTTCGTTCATTCAATAGACTGTAATTCATTCATTTCATTTCGTTCATAAACATCAAATACAAAGAGGAGGCAAACATACAAAGAAACACTAGAACTGGCTTCAGTACAAAATTTACCCACGTGCACTCGAAAGACAAGAGAGGAAAGCTCTTAATATAGGAAATTTTCACGACATCAAATTTTCAGGTTTTTGTCCCTTTTTTAAATTATGATAAAGGAAAGAAGCTAATTTACTGACCTCTACTGGTCTTTCTTAGGACAGTTTGGAAAAATGCTTTACATTCGCAAAAACCTAGTCCTGAAATGTAGCCTCCCCAAAATTGCAAAATGGAGATGCCGCAAGAATTTCGCCCATAACTCGAAATGAAAAGAGTTTCCCCAACTTCACTCATTACAGTGTTGAAATTGACCCTCTCGATAACTCGAACTTTCGTCCATTTGATCAGTTTTGTGTTTTCGTCGACGGCTCGAATCACTGAGCTGAATTTACGTGGAATTTTCAACAAATATCTCTAACTGACAGCACAAGTAAAACCAAAGTAAGTTAAAATTATCTTAATATCGCCTTACTTGTTTCATGTGAGGACCAAAGATAGGTTCTATGTATGCAAAAGATGAGCCAATGATGACATAACAGAGTGCTGCAAACGCGAAAAGCAGGATACCCTTATAAATCAATGAAGTAGTGAGTCAGGTCTCACGTGCATGTAATTTTCTCTGTAGTGTATAAAAATGATAGAAGGATGAATGTTGCCTTTTCCACAAGTAGAATACATCACCTAGGCCTAGCTACAAAAGTCCGGACTTTTTTCGGGATTTTTAGAGCTTCACGGGGTTTTTAGAAAACTATAGGACTTTTAGAGATTTGGAGGGATTTTTAGAGATTTTGGTGAATATTTTCATGGGTCTGTTGTTTATTTATCACAAAAAAGCTTAAAACTTGGAAATGTTTCGTCACAAGCCATCGTGAAGCCTTTGTTTGCAATTATTGTTGCTCCCTCACAGTATCGGTCAGGGGTTTTACCCATAATCCAGCATTCCTTGCTGTCAGTGAGTTCAAAATGGCGGGCGTTGATTTGAAAGCCTAGCCAAAGCCATAGAATTTTCACCACAGGTCACCCAGTCTTTTTTATTATGATTATAGGATTTTTAGAGATTTTTAGGAGTTTTTATGGGATTTTTGAGGTGAAACCCGAGAGTTTTAGAACAATTTTGGAGAAATTCCGGAAAGATTTTTAGGCCATTTTTCGGGATTTTTGTAGCTAGGCCTAACATCACTTATGACGTAGAAATTTAAGTTTTAGACACTTGTCTCCACGTGCCTCGACTAGCACTAACCTACAGGTGGAAAAAAAGTGTTGTGATGTGTTAGTTTGATAGCAGATTTGCTGTTGCTGTTGTAGAAAATTACACTTTCAAGGGCGGGTTCTACTGTACTTGCATGATCAAGTCAGTGAGAAAAAAGAACTATATAAAATTAAATAACTTATTCTTACCCAACATGAATACACCAGGGATTCGTAATGCTTTGAAAATGGACGTTGATTGTTCTTCTGTGTTCTCACTTCCCGGGGTTTCTAATTGTAAAAGCGACAAAGTAAGTCTTAAACCCTGAAACACATTGGACGTTATGAAAGCATTTCTGTATCCTTGTTAAAAATTTACTACGTAAGCAATCAAGCCACTCGCCTCCCACCAGTGTGGCCCGTGTTCGATTCCCGTACTTGGCGTCAGATGTGGGTTGAGTTTGTTGTTGGTTCTCATCCTTGCTCCAAGAGGTTTTTCTCCGGGTACTCCGGTTTTCCCCTCTCCTCAAAAACCAACATTTCTAAATTCCAATTCGATCTCGACACAGCGGACGAAGAGCCACCTCGTGGATGTGCCACTGCTAATTCCCATTTATTTATTATTTTATGTAGTTTTCTTACAGACTTGCTCATTATGTGGACATCTACATTAACATAACTGTCACTAATTTTTGAAGCAACAGGGGAAATGGAAAAAGTGGACGAAGAAAAGTAGTTGCATTAAGAAGTGTAGCAATGCCTTGTTTGTCTTAGATCAGGTCAGCTCAAAGGCTCAAAATTGTTATAGCAGACAAAACCCCCGATTCCCGGCCCTTATTTACATTCAGTTCACTCGGTCCACCCTTAGATTAGCCAGTGTTGTGTGCTGCAGGCACCGAGGTGGGAAGAGTGGGGGAAGGGGTAGGTTACAAGCAAGCTCCCTTTCCTTAGATAAAATAAAAAGTCTGGTATTGATTGGCTTCAGATCTACATCATGCACACATCCTTTCCACAAACAACTATCTTAGCTTGGTCTTGGAGAGACAACAGCCATATAAATTCTACCTCCATATAACAGACCCGTTTTTGTGTTTTGAACTTTAAACCGTGACGCTACTAAGACAGTGCTTTAAATATTTAGTCCAGGCAAAAAGAAAAAATTATGTTATACCATCTGTAGAGACTGGGACAAAAAGAGACCATTCAAAATGCTGCGGGGAGAAAAATTAATATTCTTAAAATTAAAACTAAAGGAACACTTTCCACAAACCTTTATCATTTAAGGTAACCAACACAACAGGGATGATTGCAATCATAGCAGAACCCAAAACAATGAATGGCAGTTTGAAGCCACCAACCTATGTAAGGATAATTTACAGTACATGTGATTGAGATATTTAATAATCCTGAAGAAATTGATGAAAGGGCCAAGAACAGAAAGGGCCCGTATTTATTTTATTTTTCCGTTGCTCGGCTTTCTTTGTTCTTTTCAAGGGAATATAATTCATAATCCCTGATTGTTATTCGCTGCTGGAAAAGGTGAAGGCGGGACGGTACTAGGTGAATATATCACCTATTCCCCCCTCGTTCCAGGTAAATAACCCTTGCTCAGACCAATTTTTATATTGTACTTCAAGTATTTGAGAAAAAAAATGACTGGTCTTTTTGCAATCTAAGCAGAAACCTCTTTAACTAAGTTCTGTGTATTTAAATGTCCAAAGTACGGTCGAGCCGCCTTTTGCATCTACCTCCCGTAAGGTACCTCCTCCCTTCAGCGACTACGTTTCCAAAATACCACAATTTTCACAGTCAAATCACTATAATTGGAATCTTTCGTAGGCGATTACGTCTTGTAAGCGGCCACTCCTTGGGCTGACAGTTTGGATTTTCTGTTGTCTATAACCTCTCGTGAGTGACCACTTCACACATGATCCCATCTAACCGGGTGCAAATTGTGTAGAGTGGCGTTATACATACTTGTGACACCTGATCTCTGTTAAAATCGAGCGCATTGAACTGTCAATTATCAATACTATAAATGAGATATTACACTTCATTTTGAGTTTATGTCAGTCTTTGCGTGGGCTATTGAAAGTAAACTTTTAAAACTTGCTAAGCTCGGATATAAAAAAATGTGACTCCCTGTGGTCTGATCGCTCGTAAGCGACGGCCTCCTGTAAGTAACCACTCAGGCTTGACATTCTGGGTTGTGGCTTATGGCAGATTCAACTGTACTCAATTGAAGGCCTGCAGGAAATATTAATACTGCTGCATTTTTTCCCTGGGGACACTTAATAAAGTTTTATACTGAGAAGCTCAGCCCGGAGGCTCAACCCCTTATCCTTTAATATGCTAATTTTTACCAAAATGGCACCCTTTTCATATACCTAGAGCAAAATTGCACCTCTTTCTTATACCTCACGGATAAGCCAAAACAATAGGATTTTCTGTGATTGCCACATTTTACTTGGGTTTTCAGTTCTGCTTTTTGTTTCGCGTTTTTGCGTTTTTTCTGCCAAAATTTAGTTCCTATAACACACTTGGCTTTAGCCACCATCTCTCTCACTTTGCAGCGGATTTTGTGACCCTGTCAGGTATGAAAATGAGGATTTTCCCCACCCTTTATATACTACTTGCTTGAAAAAGGCACCGCTTCCGGGCGGAGCCTCCCCGTATAGCCCACTATAGGGAGTACTCCCCGGGATTTTATTAGCTTACATACTGTGTAAAGAACTCCTCCTAAAGCTGGACCAAGAGATAAACCAGCACCAACGAATGTCTCTACTGCGCCCTGAACAAAACCAGAACAAGGTTTAGCCAACTTCAATTTAGGCTTCCATGTACAGTGTACATGTACACCATTTTACTGTTACACATGCGTTTACAGTTATAGTTGCTGATCACGACTAAAGGCTTTTCTTGAGGATTCACCAGAAACTTAGGGTATGGTTTCCCTCGGCTGCCTATACTCGGTGCATATTTTTCCGTCTTATCTCCAGCCTGGAGGCCTGTTCACAGGCTACTGGTGCTGAAATTCTATGTGTGTAACGAATGGAAAGTGATGCTAGAACCTTTAGCCTTTCCCATTCAGGAATAATGATCATTGTTTGCCATGAGACTGATCCCTGTAGCTTTGAGTGTACAGAGCATTAATCAGGTGTGTGTCAGGTCAGGAGTTTGTCTCAAATCCTTTCATAGTGTCAACTAGTCTCCCAGGGAAATGTGATAAGGGCCTGCCTCAGAAGCACTACAAGGACTGACTACAAAAGTGCAACAGTGCCCTCTCCCCACCAAAACTTCGGCATTCTTTTCCTTTTGAATCTTTATCCTCACTCAAAGGCTTGAATCCGCATATTTGAATATTCTAAGCGTAGCCCACAACACATACAAGGCTAACGTAGGATCTGAACAAAAAGTGCCTGTGGGCATTTGCAGCACGTGAGATGCAATGAAAGTTCCACAATGTATAATTTATACAGTTAACAGTAATTATTTGAGGAAATGTTACTGATGATAATGCACGTCTTTTAAAAGACCACAATACTTCACCATAAGCTTTGAAGAAAGGGATGGGGACCGTTTTGGATTGTGGTGCGTGTGTGTTTGTGTGGGTGGGGGGGGGGGAGGGCTTTAGTTTTGGGGACTGGGTTTTATACTGGGACTGGGACTGGGACTGGATGTTATAATAAACATGTACGCTAGAACAGTAACAGCTAGTGACAGATAGCTGAATAAACAGGTATAAGTACATACAATGACTGCTCCCACATTATCTGGGAATTTTTCTATTACTATAGACAAGGCTGAAGTTTCTGAAGCTGCTCCTCCAATAGCTGAAGTTGTTCTCACCAGAAAGCAAAATACTATGAACGTAAGTGGATCTGAAAGCATCCCACCGAAACTGAAAAGCAATGATGAAATTAAATATTCAATAATGTAAATATTATTAAAGGAAAGTATTACATAAATATAATTGATAGTGTGAATAGAAAATCGTGAACCTTTTCTTGAACTAGTACTTTGATGTGTTAATTTTCGCAGCTGCAAATGCAATGATAAGATTAAGAGATGAAACCTCAGGAATTGCAAACAAATGGACAGTGATGGAGATACTTGACCTCCGTAACCACTTCACACTTAAATAAAACTGTTAACAGTTTTCGATTTGCCTCATACACAAATAAATAAATAAATAAATAAATAAAATAAGTAAATAAAAAATAAATAAATAAATAAATAAATAAATAAAGTCTCTAATGTAGGGTAACAAATAATAGTTTTCAGGAATTTGTTTTTAGTTAATAAGATATCAAAAATTCACCACTTTCTTCATGGTAAGTTTATCATAAGTTAGTGAAGGATGATCATTCAGTTGAGAGTAGTCCTGAGAAGGACTGTTTGTGATGACATTGACTGACGTTTCGACAACCTGAGCTAACCTACTAGTTTGCATGTTATATTGCCAAATGCCACCAAATATACAACTAAGTTGGATAAAAAGAATCTACAGAACAAGACAGAACAAGTAATAGGGAGATGATAAGTACAGGGTACAAAGATGTGAGTGAATTACAGCTCATTAGATTTGGTTTTGTGACACAGGCAGTTGCCTCCATTTTGATGGATCTCTCTGGTTTTTTTAGGCGTTACCCTAAAATTACAATAAAAAGCCCCAGGCTTATATAATTGTATATTTGTCCAAGAAAGCTTTTAAGTGGGCTTATTGTTGGGAGGACTTAGTTTCGGGGGGTGGCGGGGGGGTATTATTTGAGGGAGTTTTGCGCTTTAAAAATGGTTTGGCTTATATTTGGAAGGGATTTGCATCTGAAAATGAATGATTTTTGCATCTGAAAATGATGCATCCGAAGGAATGTGGATACAAGGTAAAGGAATCGAAGTTCCTTGCAGATAGTATCTGTATGCTCCCAACAAACACAAGCACAGTATAAGGAATGCAATATGACAAAAACAATGATAGCCAAAAGAACTTAAAAATGATCTCGTTTCATGCAATGTAATTTGCTTGTCTCTTTTCGTGTGATACCCTGCTATAGTAAATAAGCTCGTTGTTGTTGTATCTTAACAGAAGTAGTATCCAGATAATTGCTATTTCCGTAGGTAGGTGGAGAGAAATGTGGTAGTTTATGTGGGAACTTGAAATCGGAGGATATTATACCGTGTTCATTCTTGTGATGTGAACTTATATATATACACAGCATGGAAATCGAGATTTACACGATAGTAAAGTTGGTGTAAAGATGGTGTGAAGGTTATTAACAAACTCTACGCTAATATTTAAAGGTGGTTAAAGCTGCGTGAAGAACTCTTTTACATGCAGCGATGTAAAGCTGGCGTAAAGGTGGTTACTAACTTTACGCGGGTATTTAAAGGTGGTTAAACTCGTGTTAACATGAGCGTTATGAATTAAGGGGCCAAGAAAAATTTGAAGGGACCAGGCACAGGACCAGTAACAATTTGGTCCCTGCAACTACATGCAGAATTTTTAACAAAATACGAAGGTCCTACAAATGAGCCTGGTCACCGGGATGGACCAGTTGCAGGAATTAGTCCCCGTTGTGTGTACTGGCCAATTACTTTTGTTTTACACCAAACCAATAATTCAAGTGAGTCATAAGCAGACAGTAGCCTTTATTCAGGGAAATATCGAAGTCATGCATGAAGCAAACTTTTCGATGATATTTTTGTCATGGTAGTGTTAAAGTCAACAGTTCAAAATACATGTAGCATTTTTCACTTTTATAGTATTTTAAAGTCAAAAAAGAAAGAACACTGTAGTCACGATAGTTAATTGTTACAATAGATAGGTTCAATTACAAATTAAAGCTCTTTCAATGACAATTTAAGATGTGCAAATTTTAGAATGCATTTTGAAGTTCAAAGTATGTTGAATTTTGGCTGGAATTTTTTTCTCTTCCAAAGTATTTTTTCAAGGGTAGAGTTTTCAAATTTACCTGGTTTAAAGTTTTTACAAGTTTGTTATCTACTCTTCATTACAAGTAAAAGGTACAGTGGTGAGGAAATAAACTGCATTGTCAGTGAGCTCAAACTGTTTGTCACTTGTTTGCTTATTTTAGTTTGCAAGTTTGGCCCCCATTTTTAATGATCAACGGCTTGAAAGAAGTATATTCCGCCTTATAAATATAAATTCAGCATAAAGCGTTATTTACGCTAGCCTTACACAAGTCTTAAGTTTATTATAGTTCCATTTAAACCAGATTTAAGCCTTGTACATCAACTTAAAGGTAGCGTAAATCTGGAATTAACACCAGCTTTGCACGACTCTATATCATGTATAAAGTAGTGTCTTTATCTAGCTTTAATCGTCAGCGTAAAAGTTATATAAAGGTCGTCTTTACGAAAGTGTAAATGGAGGTTAAAGCGGTGTAAAGATGACCTTGAAACAAGCTTTACATCTGCTTTACACTCAATTTAATTTTGTTTTTCATCCTGTAAATTTAAAATAAGAGATTATATTCGGGGAGGGGGGCGGTGTGTGCTTATTATCAGAGGGCATTTTGCAAATGAGATTTTGGTTTTTTTTTTTTTTTTACTTGGGGGGGGGGGCTTTTTTTGCGGGGCTCACTATCGGAATTCTATTTTTTCTTTTGATTTTACATATTTCCTTCCTTTTATCGAAGCTTTTTCTTCCATTTTCATATAAAAAAGCAAGCGTAAAGTCAGTTCTTGGCCATACTTAAAAGAGCATGATAAAGAAGCCTGGGTATTTACTCAGCTCCCTTTAACTTTAATTATAACTTACTGAACATCAAATTTCAACAAACTGGTTTTCAGTGGAGCTGAGCATCTCTCAAATTTCAACTCACCCGAACAGGATCAAGGATCCTCCAATGAGAATCATTCCTGGTATAAGCACAAAACGAGGACCATATTTTGGTATCTGCAAGTTCAAATAAATAAGTACTGAAGTACATGTAGTGGTTGTGCAAATGAACATATTTACAGATTTATGCCCGCGGATATTTATCGGGTAGACAGTGTCATTTTTAAGTAGCGTTTTAGAAAAGGAAAGCATAAACTGATTTCGAAGAAATTTGTGGAGTAAACTGAAATTGTTCTGTAAAAATATAAGATTTTAAATTTAATGGTGATTGAACTAGTTTTTGTTAGCTATAAGAGGTTTTTCAAAGCCTTCTTTTAAAATAAAATCCAATTATTTTTCATACGCCAAGGTGAATTTTAGTTTTTCAGAAACCGTTAAAGTTTACTCACAGCAAGTTACATGACAATCCGAACGGTAAATTTTCCAGACGAACGACTCCTTAATTGTGCTGCTAAATTTGCACTACTCTAGCGTCTGTATCAACTACCGCATAAATTTGATACCTATACTGAAAGCGGCAGAAAATCTTGAGGAATCGTGAGGAGTTTAAGGTAAGCACCAACAACATGGAAGTTACGCAAGAGAGACTCTCTTGAAACGTCCCTAGCGTTGGGGAGCGATGAGAGGCGGCCGTTTTTGCAGGCTAATGGGATTTGCACAGCGACGTAAACTTCTCCCCACAAGAATTGGACAGTTACATGTATATGCACGAAGGTTACTCACTCGCCTGCTGGAATAAAAAGTGACCAAGAAACCTCCGCTCGCAGGCTAGGGTGAGTATTTGTGTAGAGCCTTTTTTTTCTGTTAGTAGAATATTAACCAACAAGAACAAGCAAAAGCTCTGGGAACATTCATGAGTGGTTGAAAATTTGGAAAGTCTATTCCTCAAGGTCATGTTCGTATTGACGTCTGTGCTCAGATGTACAATTTGAAAATTAAGACTAAAACACAGTTGCATGTACATGTAAGTCATCTACCTAGTTACATAAAGCCATGAATTTACTTACTAGAACTCCGAAAAATGGAGAACTGACGAACACCACAAATGGGTAGGTTCCAAAGATTAATCCCACCACAGTGTCGGACACTCCTTTACTTCGCGCCTGTATAGTTAAAAAAAAAAGCTCTTTAAATAATAGAAAATGAGTGAAGCTTCAACTGTTAACTTGCAAACTAATTTTTGGTGAGGCTTATAAATTTTGCACCTAGAGGTCGTGAACACTGTCACTAAGCTCGTCTGGAATTCATCTTTGTATGGTGTATGAGAGTTGTTAGGTACAACAATGAATGGATTTCAGCTGACCAGATGATCAAACAGGCTTGATCCTAGCCAGGTTGGAATAGTGATGTTTACCTTGTGCACTCCCCCCCCCCTCCTTCTTTTCAAGGTCATATAGACATCTTTAACATTAAGTGGTGGTTTGCAACCAATCCTTAGGGATCAAAAAGACAATAGCGTCAAGGCCATGTTGGTGTACCATAACAAAAGGAGCTAATGAGAAATCTTTTCTTAATGACCACCAACATGGCAGCGATGATGTATCGTGCAAATCAGGAATGTCATGTCGACCATTGAGTCATTCTATTCTATAATACTGCATGTCACTGGAACATGAGTCGCAGCCCAAGTTTAGAGGCTCAAATTTAACAAACAAAGTTTTGAAAAATCGCAAGTTGAGTCTTGAACCATATTAAATAACCCAGGTCCAACCCCTTCCTCCATCACCCTGCACGGCTCAACAATGAGAGAGGTATTTATAAAAACCACAAATCATGCTGAACGTGCAAGAAATTGCACTGCTTCAAAAACTACAAATACCAGTCAGATCTTTAAGTCGTAAATTAAGATAAGGGTTTAAGATACATAACTCGGAAATCTTGAAATCTAAATTTTTCTTGTTCACTCGGTGAACGCAATATTTATAGGGATGTTAAGGTCAGGAGAGGTGCGGATGCTGGGAGTGATCATGAACTGGTCACAATTAGGGTGTCCAAGCCACTTAAAAATTGCAAAAGAAATGTTGTGGAAAGGCTCAAAGATCAGGAAACTAGGGCCGTGTTTTGTATAGAGCTGAGGAACAGAATTTGAAGTGCTAAATGAGGATTGTGGAGTAGAAGAGGATTGGGTGAGCATAAGAGAAGCTTATTTGAAGACAAGCAAAGAAGTTCCGGGGCGCAGAAACATAACAATACAAAACCTTTGCTTAGCAGAGAGACTTGGAGGAGGATTGAGGAAAGGAAGGAAGTGAGAGGAAATTGCTGGGCATAAGTTCACAGAGCGTTAAAGACCGGCTGAAAATTGAATACAAGCGGAAGGATGCTGAAGTAAAGAGAAATGTCAGGAAGGATAAAAGAGCGTATGTAGATAGTAAGGCCTGCGAAGTTGAGGAAGCTGCGAAACAGAACGAGTTGTGGAAGCACAGAGTAATACTAAAGAATTGTGTGGGAGGAAGAGAAATTAATCTATGCCAGTCAGAGATTCTAATGGCGACCTGTTAGCAAATGAGGATGACCAAATGGTCTGAGCATTTCAGATCTGTGTCGAATCGGCCTCCACCCGTTAACCCTGTGGAAGAGGATGTGTCTCCCGAAGTACCGGCAATGAATACTGAGCCACCAGGAAGAGAGGAAATTATTAAAGCGCTTAAAAGGCTGATACCTGGGAAAAGTCCGGGAGTCGATAATATCAGTGCTGAGATGTTGAAAGTAGAGCTGGCTTCTGCTGCGATGCAACTGGGTAGGATATATAGAAAGGTCTGGGAATCTGAGAGCCTACCGAGCGACTGGAGGAAGGGAACAGTTAATAAGATCCCGAAGAAGGGTGATCCTATAGAGTGTGACAACAGGAGAGGAATTACGTTGCTATCAATTCCAAGTAAAGTGCTATGTAGCATTATAATTAAGAAAAAAAGCACAGTTGTGGATGACCATCTTCGTAAAGAGCAAGCAGATTTTCGAAAAGGAAGGGTTTGCAAAGGCAGATATTTGTCCTGAGAAACATTATAGCGCAACGTTACGAATGGAATGCCACTCTGTAATTGAGCTTTATTGATTTTGAGAAAGCGTTTTGATAGCGTTCACAGGGAGAGCTTGTGGTCGGTCTTGAGATGTTATGGTATACCCAACAAGATTATTATGGTTGTGCAGCTGTTCTACGAAAACTACACCTGCAGTGTTAGGCAGGATGGTAGATCATCAGGTTGGTTCAATGTGTTCCCTGGTGTAAGACAGGGGTGTGGGATGTCTGGTTTCCTTTTTTTAATCTTCATTGATTGGGTGATGTGTAGGGTGACGAAGAGAAGAATGCGTGGTATTCAGCGGGGTCTGAACGAACGGCTTGAGGATCTCGACTCTGCTGATGATATTGTGCTGCTGTCCCATGCACAAAAAACACATGCAAAAGAAGACGGACGATTTAGATATTTGTGGTGGGAGAGTAGGGCTGAAGCCAAGCCTTGGTAAGTCTAAGGTGATGGTCATGAAGAATGGCAACAATACCCCTATTCAGATTCTAGGAGCCGATTTGCAACAGGTGGAGCACTTTACATATTTGGGATCAGTTACGGACGAAAAAGGTGGTACACACAGGGACATAGTCTCAAGACTCAGTAAAGCTAGAGCAGCCTTCTACAAGCTGAGACCAGTGCTTTCCTCGGCTATGTACAGCACAATGACCCAAATCAATCTCTATTGCTCTAATGTTAAGTTTGTTCTTTTGTACGAAGCCGAGAACTGGAAAATGAACAAGAAAGAGGAAAGTACGCTACACACATTTCAGAACAGATGTCTAAGCAGGATCCTAGGGATACAATGGGCAGATCTCATTTCCAACGATGAGTTATCCAGAAGGACTGGAGTGCCACCAGTCAGTAAGGAAGTCAAAAAGAGAAGATGGGAGTGGATAGGGTATGTTTTAAGGATGCAGCCGAGCGAGGATCCTAGAAAGGCATTGAAATAGCTTCCAGCTGGTAGGAGGAAAGTGGGAAGGCCTAGAACAACATGGCGCAGAATGGTTCAGAAGGAAAGAGATGAAGAATTGGAGTGGAAGAATTGGGAAAGAGGGTCGTGAAGATGAGGCCAACCGGACCGAGTGCAAGAGACTCGTTGAAGCCCTGTGTGCCAATATGGGATGATGATGACATGTAAGAGAATCCGGAATCCGGAATCCAACACATTTTTGGCCTTTGGTACCTGGAAAGTCTGGAATCCGAAATCCGGAATCTACTGTCGGAGCACTAAACTGAAATCGCAACCCAACCCTCACCCCTCGGCCTCCCTCAGCACCACCCCAAAAATGTCTGATATCTGGTCACTGGAAAGTGTTGCCATACAACAACAACAACTTTTCTTCATTCTCATATACAGAGATCGAATTGCGCGAAAAAGAAAAAGAGAGAGAAAAAAGATGATAATGACAATGGTAATAGCACATAAATCATAAAGTAAATCTATCTTAAACGGAATGAATTACAATCACGACTGTGTTCTCCTCTGGACCTCTGGAAAGATTCAGAGATAAAATAGCCTAACTTCTTACAGATGAATCTATATATCTCTATACATATATTGACAATAAATAATGTTTTATCATGGTCAGTAAGAGTAATAAAACTGGGACTGGTGAAACTTATATCGTTAATAAAACTTTTTCCTTATATCTTTGTTCAAATCACTGGCAAAAAGGAAGTGGATTTCATTTTCTATCTCACTGGATGAATAATTTTGACATATTCTCAAATTTTTAGGAGTTTTCGGGACACTAAACCTGCCAGTTTCGATTCAACTCTTCTCATGATTTCCCAATCTTAATTTTGCTACTGACTGTCTGTGTTGAACATTATTAATTAATTCCAGTAGCTCGAATTTCACCCGTCTCCTCTGGTCGATAACTCTCAGAAGAGGAGAGTCAAACGGCTGAAATTCAGGCTACTTTCCTACTAGAACGAACTATGGGAAGCTAAAATAGGAAAATGATTAGCATTGGGTTCAATATCAGTCGAGCTGACTACATTCATACGAGGGGCGCCAACTCTAAAACTTGCCGTAAAAATATCACTGTGCAGTTATGAGGATCTTCCCAAAAATCTAGAACATTCTTCCGATTTGTTATGAAGCTCCCCCCAAAATTAAATGATATCGAAATTATATTGGGAAAACGAAACAGAGAAAGAGGGAAAGAGGAAAAAGCTTCATCTTCTCGTCTTCTTTCCACAATTTTCGCTGATCTGACGTAGTTTGCATTTCATTCCTCTTTTCTGGTCGCTTGCTCTCAAAAGTAAGACAAGGAGACGGCTGAAATTTGGACTATGTTCCTACTAGAACAGACTGTAAGAGGATAACGAATTGCTTTGTGTTAAATAGAGTCGAGCTGACTGTATTAGTAAAGGCCATCAGTTCTAAACGAGGTAGCTGCAAAGTAAAGGCTTTCAATAATCTCGATAATCTCAATAATTTCAATATTCAGATAGACAGATTAAAAACGAAAATGTCAGGGATTAGTTTATAAAGAAGCTGCAAAGCTACTTGGGTGGGTCCGGTAGTGTAACACTTCAATTTGATAACAGCTTGAGTTAAAATAAGGTAAATCGGTCACTGTAAGGGGATTCAAACACGTTTGAAGTTTGTTGATTGTAAATCTGTAGCACGCTCAATTAGGGGCACCAGAGAAGAAAATGTACTGGCAAAATACATGAAATGTCATTTCCTGTTTTCTCTGATTGTTTTAGCGCCTAAATTAAATGTACTATAACACAGGTTGATCTGTTCAGATTCTGTAGCTAAGACTTTTAAGTCGCAGAACGTTATAGGAAACGAAATCTTATCGACCGAGTTACCGAGCTCCTGTTTGCTCTTCAAATATGCTACCTGACTTAATTTCGTCTCATACTTAAATAGTGTAAGTCGTGTAAACGTGAAGGAAGATTGGACTTGCTTTCGATGTTTCAACCAAACAAACTGGGACCCATTTTGCACGCGCTGCTTCCCTTAGACAAAAGGTTGGCATATTCAGTTATAATTTTGAGCTGGAATGAAATCAATATCACACTGTGATGAATTGTCTGTGGCTTAAGATCAATTGATAACGAGGCCTATCTACTTTCTTTTTATTCAGTTAGCCTTGTCAAGACTAAAATAACAATCGATCTATTGTAATTTTGACGCTGTTAATAAATAGCACTTAAAGTTCAGTCTCCTAAACGAAAAATTTGTAATCCGTGTCACTTTTACTTAAGAGTTCGCCCCCCGAGAGTATCTGCTACACCGTGGATTTTATTTGCTAGCAAGCTCAACAAATTGTTGAGAAATAGAAGTCTGTGAACAGACTACAATCTTATGGAACCTCGCGTACCCTCGGGACCGACCTTAGATGCCCGCTTACGGAACGTGTCCGCTTACAGGAGTTTGAAAGACTTATAAAACATCATAGGAAATAGAGTGTGTGCTAAGCAACCCTGCGAGTATGTGCTTCAAGTACAGACGTATTTGCATACTACTGGCTGAAACAAAAATCGACAAACGTTTTATTGTGGAGCTTTTGTAAGCAAGATACCCGTACGGCAAGAATGTATAGCCTGCTCGCAGACGTTTACTATTTGCTGTGCTTGATGTCCCTTAACCACGTGAAACAAAGGAAATAGAAGACGTTTGCGCGCAGGCTACGACAATGTATATTGCCTCACTAAATATGCCTAACAGTTGACCACATCAATCCTAGTTTAGCCTGTTTGATGCCAGACATATTGGATTCTAGAATACTTTTTTAATGCGTTCAAGGTTTAGAAGCAAGCAATGCCGTATAAATGAAACGGAAGGGAGGTGTGGGCTCGAGTTGCAGAAGATCGTTTGGCTTAAGGGAGGTTATTTTACCTCCCAGAGCTTCAAAAAGGTGTTCGCTTCTACTTACAAGAGTTGTCCGCCTACAGGAGGTTATAAATGTAGCGCATTAGTGGAGAAATCGCCGGATCCACAGACAGCTAACGGGAAATGTCCACTTATGGGAGGTGTCCGCAAGCAGAGGGTCGAAGGTATAAGTAGGTCGTTAATAATACGACCCAAATAGTTATTAAATTCGGCACATGAGAAATTCGACGTTTAAACCGCGCCTAAGACAACTCATATACACAAAGACTGAAAACACTGTTAATTAGTCTACCTTCTCACGCTGTGTTAACCTTCATCATTGGGCATCATAATTATCGCGGCTCAGTGCACGTGATTGCGTTAATTTGAAAAGTGCTCACATAGGAAAGCCGATTTCAAGAAGGTAGCTCTGTATTATCTTTGGTCATGAGCCCATGACATGGCCTCCTGCTTTGGTAGACAGCTAGGCGACGGCATTGAATTGTCCCCTTAGGGTAGATTGAAACTTTAAAAGTGGACGAGTAACCAGGGTAAGACATGATGATTTTCAACGTTCTCTGGTTAAAAAAGCTTTCGATTGCCAGTGTGCAATCCTTGACAAGTGATAAATAAATATCGCGAACATTAAAATAAAAGTGTGAAAAAGAGAAAATATAATACAAACAATAAGAATACTTTAGTGGGTATAGAATGCTAATCACACTGAGTTCATAATAGGACTGAATATTGTCTAGGTAATTGTTTGTGCCAGGATTCCAGTGTTATTTAATACTGTTCGCGCTTTTTATTCATCACTTGTCAAAGATTGCAGACTGGCAATGGAAAGCTCGTAAAGCTTTTATTTTTTAACCAAAGAACGTTGAAAATCGTATTAGATTGAAACTGTTGCGTAATATCTTTCCCTACTTAACCTTTCAGGGCCGGCTATTTAACTAAGTTTAGTTGGTTTAACGAAACCACGATCTAAATCGATTTCAGTGTGGCTAACCTTAATATTTTTCGTTGTTTACAGTAGTAAACGGTGTCGAGAAGACATATAGCATAGGGAAGAATAACTTTTGTCTGACCTGCCTGTGAACAGATTTGATGGGTCCAGTAATCCATGAGCGACTGAGCCCAACAGTGTATTAATCGTAATTTCTCAATACTTATAGGAGATTTTTTCCAGTATGATTACAGCGGGTATTTGAGGTTGACAGGTATAATTAACCAAGCTTACAATGCAATTTACCACACGCAGAGGAAAGGAAAAGTGTCCTGAAATTAAAACAAAGTTAGATGCTTCCCCGAATATATTCTATTATATCTTGATATTATTTGTAGTTTCCCAAACAATTTCTCGAGACTCCAGAATCCCGAATAAATGCTGCCGTCCTCCCAAAAAAGGTATTCTTAGAGTTGGCACTCCCCGTATTCATGGCAACGGTCATCAGTCACAATATCCCTGTGAAGTGAAGACTTTCAGAAAACAGTTTGATTTGATTTAAATATAATAGTCAGTAACAGCGATGCTAAACTTCGGCCTGATCGCAGGTTATCGATGAGGGGAATGAAACACTTCAATTTGATAACAACGTGAGATGATATAATCAGCAAGATGATCAAAATTCCGAGACTTGGAGACGTTCCAAATTCTAGCGAGCCCGAGATTCCGAGAATCTCCAGGTTCGGTTAATATTGTCCGATATTTTCCGTATTTTCCCGTCATTTTCGATTACACCCCTATTTATGGGAATATTTGGCGGGGGAAGGGAGTATTGGAAGCTATCCTTTCATTTCTTTGTGATTGGACAAGCTATCTGAGAGCTATCACACTTACCACGCTTGGAAAAAATGGTGCATATATAGAATAAGCTGCGAATACCACAAAGTAAACAAGGAATAACGAGGCTAACATGAATATCTTGCGTACAGTCCAGGGAGAACGTTGAACACCCGAGCCTTCCAAAACTTTGTTCGGGGCATCTGGCGTACCTGTAGGTATACCCCCTTCTTGTTGAATCGCAGAACTTGTATTAACAGCACCTTCCATTTTCAATGTCAATCCCCAGAGGCCAACATCATTACGCGTCAATGCAAATAACTCTTTTAGCATTGGGCCTTATGCATGATTACGTCGCTTGCCCAAAATTCACCACCAAGCCTCGTTTGCACTAAATTATTCTCATTCTCTGGCACGTTGCACGTGGATATTCTTTTCATTTTTGCCGCTTTGGGATTTTGTTCGTGGTAGAATATACAAGTTTCTACTCTGAAAGGGAGGCTTGGTGGTGAAATTATCTAGCCTGACATAAACATGCGTAAGGGCTATTCACGAATGAACCGCATGTTGCGAGGCAAATAATTTATGTTAGGGTACATATAGTCTCCTTAATACATATAGTCTCCCACAGGACTTCCCCTCTATACCCTTGAATACCCTTGATAGAATCGAATAAAATAGAAATCTTTATTTAATCATGGCATTTCTATCCAGGTGACAAGTTGCTCACGAATAAATTTTTAAGGCAAAATATTGGTGGAAGTCTTACGTCACAAAAAATCTTTATATCTTGAACGTGTGGGTGCCGATTCCGTTGAAACTTAGCAGAGAGCTTGGGGAATGGTGGAAGTGCAACAAGGTTGTTTTTGGTTTGATAGATCGCGCTTCTTTGCAATGCTATGAGCTCCCGGAGTTAAGATCTCGTAAAACGCGACTCCGCGTCCAAGTTTTTCCTCGTGGAGAAGACAGCACTTCTTGATTTTACCACTCACTGATCAGTTAAAACCTCTATTGTGTCACAACAGAAGCCGATTATTGTATTTTGAGTTGCATTCAAAGTTGTAAGCTTTTAAATGAGTAAAATCGTCCTTGATCAAATGTGAAGCCTTCAATATTTGTTAAAAAACCTGTTTAAAAAAATTGCTTTTGTTGTGACAATCTAAAATACACCTAGTTTATCCGCCAGTTGTGTCAGTTCAGGAAAGTCTATATCCGCGCTGTATTCTTGGACGCAAAATTGGTGGTTTTAGGGCTTCTGAAGGTTTACCGGATAAACACGAATGTTTAAGGTAAGATTGTGCAAGTTATAGAAATTAAATTCTAGCAGCTATTGTTCACTGGCCAGAAAAGAACAACACGTTGCAATTTAGAGATCGCAAATATTTGAATTGAAGAATATAAGCGTTTCCGAAGCTCCATGTTAGCTATGAGGAGTATTATTTTAGTTTTTGCTTTGTTTTGTTGGAAAACTTCTACAAAGTTTCTATTAACGTTTGAAAGTAAAAAAAGTCGGACTTCGAGAGTATTTTTCTTGTTTAAAAATACTTAAAAGTCACAAGATATCCGTAGCACACGATTTAACGAACGTGCAATTATTAATTCAGAAACTGAAAGTTTTACTGAAGAGCCTGTTCATGAATATTTCGCTCAATGTCGCTACCATTCGTTGCACTTCGTGCATACGCTTTAAATAAATGAATAATGATGACCTAGTTTCTCACACGCGGTCTTCTACCTAAAAGCCGCGAGGCCTACAAATAATCATTACAAAAGTGTACATATTAACAGAATTGTATAAAAGCGACTATAGGTCTTCATTTTCTTTTTGAAAGCACTAACAGGTGGTAATTATTTCAATTCATCTGGTAGTATATTCCAAATTGAGGCCCCAGTAGATGCAAAACTGTTTTCAAACGGTTCATTAACCCTTCAATGTCATGAAGTTGAGCACCAGAGTTCGTTAGCCTTGTGTCATCTGCATAACGTCTTGCAGTGCAGGACTCCAGGCAGTTAGGCAAATCATTTATGTACATAAGAAACAGGAGGGAACCTAAAATTATTCCTTGTGGTACTCCACAAGACATATCCAATAACTCAGAAGAACCCCTATTTACTTATTTTTTTCTTAAAAGATTAAATAATCACGCCCCAAACACCAATGATTGCGCGTCAGCACGTGATTTAATTAAAGGGGAGGCCTCCCTCGTACAAGCCTGGTGGTTTCTGGAGGTCTCCTCGCCACTCTAATTTAATATCTTAAAAATAAATCAATTTTATAATAAGCAATGTGTAATCTCTAGTTGATCCCTAAGTATGTTTTTTTCTTCTTTTCTTTTGTATCTTCCTTGCAATTTCTTTGTTTGTGTGTGTGCGGCAAAACTGAATAAATAAATAAATAATTAAATAAACATTGCATTGTTGTTTACGATTTGAGAGATATGAATGAAAAAAGGCTATAGCTGTATATTATCAAAACCAAAATATTCTAAAATATTCTAATTTTTTCAGTATAATCTCATGGTTGACCGTATCAAAGGCCTTCTTTAAGTCAAGGAAAATAACTCATTTACATTTTTTCTGTCAACATTTATTTACACACCAGTCATTAGTAAGATCTAATGAGGTTGTTACAGTGGAGTGCAAAGATCTAAAGCCGAACTGTTACGTGCATATTGTACGATTGCAACTATCCAAATAGCTATGTAATTGTTCTTAAATGAGCCTCTCAAAAATGTGTGCAACGGGTAGGAATAACCGATGTTGGCCGATAGTGGGTTTTATCATTGTGTTTACCTGCCCGGCTATAAAATAGGTGAGAAATTGGAAATTTCTAGTTCATTAAGAAACGTACTGTAGATTAAAAAGATTCGCCAAGGGTAGGAAGATTTATGGGGCTGATATTTTTAATTATTTGTTAGATGTTTGGTCGACTCCCGTGGTTTTACCTAAATCAACAGTGGTTAAAACTTCAGTACTCTAGATGGATCAATCTCCTGAAGTCTAAATTTAGTATTAGTCTCAAAACCCGCTTCGATGGCCGACATCTTTTGGCCTAATTCAGCGAGTATTTGGGAGTTACGGTTACAGCTGGAACTACCTTCATAAGCTGTATCGTTCAAGCGGTTTTCTCGCTCTTCGAGGTTGCCGTCGCTCTCCTCGCCGCCTCCTTCTAAATCATCATCTTTCTCAACTGCGGCGCCATCTTGTTTATTAAAAGATGCCTGATTATCAGGGTCACTACCAAAATTTCCGGTCTCCCGACGAAGAAGCCAAGCAATTTTTGCCTTTACTTCCTTCTGCATTGTTCCCTGAACGCACAATGTCTTTGTTCCTGGATAGAAAGAAAGAGTGACGTTTTCTGACGAAAGAACATGAAAGCTGCCATAGTTTGGAGTGAGAGACCACACTCCTTCTACCTTGAGACGACCGCTTCCAAGCTTTCCAACAACTTAAATTTTCGTCTTCCCATGATTTTCTTCCATACTAAGTGGAATAGAAGCTGTATTCGCTACATTTCTTTGAGTACATCGTAGGTTTCCTCGCTCGTATCAGAAGCACGTGCGTCCGCCATGATGAGATGGATACAACTGAATACCCTTGTTTACCTTTCTATACCCTTGAATACGCTTAAGTACCCTTGTATACCCTTGTATACTGGAGGGCATTCTCATTGCCTCTATTCTGGTTTACGATCAGAGCTGGGGTCAACGCGATTCCCCTTTTATATTCTTATTTGGCTTTCCCGTTTTTTTCTTTCTAGGACAATGTTTCGGCTTTTTCGGCTGCAATCCAGAAAACTGTCGAAGTGCCAATACCTGAAATCAAATGGTGTGATATAAACGGGGAGCTCTTATGATTCGTTGGCCCCATCGTACCAGCACGGCTTGTTAGCGAAGTTCTGTCCCTTGAAAATCTAGCCAAGCTGCGTTTTTTAACACCCGGATTTTTTCCAAGCTGGTAGAGTGAACGGGAAAGATCTAATCGTTTTAACTGATTATTCATGCTGTGAGGTTGATTGGCTACGGGTCAGCCGCGAGGGAGTCAGGGTTCACGATTTCTTCTCCCATTTTAAGGGAAATTTTAAAGGTAGACATTATGACTTTGCTTGGCCGCCAATTTCCTGTAGTCCGAACACTCCCTTCCTGTGATCATTTTAGCGACTTCATTGATAGTACCATCCTGGCTTGGGTTTGTCAAGGCGTTATCAGAGTCCACACCACTGCAAGTGCGTGTTGTTCTCGGCTTTGGTTCTTCCCTTGACGGTTGAAACTTCCAAACCACGTCTATGCAATGACGAGCGTTTCCTTAATTTATGGACTCGCGACCTTCCTTTCAAATTGGATCACCTACCGGATCTGCCGCGGTACGTCCTTCCAGGTCACTTTCACCCACAGCTCTACGCGTTCTCCTCTTAGAAGATACTTAGTAGTAAGGAATACAAAATTTTTTGTTGTCCCCTTTTTTACTGGTGATAGGGCGTCCGATTTGGGACGTTTACAGGCAGATAAAGTTTTCCACCTTAAGGACAGGTAAGGATTTCTTTCAAGTTTAGGTTCGGGAAAACAAAGCGTACAGGCCAACCGCGCCCTTTTGCTCTGCTGCAAATCCCTCATGTACTATTCTGCTAGTAAGTTGGCTTATTTATTATATAGCAGCATGCGAGTCGTTAAGCGTCCTTCTTCTCGGCGACTATTGCTTTAGGTCATCAGACCATAAGAAGCTGGTGTCTCATCGTCCTTTGGTGGGTTCCACTGCATCTAAACGACTTCACAAGTAACTTAAGGCCTCGGCATTGATGATGGAGAGACTCCTCATAGTTTCCGGGTAGGAATCTCTTACATCCTTAAAGGCATGGGTTGCAATCCGGAGCAGATCGCCCAGTGTGTGGGTTGGCGAAGTGCGCAGATGGTTTTTTATTACACATGCTGCTCTAATGTTACTGCCTCGTTACGATTGCTGGAACGAATTACTTTCAACCTCGCTTCTCCTAATTGTCATTTTCCACCACAACTCTCCAACCAAGACAACAAACAAACAATTTCTTTGGTATTTTTTTCCATTCTGACTCTGGTATACCTTTTTTCTGCACTAGTCAGGCTCTAGCTATTCTTTGTTTTGTTTTCTGACCCAATTTTTTTAACATTAAATCGTCTGAGTAATGAGGAGTTTAGGTCTTCTGTTATTGAGTATTGAGTGTTGAGCATCTGAGTGTTGGGTATTTGATATTTTTTGTGGTTTGAGGTTTATGGTTATACTGGAGAAAGCCAGAAGTTTCAGGGCGCAGCAGAGAGCGGATCTCGCCCATAACTTAGTTCCATGTCATGGTAAGTAATAGTCAGTGAGGATTTAGTAATAACCACTGAGCTCGCCGTACGATGATTACAACGGTGAGGCACGAACACGTGAACCCCTTCCACATATCTTAATTGTCAGGACATAAAAATCTGAAATCCATCGACAATTATTCAACAGTCTCTGAGGAGCAACAAAAGAAGATGTCCTTTTTTGATCAGCCAGTGCTCACGGGCCAGAGAAGCAATGAAACTGATGGTAAACAGTGCGAATCAGCGCAGCTCTGAGACAACTTGCAGTGTTTAACACCTTCACCATTGTTGCAGGCCAGAAATCTCCAATTCCTGCACCGTGCTTAGATTTTATACAGATTCAAACAATAAATGAAACTTTCTCCACATATTGACATTTGTTTAGCTCCTTTGAGAAATTTCTGTAATGGTTTTCATTTTTTCACTTGCAGCGCTGTAAAATGTGCAAGATTTTGAGAACCACGTTCGAAAATAAAATGATTTCAAACTGGTTTGACAAGATGACGTTTTCTTAGCCAATCACTGTCTTACCCCGCGCGTGTCACGCACAAATTTGTCACACGTTCATCGTTTTTACAGTTTTCTTACTAAAAAATTATTTCAGTTGTTGTTTGTATTTTGCCCGTAATTAACCCCTTGTTTGTAAACTCGCCGTTTGTATTTTGACTCGCCCTGCAGGCTCGTCAAAATACAGCACAACTCGTAAACATTCTCAGCGATACTACACACCAAAACATCTAATAATAAATAAGATATATGTACATATAGAAAATAGCTGTATGCTTCGATGTAGAGAATTTGGGAGAATATGACAGTAAACATGCTAAATCTTAGCTGTATAAGCATACAGGTCTTTTTCTAGTATGTTGATTCTGGAGCTGCAACTGTGGTAAGATATCTTTGTGCAAAAATCATGCATATAGGATGAAGACATTCTTATGTTTGGTGTTGGGTTAATCTCGGAAAGAAAATTGTCATTGAAGTCTCAGTTTATTGTTTCATGCCTACCCTCACTAGCTGTGAGGAAAGTTCAAAGCGAGGTCTGAAGCTGCACATTTAACTTGGCACAACAAAGCTTTTGAGCCCTTCTTCCCCTACCCTCTGCAACTCCTCACGTGTCGGTTCGTGGGCAAAGCAGATTTCAGGTGGACGTTTTAATGTATGACCGGTTTACTAGAGCTCACATTTGGCAAAGATTTATAGCGTTAAAATATTTAAGGACTCCTTCCCTACGAGGTCTGAAGCTGCACATTTAACTTGGCACAACAAAACTTTTGAGCCCCTCTTCCCCTACCCTCTGCATGCAGCTGCTCCCTTGTCGGTTCGTGGGCAAAGCAGACTTCAGGTGGATGTTTTAATGTATGACCGGTTAGAGCTCACATTTGGCAAAGATTTATAGCAGTTGAAACATTTAAGGACTCCTTCCCTATAAACTAGTTGTATCAAAAGCTGGGGGTAGGGAAGGGGAGGTCCCATGTAGAAGTAGAAGTTAATTGTTAAGTGTACTTGTTTTGCAAGGACTGTCCACATACATTTTTCGAATTTTTACCCCTAAAAGGTATCTAGTCTATGGTGATTATTTTATGTTTGCACACAAGAAGGTACTTAAACCTTAAAAAGCAAGTAAGTAGACCCTGCTTCTTTTCTGGGCAGTCCCCTATGATTTCCAACCTTGTTTCAGCATATGGGAATTCACAATTTTGGGCATATGCCCTATATGGGAACATTATGCTGTCATATGCTGAAGGCACTGGTTTGCAAAGTTTTCAGTTTGCATGGCTAGAGTTCAAAGTGACCACACTATGGTGACAAAACCTTTGGCTCAAAGTATTTTACCAGAATTTTATATTTTGAAGAAAAGATAAGGTTGCCAGGTGATAGTCTGCGTGCAGTTAAACAAAGGAAATAACAGACGTCTGCACGAGTTAGTTATGAGTTAGTGTAAGAGGAGATTGAGTGAAATAATCATCGTAGTTGTGTAGAAACTCAAGAAGTTGCAAAAACGGCTTGAAAAAAATCATGGTCTTAAGTTGTTGCATAACTGCTACGATTGCTTTCTCTTTAATTTTTCTCTCTTCTTTTGTGTGAAATTACACACACATTACTGCTATTCCCAAGTGATGCTGACCCCTTTCCCTTGCAAGTGTCTACTATTCCACCCTCTCATTCCACTGCCTATCGCGAATCCCCGGTATCTTAAACAAAGTCGGTGTGAGTTCCCGTGGCCTTAATTGATTCAGTATTGGAACTGCAGAAATTGGGGCATCGATCGGACGACAAAAGAACACAAAGTTGCACAAGAAACTTGTATCATTAAACTTGCTTCCTTAAAGTGAGAAGGCAATTACATTTTAATGTGAAGGTACATTATGGTAGCCAACATATTATAATAATTTTTGAACGTTTTAATATTCTACTAAGGAAAATGAAATCATAGACTGTAACACACTGTACAAGCAGGCAACACAAGCTAGTCAGGAGTCACACAATACAATTTTTCAGCGAGACCAGTGTACTGTGGTGATTTTTTTCCCCATAAGACAGAACTTTGACTTCAGTCTGGATACCACGAATCCCCACTATCTCGAACAATTTGTCGTTTCCCTCAGGAGTTTGAGATAGCGAAGTCTACTGTATCTCTTACACGCATGCACATTTTCTTATTTTAGTCCCTCGATGGCTAGAATTAAAGCCATAAATTCCCATCCTGTTTGGGCAAAGAAAGAAAAGAGGAACACGTCCACTTGAGCGTGTTATCAGTTGAGTGGCTTAAAGTTGAATGCTCGTGCTTTCAAGCTAAAGTATGCTTTCGTGTTCTTCCAAGTCATATCCTTTATCTGTGAAATTAAGACAACAACAATGTATTTTAGCTTTGGCTCTCCAAACAGGAAAAGTGTGCTTCAAAATTGATTCCTGAGCATTAAACGTAATGGTAAGGAAAAAGGGACAAAAACTATGGTACACTTTAGTGCTGCTCCCTTGCTCCTCCTTCTGTGATAACAAAAAGGTTTCACTAAAACCCCATACACTGGAGGCCAATATTACAGCTCTTGCACCCCACAGAGGGAAGCTATTCAATGGAACACCACTGATATCCTTAGAAGACCACTTTGTCTTACCTCAAAGAAGTCTAACACTTAATTAATGCTCATTGCCTTTAATGATTTTTCATTTATTTACATTCTATGTTTCTATTTTTTGTTAGCTGACTGCACAAAGACATGTGCTTATATTTTGTTTGTTCTGCACGCATTAAAGTTCAAACGTTCCTCTTGAGGAAGTAAACAATGCATGTAGATGATGTTTCCTTTGTTGCCACTTTGTTTCTAGTGTTTTAGAAAATAAAATTTACAACCTTTCTGTTTTGATTCTCAGCACTCTTGTGTCTGTTTAAACGGGCTCAGATGAAATAAATTTATGTGGCAATGAAATTGAACGTAGAAGAGAGACAAAGATAAGTAATTTTGTATTTCTTTGCCTGAAATTTCCTCACTTCCACGTTAAAATACACCCTTAGGAAAAAAAGCGATCAATAAAAAGAACTATTTATTATGGTATATACGTATACCTTCCTTCTCAGCTGTATCCTCAAAGACTTCGGCGGTGCTTTTTCCCAGGGTCTCGGGAAGAGCCCAACACATGATGGCACCAATGAACGACAAGCCGCCCATGACGGCAAATGGCAAAATGGAGTTTATACGCGTCATCTGAACGACAAACGGGGCGCATGCAGCTCCGATACGACTCGCGATATACACCACGCCCATGCCACTATTCCTGGAAATAAAATAAGGATTAAAAAATTACAGTTTAGAATGATGTCGCGTGCGTTAAGCGGGCGTCTGAGCTGCGGTGTTGGACTGTCGGGGTGCACGAAGTAATGCTTATAGAACATTCGAGGGGGAAAAATCACGATGATAAAAAGTGAAAGAACGTTAGAAGTGAAAGAGAGATTATTCTTATATCCAGCCGCGAAATGGCATCAGGCTGAAACTTTCAAGACCCGGTTGTCGTCTACATTTGCAGCGTAACTTACCTCATGTTGCATCGAAGTCCTTGAAATATGGAGAAAATTCTTGATATTCCATTATTTCCTTCTCAAAGGCCTATAAGATCGACACTGCTAATAAAATAAAATAAATAAAGAAATAACCTCACCTCACCACTGTTGGGAAGATCTCGGCAGAAAAAATGAATAACGTATCAAACGAAGTGGTGATGAACAGTTTACCAAGCGAGCCAAGCGTTACACGACCAGCAATGAAGCCTTAAAAAATAACACCAAAATCAAATAAACAACAGCAACAAACATCAGAACACGCAGAACATTTAAAGAGCTTCAATGAAGCATACATGACATCTAACTTTTAAATTGTGACCAGAAGGTACGAGAAAATAACAACATTTAACGGTTGGAAAGATATCAAAAAGGGTGGATTGATTAGCCGAACGGACTATACATTTTTCTCAGAACTGGCATTAATGTTACAGAGGTTTGCGGCACTTTTCCTAGACATTCTTCCAGAAAAGTTGCATCCCCCATTTTTGCAAACCCCAGTGTGGGGAATCCTAGATAGTTATGAATGGCCCCAAAGGATATACAATTTCAGTCTTGGGATAAATAAGGTTAAATCCCTGCATCCTAATACAGCAAAGTTTCCAAAGACGCCCCAGATAAGGACCCCCTTAGATTAAAATTTGTTGGTAATGAATCCCTAGTGGCGGTTCTGTCCCGTCAGAGGGAGCTTTCAGAATCAGCCAAGGATAACATCAGAAGTAGAATAGCTTCCACTATACAATCAGCCTCTCTACCTGACAGTAACTTGACTAAAGACGAACGACAAGCGCTAAAACGACTGAAAACCGACGAAAACATTGTCATACTCCCCGCTGACAAAGGACGAGTGACTGTTGTTATGGACAAGACAGACTATTACGACAAAATGGACGCACTTGTTAACGACAAACAGACCTACCAAATACTTAAACGAGACCGGACGCCAACACTTCAACGCAAACTTAACAGCAAACTACTTAACCTCAAGAAAACTGACGCTATTGACATTCAACGCTACAACAGACTGAGGTGCCGTGTACCACAACCACCGAAACTTTACGGACTACCGAAACTGCACAAACCTAACATACCCATGCGACCCATAGTCTCGTTCTGTGGGTCCCCGACTTACCAACTGTCCAAATACTTGACTACCGTACTGAAACCTTTGACCGACGAATCACGACACAAACTACAGTCGACTGAGAACTTTATCGACGCAATCAAGACAGTACAAGTACCTGACGACTACAAACTAGTGTCTTTTGATGTGAAATCACTGTTCACCAGTATTCCACTTCAACTGGCTCTAGACTGCACTGAGACCGCCATCAACAACTCTACTATTGAACTACCACTACCTACAGACGACTTAATGGACTTACTGAACCTTTGTCTTACTTCTACGTATTTTCAGTACAACGGCACGCACTACAAACAGTTGCACGGAACAGCTATGGGCTCACCAGTTTCCGTTGTTGTTGCAGAAATCGTTATGCAAAACATCGAGGAACGAGCCCTCGCAACTTACAAACGAACACTACCACTCTGGCTACGTTACGTTGACGATACCTTTACAGCCGTACACAAAGACGAAATCGACGATTTTCACGAACACCTCAACGGACAAAACGCCGACATACAGTTTACTAAGGAGATCGAGGAAAATGGTAAAATACCTTTTCTAGACTGCTTAGTTACGCGCGACAAAAACGAACTACGGACGACAATTTACAGAAAACCGACACATACCGACAGACTACTCGACCAATCATCTTACAACCCAACTTCTCACAAAGCTACGACTATACGGACCCTGACAAGACGCGCACAACTAGTTTGTGACTCACCTGACAGCTTAACGGACGAAATCAAGTACTTAGACAACGTTTTCAACAAGAACAATTACAACCGGGACTTTATTAGACACAACACTTACAGAAACTCCGAACCAAACGCTACCAACACTAACACGACACCTGTCACTACTGCAACCATACCTTACATCAAAGGGACTTCTGAAACTATCGCACGAATCCTACAACCCTACAACATCCGCGTTGCTCACAAACCTATCACTACTTTACGACAGCTACTGACGAACGTTAAAGACAAAGACGAACCGAGCGACAGACGGGGAGCAGTTTATAAAATCAAATGCTGCGACTGCCAGGCCACTTATATTGGTGAGACCGGCAGAAATCTGAACGTCCGACTGACTGAACACAAACGAGCGACTAGAAATGGTGATATCAACAATCACATTGCTGAGCACCATTTAAAAACAAACTACAGAATCGACTGGGACTCTGCTGAATGCGTTACCTACAGTACGGACTACTATCAACGAATCAGTCTGGAAAGCTGGTTTACTAACTTAGAACAAACACCACTGAACCGTTGCCAACAGCTACCTGCACCTTACAAACGACTGATTGCTGACAATAACAAGACAGACAAACAATAGACAAACCGACTTATTTGACTAACAATAGACCAACGGACATTTGACTAACAAAAGACGGATCGAAACGCACCAATCACGTTCTACAGTCTTCACAGCCAATAACATCACGGCTTAACTGACAGACGACCAATAACATCACGAGATCGTCGACCAACCAGGACAACGACCAGAGACTTATAACATCTACTGACGATTCACAGTTCACTTGACTCTGATGATGACTTCCGCTCAGGTTGTCGAAACGTCAGTCAATGTCACCTCAAACAGTCCTTCTCAGGACTACACTCACCCGGACGATCACAATTTACCGAATTATGAATCCCTAGTGGCTATGTACTTTTTATTTTGGGGATAGGTGTCGGAATCCGTGAAGCGACAAACCCTCTCTTGTTTCTTCTTTTTTCTTGTATACAAGACATAAAATGACAAAACAAGGCTTACTGGTTCACGTAAAATCCTCCATCCTAAATACCTGACAGGTTAAAGACGCTCCCAAAGAGGTCGTCCAGAACGAGTGTAAGGAAACATCCTAACCTCCTCTGTAATATACATTTAAAAACAGCTTATATTTTACAGTGAACTAGTTTTACCTGTGTTGCTTGTTCCCGCTGGGATTAAAGAAACTGCCAGGGCTGAAATTCCTGCAGCCGTCATGTAACCTACTGCAGTTTTCTTACGGCCAAACCTTTAAAGCAAGACCAACAAATTTAAACACTTCATTTAACGTTTCTGACAGAAACGCCAGTTTTCAATCCAACAACTGATGTGACCAGTAATTGAACTAGACTGAAAAAGAACTGTATAGTGTCTGTATTGTGTTACATTGCGCACGTGCTTCATCGCCTTACCTTGCAGTTAGTTTTGTTAGAAAAAAGAAAAAATTACCATACTTTTCAATGGTAAAGTGAATTTCATTGAAAACATTATGTAATTTTATTGTATTTTATTTTTCATGAACACGCAGAAAAAGATTCTTAACAAAATCTCAGCCTTGGGTATTTCTTTAACATATTCTTAAAATTTCGCTAATTTCAGCCTCAATATTCTTATAAAAATACGGCAAATTTCATAAGCACTACTAATATATTGTACTTTTAGGAAAGCAAGGATCGGACAATAAATCCCTCAGGACCCGCAAATCCATTTCTTTCGATAGTATAACACACCGATTTTATCTTTTAAAATGAGACACATTCACCTATTGCAGTTGTCAATAACCAATATATTTGCAGGGATTTCCACCAAGCTGGTCAGCACAAAGTTCAGATAGATACTGCCGCCAAATTCTCCTGAGCTCATAGAAAGCCCGTAATACACCATACCATTCACAAGCCTGAAATAAACAAAAGAGTGATGTCACATTAAACAGCTCAAAAAAAATAAACTGTGCTAGATTTAGACGAACGCATGGACGGATCTACTGAGAATCACTTATCATTTGAAGGTAATACGATAAAATCCTTCTACTCACCAAGCGTAAATCTGGATGAGCGACAGTTTTGCCATCTTCCATGTTTTAAAGAGTTCCAAGACACCTTTGCTATCCGTTTTCTTGGGAACATGAAGGTCATCTGTTGGCATTTCTTTCTTGTTTACCTTCGCCACTTTTTCTAAAATTTCTCGAGCTTCATCTTTTCGTCCATTGACAAGAAGCCATCTGACGGATTCTGGAATAAACCTTTAGAATGAAAAAAAAATTTGAAATTCACGTGGTATAATTTTTGGTTATTGGTGTTCTCTCACATGTAAACGGTAGGAAAAACAAGCGAACGCTCGAACCTTGAACCAAATTCTCAATTGTTTGTTTTTTTTTTGTTTTTTTTTTTTTTGCTTAAAATTGAAGAGAGATGGCTGGTTTACTTCTCATTTGCAGAGAATTCCCGTAAATACGACCACTGACGAGGAATTTGATAGTAATAAACGGGAATTTGTGTGGGGGCGCGGTGGTGTAGTGGTAAGCGCGTTGGACTTCAGATCTGAAGGTTGGTGGTTTGACGCCCAGTCTCTGCCACCGTGTTGTCTCCTTAGACAACAAACTTTACCTAACATTGTCTCTCTCCACCCAGGTGTATAAATGGGTACTGGCGACATACCGCTGGGGTAACCCTGCGATGGACTAACATCCTATCCAGGGGGAGTAGCAATACTCTCAGTTGCTTCATGCTACAGAAACCGGGGCAAGCTCCGGCAATGTGGGCCTCCTTGGCTCGTGTGCGACTTTACCTTACCTACCAAACGGGAATTTGATGGAACTAACAAAAATTTGGTGGAATAAACGGGACTTTGGCCGAATGAATGAAAATTGGTGGAATAAACAGGAATTTAATAGAATAAACGAAAATTTGGTGGAAAAAACGGTGCAGTGGCAGTGTTAAATTACTATAGCATACAAAACAAAGGGAAGTAAAGAGAAAAAAACAGCAGAAACAAGAGCATTATTTTATTTAATGATTAGTAGAAGGCGAAATAAATTGATCTGGTTTCTAGCTAGATAGAGTTTTAAAGACATTTTTGAAAAAGAAAGATGTGAATTTTAAGCTCAGTTGTCAAAACAGAAAAACATAATATTCAGCTTACTACGAGCGTAGGACAGTTCCCCCCAAAAGAATCCAACTCGGATGCATGCTCTTATTTTAATCACTGGCTTACTGGAAGACTCGTGGCGACAACGGTCATATTTACTAAAAAACAATCGTCTTACAACAAAGGAAAACAAACAATAAACAATCTAATACTGGAAAGATTCTTTAAGTTATTTCCGGTCACAGGTGTTAAGTACGTTAATAATACTGCTACGGGCAAGCATTTTAGTTTGGATACAGTTGAGGGACTGATTGAGAATTGAGAAAAGTCTGGTAGCAAATGCAGTAAAACTATTGAATCGAGAGTTACGGAAAGCTTTTCCGCCCATTTTCCCCGCTCGTGTCTGGTTATTTATCGTTATTGTTATTGTTAGTTGTTTATCTATAATTAATTAATCTTTATAGAGCTTGCCCTTTTTCGTTAGCTCCTGGCCCCAACCTTGTATCTATGTTTTATGTGCAAACTTCGACTTACTTCCAGAAAAATAGGACGAAGATCCATGGAGCTGATGACAGGATCACCAGTATTCGCCAGTTACGTACAAAATAGGCCTTAAGTGCCAAAATAAGCAGTGCTCCCGTGAAATAAATCCAGACCAGGGTCCCCGACAGTGCACGCTTCTCAGGCCCTACCAGTTCAGTCGCAAGGACGAACATTGACAGAAAACAGCCAGCTTCAAAAAACCCAATGATACCGCGACAGAGAAGGACAGCCCACGACGATTTGGCAAACGCCATTGCAAACGTGACGACCAATACCACACACATGGACGGGAAGAGAACACTTTTGCGCCCATATTTGTCAGCAACGAAACCTAGAATGATCGAGCCAAGCGCCAAACCGAAAAACAGCATAGAGTCTGATAACCAAGCGAGGTAGCCTTGGTTGCATACTAAGTCAAACTGTAGAAGCAAATCATAGAATGATGTTTTGTTACTGTTTTTTTGCGTGCTAAGAGCGCGCAGACATTAACTGGGGGTCAACGCGAGATATATACGTGACTACACGAATCATCTTCGATGAGAGATAGCCCAGGGCCAGGGGAAATAATCCAGGTGAGGGGTTATATGTGTCATTGAGCAAGGAAGGGGTGGGGGGGGATGGAATTTGTCGTAAGTTTGTGTAGGGAATGGCCGCTGGCCTCCCTGTAAATCCTGGCCCTTTTAACGACACAATCAGTTTTCCAAACCTATTTACGAGACATTTCTTCAATCTGTGGCTTCAGTTTATTATATGTTTTTGTCTTGCACCGATGACGAAGCCTATGACAGAAAAAGGCTCTTACTTAAGACCTTTGTTTGTACAGACTTCAAGCAGTTCCAAAACTATATTCCGTTTAAAACATCACTTAGCAAAACTATGTAGACCCTGCGGACCATACCCAGTCCTTTACTGACAAAAAAAAGGTATCCACCCCCCGGAGAGGGTTGTAAATTGGGGAAAAAAATGAACGTGTCACAAATTAGCCTTAACGAAAAATGAATAAAATGAAGCACGATTATCGATGCGTGAAATAACAAAAGCGTTAACTATACGCTTAAGAACACCTTTTGAGGAAAATGTTAGGAAAATACATGAAATGTCATTTTCTGTTTTCTCAGATTGCTTCAGAGCCTTTATGTACGATAACGCAGGTTAATCTGTTCGGATTCTGTAGCTAAAACGTTTCTTAAGTCGCACAACGTTATAGGAAACGAAATCTCATCGGCCGAAATACCGAGCTGCTGTTTTCTCTTAAAAATGCTACCTGACTTTATTTTGTACTATAAACGACATATTTTTCCCTCCAAAAATAAAAGAAATTAATGTACCACGTTACAAAGGCTTGGGATGAAATTTAGCCAAAGTTTTCTCCCACAATTAAACCCAAATCCCTGGCACGGTTATCATCTTCCGAACTAGTATTGCTAGAGAAATAATTCGTTGACTCAACGTGGTCACATCTATTGAGTGACCAAGGCCGAAGACTGTACAAATTTCTTCAGGGTGTTTCTTTCCTTTGACCGGGGACAGGTGTAAACACTTGTAAGTCACGTAAAAAGAGTGCAGTTACTTTCGAAGTCTCTATGCATGCATTTTCCTCAAGACAAGCTGAACCAAACAAACCGGTCCATTTTGCACGCGCTACCTCTCTTGCACAAAAGGTTGGCATGTTTATAATTTCGAACTAGAATGAAATCGGGATGTCAAACTTTGATGAATTGTCTGTTGCTTAAGACCAACTGATAGTATGGCCCCAGGGCTATTTACTTTCTTTTTTTTTTCTCAGAAAGCCTCGTCGAGACAAACAAAGCACTCGATCTATTGTTATTTTGACGCTGGTGATTCGATTCAGTGGGTTGCTTAATTAAGATATTTTTCGAACTTTTGTGCCCGGCTTGCTCCCATATTAGTACACACTAAAAGGAACGACAATTTTAAATGGTACCATTAATTAAGAGGGGCCGGGATCTCGTTTTCTGGGTATGGTTTGCATTCTTTTTTAACCCTATGAATTATTAATTTTAATACGTAGTTTCGTCTCTAGTAGTATTTTCCCGGATTCCGCCTTAAAAAGGGTGAAAATAATTCTATCGCTGGCTATTTTAGATTTTTAACACCTTTAGCGTTTGTAAACCAAACATTTGTAATCTGTGTCATTTTTACACGAGAGTTCGTCCCTGAGCGTGTCTGCTACATCGTGGATTTTATTTGTCAGCAAGTTCAAAAATCTTTCGAGGAATAGAAGTCTGTGAATACGTTATATACGTCGGCCACTTAATTTAGACGTTAACGACAACTCATATACCTGAACAAGGAAAACATTGTTAATTAATCTATCATCTCACGCTGTCAGCACCTTTCAAGTGTATATGACACGAAAATTCTTTCTTCGGTTTTTGATAGTTTTATGTGTATAAAAACGATTCTAGGCTTTAAACCGGCGTCAAACTTCTCGAACGAACTTTTTTCTCGGTGAAAATAGAGCAAGTTTGACTTCAAAAGTGTTGCGGTCTCGCGCGGCCAAAATGTCACGTGATTAGCTAATATTAAACCAACATGGCGTCAAAGTGGAAGAAACTTGGCAGAGTTGGCAAAGATTTTCCGTAGCTGAAGCATGTAATAAACAGTGGATCGTGTATTTCATTTTGGGACAAGGGGATTGAAATAATTGTGTTGAAGGAGATTCAAGGTCGAAGCACTAGGTCACTCGAGATTTCTATGTTTGCTATGTTTTCAAATTGAAGGTATGGTTACGGACGAGCATTGTTTTATAAGGATCTGTCTCGATGAGCAAAGAAGTTCTGCTGTAAAGCACAGAGATGCTTGTTATTCTCAAAAAAGGACTGGTAAACATAGCTACTAGTTCTGTCTTCAATGAAATGTGTTATTCTTTTTCTCCGGACTCCAGTAAGACATCGTTATTAATGATATCAATATAATTTTAGAAAGGATCGCCTACTCGTAACAGTTTTACACTGGGCTGTGCATACACTGTCTCAACCTGATTGCATTGGATGAAGTATTTTAACTTAAATTAATCACCTTTTAGCAAGACAAGGGTTCAGAATTTTGTTTTGACTCTTTCTGTAAGGAGGCTGTCAAAGCCTCGCGATCTTAGTTAGAGAGTGAAATTAGGAAGTGTATCATGAGGTTCCTGAAAGAATCCAGGAAAATGTCTGATTTGTTTATGAAGATTAAATTATTTCTAGGATTTGTTTAATCCTACGTGTACATATCAAGGTTGTTACACATCAGGCTGAAATATATTCCCTGCCTTTTCACTGACCTGCATGATAAATCCTTTTGTGGTAAGGCCAAAAACTCCTTGTTTATATCAACAGCTGTAACTGAGACACATCCAGGTCTCTAGTGATCTAGAATGGGTGGTTGTTGAAACCTACATACGGCAATTCAGAAATCTCCCCTGGTTTTTTTGTCAGATGAATTACAAAAACATGGAATCATTATCTCGTGTTGCTTTATGTTTAGTGGTGATTCTGATACATCAATAAAGATCAACCGTCAATATCACCCAATGGAAGATCAAATGATTATGGCAGAAGGACATTCCTTCTATTGCATTGATTTTGACCTATTGCCAACAAGAACGATGCATAAAGTAATTTAAAAACTTAAAGGTAATATCATGCATACATATGGGAATACTTTAATAAATGGTGGTTGTTGTACTGCCACTCTATGTTGGCTGTGACCAAACAGGTACACTATGACATGATGTTACAAACACAGAATAATAAATTATTATTCCTGAATAAAAATTTACTGTCTCCGGTTATTAGGAATTATGGCAGTGATTTAAGTGTTCCATACAAGGCTTCCACCTCTCTCCACTAGAATCAGACTTGAGCAGCTTGAGTTTGCGGGGCCAGCCCTGTGTCAGGAACCTGTGTTGTGTGGGTGGTTGTAACATGGGACACCGCTTGTGTTAGCCCTGCTGAGCCGCTGTAAATAAGGTCTATAAGGGATGTATGAATCCTTATCACTGTGTCTGATATATATGCTTGGGTGACGGTGAATCTTTGCTCATTTCAATATGAACCAGTTAATAAACAATTATTGGATGAGGTTGAGCAAAATATCGGGATTTGTCAGTGGCGAGCAGATCAATTATTTGCCTCTACCTTCGGCATCGGCAAATAATTGATCTGCTCGCCACTGACAAATCACGATATTTTGCGAAATCGAGTTCAATAATTCTTTTATCATTCAACAAGACAATGTGTTTTTGCATTTAACCAGCACACTTGTTTCACAATTATTTATTCCTACACTAAGTGCGCGGGTTCATTTCGTTCAAAACTTTAATATTCTGCACGGAAAATACAAAATTAGTAAATTCCGCTTTCGCCAATAATAAATTGCTTTAAAACGAATAAACCAACTGATTTGCCAAAAAGTAGAACGTTTAAAAGGAAGATTCACACTTTTTCTTCAAATTTTTTTAGTCAAAAATCGCAGAAGTTCCGCACTTTATTGGCGTACTTGCCCGCGATTAAGTTTGAGCTCTAAACAGGTCACTAAACTGCTCACGAGCAGAATTATTCGCAGCAAAACAACTTCGCACCGTAATGCGCATGAGCAGACAATTATTCGTAGGCAGTTATTTACAGTGACGTAATGGTCTCTCGGCCAATTTAAACGCCGGATAAAATAACGTGAATGATAATAATGATTATTATTGATGAAGATAAATGTTGATTTCCCCTGTCCACAGCAAAATTTGTTTGAGAATGAGTCAATATGGAGACTCACTGTTGATTTGCAAATTTATTCCAAATTGTCAGTTTCTGTTTTTTTTTTATTTACTAGCTGTTAGATGCATTACCCTAACACCCTGTGGCATTACAAACATTAAGTGGTAATGAACAAGAAGCTCAAGGACACCAGTTATTTTTTAAAAGAGCTAATGAACTTGGGTATGATTTAATAATAGTCCTTCTACAGTTGGAACCAATATGACGACAAAACCCTACCAACTGCAAATCAAAACAAACTTAACTGTATTTCGATAACCTAATATTGATTCTCTAGATAGCAACAGTCTTAGGCTGCTAAATTTACTGTTCCTGCCAGTGATATGGCAAGTAGCATGCAAGCCGAAGCCAGTTTCAGTGCCGTCAGTTTAAAAGTGAAGCGAACATAGATTCTAATTGCAGGATGGGAAGAAAAAAAACCTTCGCTTTCTGTAGAAACCAACGCCAAGCTTGGAATAGACTGTGGGAATTCGTACTTACATCGAACTGATTCGAGAGTTCAGCCGCTCTCTACAAGAACGACGATATTCTTGCGGTATTAAAACAACAAAACAATCGGCACTTTCGGTTCTCCTTAGGTTGATGGAAACAGTAAGCTGTTTATGTGAACACAAGAGGCTCGATGTTCTTAATAAGCCCTGAAAGAAACTCAATGAAGAAACCTCACAACCGAGGTCCTTCCACTGAGGTAGAGTCAGGATAAATCATCGACTTTGAGATCCACATCCTCCTCGCCCGTACGAAGAACGAAGAAGGCAAGAGAACGCAAATGTTCGTCGATGTCTGGTTTGATAAAATCCAAAAACAGCTCTATTTTCTCAACTACTTGTTTTTTCTCACTGTAGTTCTTTAAGTTTGGAAAAGATCCGCGGTACTGCTGAAAAATGTCAACATTTTGGGGCGATTTGTAACAAAAACACTGCATTCGAGGGAAAGCAGTCAATTCGTCTAATTAGTACATTTGGTCCCCTTCCCAGGGACAATTTCGAAGTGAAAAAGAGGGACTTTTGCCTGCGAAAAAAGAGGTTTTTAAAAATTCCAGAAAAGGTTTTAGCTTTAAAATCTAGACTCTCAAAATCCGAAGAAAAAAATTTCGTGTCATATACACTTACGTATCATTGTTGTGCCTCAGTGATTACCTTAATTAGAAAAGTGCTCACAAAGGACAGCCGATTTCTAAAAGGTACGTCTGTATTGTCTTTGGCAGACAGATAGGCGACAGCATTTAAGTTAGCCCCTAGGGTAGTTTTAAACTATTGTTTAATGCTTTTCACTGATTAAACTTTCGGGGTCTGTTATTCAAGAGAAGTTCAGATGGCGATTAACAAAACCACAATCTAAACCAATCTCAGTGTGGCCAACCTAACATTTCATCGTTGTTTACAGTAGACAGTATCAAGAAGGCATAAAGAACACAGAAGAATAACTTTTATCTTCTTAAAATCACCCACTCGTGAACAGATTTGGGGGTTCCAGTAATTGATGAGCGACAGAGCCGAGTAGCGTATTTGGAGAACCTGTCATGCACCGTTGATGTGCGCAGTTTCACCCAAGTTTACAAATTTGACTGATTAAAATCATATTTAGAGGAGGTTTTTTTTTCAGTTTCCCCTAATAATTTCTCGACGCTCCCGATTCCTAGCAATATCTTCAAATTCCCGAAAAGTTTTTGCCGTTCTCCTGAAACAGGTATTCTTAGAGTTGGCACCCCCCGTGATATAAGTCAGTGATTACTCAGATTGCTCTGTTCCCAGTTCTTTGTCTCCATCGATTTCAGCCGGACAATAATACTACATTTGAGGCCCCTTTAGTGATTTTAAGGGTTATAGCCTGTGATTGACATTTATTCTTATGAATGAATGTTAAGTTTTAAAACTCTTATCAGTTCGTCTACAGATTATGTCCATTAAGCTGAAGTACCTCAGTAATTCAAACGTGTTGGAATTCTAAAGCTAACATAAACTCAAAAGCAAACATCTAAGGATAAGCGTTTACTACGTCTCTCAAATAGTATAAAGATAAGTGAATAACCTAAGCACCCCCCTCCTCCCTCAAAGGTGCTTTATATTATTCCCATTGCCCTTAATCCGGGCATTATTTCCCTTGCTTTTCACCTTCAGGCCCGTCGTTTTGTGACCAGTTAACGCTAACTGACAGGAGTTAGATAGGTGATAGGTGAGAAGCAAGCAGATAATAAAACCAACGCGAACGAAAACGTTGTGCGACGTCTGCTGGCCAAAGGAAAACAATAACATCATTTTTTCTAAAGCTAACGGCGTTTCACCCTAGGCACAAACAAAAGAGCACGCAAACCAAAATATTTTGATACCTCGTTAACAATACTTTGGTGCGGTCCTTCATAGAGATCATAATCCGCAAACTGCCAATCGCTTCTGTTTAGGGAACATCTCCTCTCGTAAAGCTCGATGGGCTTGGTGGCTGTGCTGTAAACCGAGCTTCGTGCGGACGACAAGTTTGATTCTAAGCACGTAACGCTCTGCTGGGTGCACATCCATGGCGGCTCGTACGCTACAAACACCATGATAAGTGTTTGGTAGGTGATGGGAAGGAATATGAACAGAAACATCGCTAAAACGCGAATCTGGAAAGGACCAAACTGGTCAATACGCCTCAAAACCGAGTCGACGTCTAAAGCCATGTTACCGGCTTACCCTCCGGTCTTGGTTTGATGATACAATACAATGAAACAGCTGTTTGTATATCACGTAATTGCCGGAACCGACAAATAGCAGTCACATGCCGAGGGAACGGGGTACTCCGGATTTCAATGACGGGGAGGTGAGAAGGATTTTGCTGGTTTAAAGTCACGATTTGTAACTAAATGGCTACTGCAATAGTATTATAAATAAACAAACAAACATAGCCTGCGTGGCCAGGCGTTCTCGTGAGCTGACCAAGGGAAATTGGCCGCGAGAGGAATGGGAGAGAGTTCCAAGACGTCTTGGAACTCTCCCCCATTCCTCTCGCGGCCAAGGTCCTCTCGCGGCCTGTTTCGCTCGTTCATCTCACGAGAACGCCTGGCCACGCAGGCGAAAACAAACACGACCATTTAAAAAGTACTGCTGTTATTGTCATTTAATCCCTTTTGGGGACTTGTAAGGCTCCAAAATTCGGTATGGGACTTTTTAGGGTTTCATTTTGGTCCAGGGGATATTTTAAAGGTTTCACTTCAAGCCCAAGGGATTTTTTGGGTTTTAATTTATGTCCCCATTCGCACCTCCCCGTTACTGGAAATCCAGGGTACCCCCCTTGGGGTCACGTGAAACATGGATCGACTCGGGCCCGTGGATTTTACTACGGACTTGATTTGTACTGTTCTAAACAATACAGCGCGTAGTCTAGCAGGACGCTTTAGCTGTAAATAAAAAGAGAGGATCACATTTTTCGTTTATTGAAAAGTTTATTCAAATTGCTAACATGCAGTCATCATGCGGTCATGTGAAATCCAATATACCTAGTCCAGGCTACAAACTGAAAGGTATAAATAATCTCGCTAAACCTGGCTGGAAGTTAAACGAAAGTGATAAGCTACATTTTGAAATATGTGTTTCGTGACGGGATTTTTACAAAAATATATTTGTAAAAATACAGCATTTTTACGTAAAAAGATGGTACCTGTGTGATATATATATATCGGGACCGTATTTTTACAAATATATATCTGTAAGAAAACTGCTTTTTACATAAAGGTGAGGGAACCTTATATTATATATGGGGACCGTATTTTTACAATTATATATTTGTAAAAAGGCTGCATTTTTATGTAAAAAGACAGCTTTTTTACATAAAAAGCTGTCTTTTTACATAATAATGCTACTTTTTTACGTAGAAAAGCAGTCTTTGCAAATATATATTTTGTAAAAAAGCTGTCTTTTTACGTAAAGAAGCAGCATTTTTACATAAAAAACCTGCTTTTTTACAAATATATATTTTTAAGAATGCTGTCTTTTTAGGTAAAAATGCTGCATCCTTACGTAAAAAGACAGCTTTTTTACGACAGAAAGCAGCATTTTTGCGTAAAAAGACAGCTTTCTTACGCGGTCCCGTTTTTTTTATGCAACATATATATATATATATATATATAAAAACAGTTAATGGTTGCCTCAGGCCAACAAAGAATGCCACTGCGTCAGGAGGATCAAAGATTCACAGTCCAAGCCTCACTGCATGGAATTAAAACTCGTTGAAGGAAAGCGAGGACGGACAACTTCTGACGATTAAAAAGTTAAAAAATTTAATAAAAAAATAAAAACGTTTCGGTCAGTAGACCTTCATCAGTTACATGAAAAATTGAACTTATCAAATCAACCTTAAATAAGATTACAGAACAAAACAAGACGCAAAATACAATTCAACGCTATGAGTTACGTAACCGGCGTGATTATAACAATACTAAAACAAGGATAAGTGACACTAACATTCAAAAATAAAAACAATATAGTACAACGATTACATAACGAAAAAAGGAAAACTAAACAATGCTAACAATTAAACGTAATTACAAGGTGTAGATACAGGTACAACACTAGATAAATGAACGATACAAGGCAAAAATATAACAAAAGACCGGAAATACGCTGCTATAAAAATAAATAACAAAAGATGACAGATAAGACTAAAAACTAAAAACTACTAATTCAAAAAAGATGACATTTGCAAAGCGGCAAAAGAAAGGGCAGTCAAAAGGAAAGCAACCTACGTTTACGCAAACATGGATCATACCAAAATCCCAAATCGAGGCCTCTGGAACCCCAAAGGGCCGATAGACAACAAAATCCCTGGAGGGGCCCTTAAACAATAATGACCGTAATAAGTTCCCCGGACAGGGCCTTTGAGTATACCCAACACCTAAGAGGCTGACAAAATCCAAGAAAAGGGCCTTTGAACGGCCATATATCGCAAACAAAGAATTCTATTCCTAGAATTATTGTTGTTTATTGTTTAAGGGCCCCTCCAGGGATTTTGTTGTCTATCGGCCCTTTGGGGTTCCAGAGGCCTCGATTTGGGATTTTGGTATGATCCATGTTTGCGTAAACGTAGGTTGCTTTCCTTTTGACTGCCCTTTCTTTTGCCGCTTTGCAAATGTCATCTTTTTTGAATTAGTAATTTTTAGTTTTTAGTCTTATCTGTCATCTTTTGTTATTTATTTTTATAGCAGCGTATTTCCGGTCTTTTGTTATATTTTTGCCTTGTATCGTTCATTTATCTAGTGTTGTACCTGTATCTACACCTTGTAATTACGTTTAATTGTTAGCATTGTTTAGTTTTCCTTTTTTCGTTATATAATCGTTGTACTATATTGTTTTTATTTTTGAATGTTAGTGTCACTTATCCTTGTTTTAGTATTGTTATAATCACGCCGGTTACGTAACTCATAGCGTTGAATTGTATTTTGCGTCTTGTTTTGTTCTGTAATCTTATTTAAGGTTGATTTGATAAGTTCAATTTTTCATGTAACTGATGAAGGTCTACTGACCGAAACGTTTTTATTTTTTTATTAAATTTTTTAACTTTTTAATCGTCAGAAGTTGTCCGTCCTCGCTTTCCTTCAACGAGTATATATATATATATATATATATACACCCGTTTTCAAAAACATTGCAACTTGAAAAATATATATACATATATTCATCTTTTGTCTTCACAACGCGAAAACAAAAGAATAAATATGAAAACAAAAGGTAAATATATATGTATATATATTTTTCAAGTTGCAATGTTTTTGAAAACGGGTGTATATATATATATATATATATATAGATTTGTGTAAGTAAGACGAAGAGACAAACTTTTGACTGTTCCGGTGGTTTAATTGCCCAACGTTTTGGCCTTCGGCCTTCCTCAGGTACAAGTTTAAAAACTAGATATTTACAATAAGACATACTTGTCCAATACTCCGACAAATTTATGCATAGCATTGTTAAATTTCTTATTGTTTTGCTTCATTCTTTATTGTTATGCTTTTGTACAGTATTGTTATGTGAAGTGAATACAATACAATGCCATGCATAAATTTGTCGGAGTATTGGACAACCCTCCAATAAGAAGTTAAAAAATTAAAAAGCCTAGTATGAGAAATTTACAAAGCCGTCTATATTTATAGTATTAGTACAAGTGACAAATAATGTAAATAATGGTTGCGTAATAACAGAAAGGAAAAACAAAAAATAACATGTAAATGGGAGCTAACAGGGTAGTGCAAATAGCAAAGCTTAAAAATTACAAAGGTTACAACTACCGCGAGCAATTCAACTGAGATTGAATGCCTGTCGTAAAGGCGAAGGAAATTTGGACTACAATAAAAGCTAATCAACTGTTGTAACAGATACGGTCCTTTGATTTGAACTCCAGCCTTTGGTAAGGCCATGTGGATGTAACGAAAAAAGTTGTGAAGTCCATGAGGACTCCATTTCTGTGGTTAAAAATTTGTTCAATAACAATAAAGCTAATTTGACAAATTCGGTGTTTAAGAGCGCCTGTCTGTAAAAATCAGACAAAATCAAAATTCCGCGGCAAGGGTGGAAAATTCGATTTCTTTCATATTTTAATGTTAGATAGGTTAGGGTATAACTAAAATCACTGGATACTTTTTTTCGCAAAATATCCTTTTATTTCAAAGAAAAATGCAAATAACGAACTTCCGTTAAAATCGCCATTTGAAGCAGTAAATTATGGCATCAATTTGAGGCGTTCGCGTGCAAAAACAAATGCCTCTGTCGTCTTTTAAACACTCAATTTTACTTTTGCAATCTCTCAAGAGCTTCAAAACTGATTTTGGTAGAAACTGCGTTGTTCTTTGTGTTTGAAATAATTTAATTTTGAAAGTATACATTTCTCATCAGGAAAAGTACTTCGTGAATTAAATTATTTTTCACCATGTGCTAAACCTTCAAATCGATTCAGCTTCTGGCTGTTGAATTAAGAAAAGATGTTCTCAGGATTGCTGCAAAAATTTCTTTGGGCAAATGATTGAGAGCGACGCGAGAGCTTTTCAAAGTTCGTTAAAATGCAGGTTGTTTGACCCTTCTTGGCAACATTCCATTCGCGAGTCACGCACATATTTTAATGTGTTTCGACCCATATGAGATCGAAAACGTCAAACAGAAAAACAGTTCGAAATGCTCTTACCTCATTTGCTGTAGAGGACAGGTCCAGAGGCCATTTCCGAGTGATTCGCTTGCCGTTCGACGCATTTTGGTCCTGTTGATGCCATCCAATGAACACCGCCAACTGGGTCAGTGTATTGTAAACGGTCGAACAGCTCAACAACAACCTTTCTTCCAAAACGTTCGACATCTTTCTACACTATGACATCTTACTCAACGGTTCAGTTGATTTAATACGAGTGTTGCTCAGTTTTCAGTGCACAAAAGCATTATCAGATTTGACTGCTAAATTGGGACCAAACGTGGATGGCGACGCGTGCGTAATTGGTTTGTCACGCAATGCGTATCAAAGGCATTTTAGGGGGTATTGGAAGGGCAAAACCTTTGAGGTGAAGTAAAATAACATACAGTGTTAATTGCAGGGATTATTTGTGGTTTTAATGGCGTTGTGTGTCTTTCTTACTTATTACCAGTGTTGTTACAACCATTAAAAATTGTATTTGCTACCCTAGCCTAGTAGTCTGAAACGCAATTCCAACCGTTGTACAAGCTTACAGACATGGTTACAGGTGAGTGGTGCAACAGAAGTGGCGCTACTATTAACTAGACCCAACTTTAACACGGGGAAACCTATAACTACAAGGGGCTCCCTTTTGTTAATTGACGAGCGGGTATTCTACCTATGATCATTGGTGTCAGTCTGCTGGTTCTCAGCTGGCACAGGACCGGTACAAGGCACAGTTATATCAGGAGTGAAAGTCAGCTCGCTGTTAAAGGGTTGGATGGAGTTTTGGACAAGAAGGGTTCTCTCTTCATAACAAATGGGTGCAATCGAAGTTTTTAACTGTGCTCTCTTGTCAGCTGTTTGACGTAGTCTACATTAGTGTGTCCTGACTAATGAGTGGGGCCTCTAACAGCACGCCAGTGCTGTTTGAAGACTGTGAAATATGGCACGTAACCATGGTAACAAAAAATGAGGTTCTGTTCCTGAATTTCTGTTTACGAATCTTACTGAGGCAGGTTCCCATTGAGCGAGATCTCTCAGAGCAGCCAGCATACTTATCATAATGGATATGAGGATATCTGAACAGAAATACGTCAAGCATCTTGCCCTTAAACGTCTGTTACCTCTTTCACGTTCTACATACACCTTAATGAGGACGAAGAGAAGAGTGAGGCTTCCATCGATAACCTGGCTAATATTCGGATAGACCGCAAGCGAATATATAACTCACCTGATCCAACTTTTACAAGCGAACCAGTCCCGCGTAAGATAATTTCAGATCCCTTTTTCCCCAGTCCTCTTTCACTTTTTGGCCACTCGCCTTTTCCTTACCGTGACCCAGCCCCTTGTGCTGCAGCTTCTGCTAGACACTATTCCAAGTTTTGCACGATGGCTGGGACATATCGTCATTGTATTCAAGCGTTCGTTGTAAAAACTGACTTGTAACTTGTGGTATCACGCCCGCACCAAGGCTGAAATAAATGCTGCGAGCAAATTTGCCTAGTCAAAGCCTTCCCCCCACCCCTACAAAATACGCACTCATGCACATAGATACTAACTCTGTTCACAATGCCACAGCTTGTGTCGATTTTGTCAAACACGACACCTTTTTGGGGACATCCTTCGTTGACAATTTGCCAAAAAGCTGCTTCCTGTTTGCTTTTTCGCCGACAAAGTTGTTGGCAACATCCCCCAGATTTATAGCATCAGTTTTAAAAAAGTACCCTTAAAGTTACAAGCTTTGTCAAAATTGAAACATTTCGGCAGCCAAGCTACGAATCTCGGACCTGTTTTACCTAACTCTCGTAAACGTTTACGTAACTTTTATCACTGGATTGGTGAGATAAAAATAGTTTTGTTCCTTAGACTTGTTTTAAAACAACATGATGAGCTTAAAGCTTGCAGCAAATACACAGCAGTCGCTTAGCTATTACTGAAAGGCATTAAGGTCCTTCACAGTAAAGCTATACTGCCAGGGTCAAGGTGATATGGGTGAAGAAAGACATTGGTAAGGAACCTGGGCGACTGAAATGTGCGGTGGGCTAGTAGATTTTTGAAGCCCACTTGCCCGGTGGCTAGTGACTCAACAGATGTCAAACCCTGTTAAAGGTCGTAAAATAATAAAAGGAACTTTTAGCATCAGCATTTAAGACTATTGGTTGCACGTTAATTCGTTTTAATTATATATTTTTTGGCTCATTTATTGTAATGTTTTTTCAACTTCCAAAACTTCTGGGGACTCGAGCCCCCCCCCCCCCCTCCCCCTTCTACGGGCCTGGGTATTCTTGGTGCATGAAAGTAAGGGAACAATTGTTTTCAAGCTTTTGATTCGTCTGGTGTTGTAACCACAAACTCCGACAACAAGAACATGGAACCAACAACAGCCGTCTCCTGTGTAACGAAGCAATTCATGTATGTAAATATGTATGATTTGTGAAAAAAAAAGTCCGCGGTCCCCCCTCTAAGCCAAAACAATAAGCACAAACTAGTTAGTCACATCGCAATTTCCCTGATAAAAACGATTTTAATGTTCTGGACTCGACGTTTTGAAGAGGTTTTTAACTTAAGCCAGTACACGTGCCCTTTTTGGCTAATTTTCGGGTTCGAACATTGTTATTTGCATGCCTACAACTCACGCCAAGGGGTGACTGCTTTTTCTGCATTCTGGCACGGGAGGCTGAGGTGCCTAAATGTAGCACTAATTTTGTTTCGTATTTTTGGTCCATTACTAGTTCCTCCCATTTCTCGAACCCTGAGCCGTTTAAAAAGAATCAGAGCAGATTTTGCCCTTCCCCTACCCTCTAGTAAAATGTCCATTCCGATGATTTGCATTGCGTGACTCGGCTCTAGATAGAACTCTGGCCACGTTAGCGGCGACATGTGGTGATAAAAACCTTTTTGTGTATTGCCAACTAAGCAACACTGACCAGCAACTGAACCGCTGAGTAAGATGTCACAGTGTAGAAAGATGTCGAACGTTTTGGAAGAAAGGTTGTTGTTGAGCTGTTCGACCGTTTACAATACACTGACCCAGTTGGCGGTGTTCATTGGATGGCATCAACAGGACCAAAATGCGTCGAACGGCAAGCGAATCACTCGGAAATGGCCTCTGGACCTGTCCTCTACAGCAAATGAGGTAAGAGCATTTCGAACTGTTTTTCTGTTTGACGTTTTCGATCTCATATGGGTCGAAACACATTAAAATATGTGCGTGACTCGCGAATGGAATGTTGCCAAGAAGGGTCAAACAACCGGCATTTTAACGAACTTTGAAAAGCTCTCGCGTCGCTCTCAATCATTTGCCCAAAGAAATTTTTGCAGCAATCCTGAGAACATCTTTTCTTAATTCAACAGCCAGAAGCTGAATCGGTTTGAAGGTTTAGCACATGGTGAAAAATAATTTAATTCACGAAGTACTTTTCCTGATGAGAAATGTATACTTTCAAAATTAAATTATTTCAAACACAAAGAACAACGCAGTTTCTACCATAATCAGTGTTGAAGCTCTTGAGAGATTGCAAAAGTAAAATTGAGTGTTTAAAAGACGACAGAGGCATTTGTTTTTGCACGCGAACGCCTCAAATTGATGCCATAATTTACTGCTTCAAATGGCGATTTTAGCGGAAGTTCGTTATTTGCATTTTTCTTTGAAATAAAAGGATATTTTGCGAAAAAAAGTATCCAGTGATTTTAGTTATACCCTAACCTATCTAACATTAAAATATGAAAGAAATCGAATTTTCCACCCTTGCCGCGTTATGTTTGATTTTTGAGCTATTTTGTCTACAAAATAGCCTCATAGTCGGCGTGCAGCCTCAAGTTTCTGGGAAGGTTGGTTCTTTGGTTGGTTTTTGGGTGGCCAATGTTCGGCATTCCCGACGACTGTCGAATTTTACCGAAAGGCTAGTTGTCGGGGCCGGAACAAAAATGCAGATGAGAACGCACGGAAAATTCTGCTACTAAAGCGACACTACGAAGGTGTCCTGATTTCATTCGCTTGATGTTGGATATTTATATATCAAATAGAAATGGCTGGCTTCCTTGTGGTAGACTTCCTTAGAAAACGAATCGTCAGCACAAACCCGGTTTACACGTGAGCGGAACGAGTTCTAGTAAGTAATCCTCTGTACGCATGCGCACAACTTACGTTTTGAGTTATATGGTTCAACTTTAGAGTGTGAGAAATAACGTGACTTCTCTGCAGGGATGTCCCATAGTAAATGATGGTAAATAGATGGCAAATAGTTTGAAGGTATAAAATGGGCAGCATCGTGAATTTCGAACTAAAACGAATTATTGTTCGCACCTTTTGGTAGGTTTTAAAATTAATGCCCATGCCACTCGATCACTAGGTCCGTCAAAGGCACAAGGTCGACAAGGAAAAACATTGTATGGGTGGCATAAACGTTGCTCGTACGTGCGACTTGCTAAGCGCAAAGTTAGAGGTGACTTATCAGAGAAATGGGTTTCTGGTTAGGCTGCGTGGCGGTAGCGGGATTGTTTGTACAAAGTTTGAACGGAAAGATCAGCAGACAATCAAATCAAATCAAATCAAAACAATTATCACCTCCAATACGAAGACAAAAACGCAACAGCTCTACGCAAGATTCGTTTCACAGTCTTATAGACACAAACATCGGTTATCAATTTTCAGATTACGAAAAACGCACAAATTTACTCATTCCCCGCTTCCTTTTAAGTTTTACTCAACTCTAGCTGCCACGAAAGCCAATAAAAAGCGCCGAAAACGAACATGAAAGTCTCGTGACTCGCCATTGAACTTTGTCTCATCACATGTTTGTACGTGACAAAACACCACTTGTTTACACAAAACAGTAATCTGATCTCACGCTCAAATCAACATAACACGTTCTTTACACGTGAAACGACCCACACTAAACATCATCACATGACTGCCTGGCCCTACGATAAAATCTCCCCCCTCCCCCGGACCTATTAAAGCACAATTTGGCCTTGAGTTGATCACGTGTACTCCACCTGATAAAATTCATGTTGTTTACCACACAGGCCAACCACTCCATTATTCTCGAATTCGCTCATTAAAAATTCCAACGATTCCTTTGCCCATTACCACCTCTCTACATAACAAAACATCCCTTAATATTATTTTCACCCAATTTTGTATCTTACTTTCACATCAAAACGCTCATCAAAACAAAATTTATTCGCTAAACACAACCACTGATTTTTGTGTAGCTTCAGCGAAGCTGAGACCACTACCGTGTGGCACCAATATTTTTGCGGGAGTTTAATTTTGTGAATGGTGATTTTTTTGTGTGTGTTTTGCAGGACTAATCTTTGCGATTGGGGAAACTGTTTATTCTTCTTGGAATTAATTTTTGCGATTTTCCGGAAGCCGCCTTCTATTTGGAATTATAACATTCTCGTTTTTTCAGTATAAACAATCGAATGCAGGTGAACAACATGCAGATGTATAACATGTTAAATCAGTTAATCGATGGAGTACCTTGCGGAAATTATTTTTTTCCGCGGGAACTTTTTTTTGCGGATCGTGAAAAATCCGCGAAAATCATAAAATTTGAATCCCGAAAAAATTAGTGCCACAGTCAACCACACGGTATGTCAGCACGTGCGATGTTTCTGGCTTTTTTGTCAGTTTGCTACGTGACTAGTCACGCAAGACTTGCACAAGACACACAATGGCATGATCTTTTCTAACAAGGCACGCTTATTACTCGATTTTAGCCGTGTGTTCCAAAATGTAAGTCCGTGTGAAATAATGTGGAAAATAAAACAGAGCTTACCTATATATTTGTCTGGATACGGGAGTTGCCACGTTCGTCAAGCATGATGTCACGCAAGAAGAAGACGTACGTGACTCTCAAGATCGGCTATTCTCTTCTGGTTCAAACATTACAGAATTAATTTTTGTGACATGTTACGCTTCCTACTAGATCCAAAATATTTGTCCATGGAAAAATATTCTTTCCATTAGAAAGCCACAAAATTAAATTTCAATCCATTGAGCTGCCGAGAAACATCTGAGAATGAGCTTCAGAAAGGGCTGTTTTGTATTATTTTGTTTGTCCCATATTCACACTGTTGTCAGATATTTTACAGATTTTATCTCACTTTCTTCTTGTTTTGTCGTCATTTGAAGCCACACTTGTACGCACTAGCGTACCATCTATTGATCAACGACGCATACGAATTCGAAACCACTAATATAAACTCAAACATTGATCTTTGATCACCCTCAAATCTGTAAGAAGCCCTGGGAACGAGGTTGCACAATATCGGACACAGCTCCACTTATAAGGTAAACTCTGTCTAAAGACCAATACTCAAATAACCAACATCACAGTAGTGTACCTTGGTACACGCACGTTCATTCAATAACCATTTCCGTACCTCTCATTGACAGCTACAAAATAGCTCACGCACGCTTTGCGTGCCTATGTTTACAGACAAGCGCTCTTAAAAATATTATAATGAACAGCTAGTTCACAAGTTCTCTTATTGTTAAGCATTGACGATTTATGATTGCGAAAACGAACTTTGAATTCTGTTGAAGTGGAACCAACGTACTGCTTTTTGTATTTGTCACAAGCAGCCAAATAAATAACATTCTTTGACGTACAACTTAATTGTTGATTGATCTTGTAGACTCGGCCCTTAGCAAAGCTCTGAAATTTGGTATTTTGAATGAAAAAGTTTTGGCATAAATTGCATCTTTTATTACACTTGAAAGACCCTCCCGTTTCTTGCGAGTGTGATTAACACTCCCAGTGCCCCAAATTTTGAGGGAGCTAAGATTTCCTTAAGATTTGTAGTGCTGCGATAAGCTGGAGAAACCGACTTTGGTAGAAAAATCTCTAAAAGCTCTGGGGACGGTCTAAGTAAATGGGCGTGTTTTGTAACGACCCTCTGGATGTCTGGAAGAATGGGGTAGTAGTCAAACACTAAAGGAAATACTTTTTTCCTAGGCTTGACTCTTTTTGTCAAGAGTTCGGATCTCTCAACACTTAAGGCTTTTTCAAATTGTCTGTCCACTAGATCAGGGTTGTAATTTTGTGCACAAAGATGCCCTTTGTATTCTTCACATCTCTTAATCAGAAACTGATCTGCAAAACAATTGCATTTAATACGGAGAGCAACCCCATAGGAAATTGCACGCTTACAATGCGATGGGTGCGAACAGGAAAAAGGTAAATAAATGGGATGGGCTTGCTAGGGATGGGGTGTATTTGACAGTGCCCGTCAATCCCGGCGAGTAAGGGGGGGAGGGGGAAGTCAAAATAGCCCCACCCTGGACAAAGTTGTGCAAAGAAATTAAATTGTCCCTGAGCATTTGCGAGTATGTAATGGTGGTAATATTGCGAACAGAACAACAGTTTAGTGGTGAATGTGGGAAAAGAATGCAACACGTGACACTCAGATGACGTTCAGAAGGTCGGGGGGATTACCTTCTTTTTCAGTAGTTTTGAAAGGGCCGGGTGGGTAGACAAGGTGACTGTTTACTTAAGCTGGGACGTCTGAATTTATTCTGTTTTTCTGTTTACGCCTGCCAATGAATATTATTGATGTCTAGTACCAGATTAAAAGTTTATAACTTTAAAAATGAAAGTTAACGTTTAATTCCCATAGCAGATGCATAAAAGTGTATCACGATAGGGTTGGTATAGCTTTTTAAAGCTCTGACGCTATACTTAATTATTTTTCTGTTCCACCTGCCAATATTATTGTATGTCTACACTTCCGGTTACAAAGAGAAGCATACACTTGAGCAACTGAGAGAAGAGAGCTTAAGGGTAAGTGCAGTAATAAATTGTTTTGCTATAGTCAGCAGTAGTTAAAGGCTAGAGAGAAAAGGAGTGCTGCAGTACGTTGTTGAAAACAAGTCATTTTAGCTGTTAAGATGGATTTCGGGATTACGGTTTTCAAAAATCCAGCTCGAAGAAGGCAGCGAATGACCAAATCTGAAGTGAAACCACAGGTGATCTGCCCGCTGAAGCCCTAGTGAGGTGCAACCTTCACCTGAGTTTGGCGACCGAGCATTTGTGGGACAAAATAGAAGGTAGCAAATGACCAAATCTGAAGTGAAAAGATGTGGTGGTCTGCCCACTAAAGCCCTAGTGAGGAGCAAAACTCCAATTGAGTTTGGAGATCGAGCATTTGTGGCAAAAATCTAGTTGGATTTTTGAAAACGTGACGAAAACTTCAGCAAACGTCAGATACAGCTGGTTTTCTGGCTAGGGTGGGCGGAGATTTGCGAGTGGGCTTTCTGTCAAATACGGGTTGTACCTCCCGCCGGAGGGATGGGCTTGCTAGGGATGGGGTGTATTTGACAGTGCCCGTCAATCCTGGCGAGTAAGGAGGGGGGGGAGGTCAAAATAGCCCCATCCTGGACAAAGGTGCGCAAAGAAATTGAATTGTCCCTGAGCATTTGCGAGTATGTAATGGTGGTAATATTGCGAACAGAACAACAGTTTAGTGGTGAATGTGGGAAAAGAATGCAACATGTGACACTCAGGATGACGTTTAGAAGGTCGGGGGGGAATACCTTCTTTTTCAGTAGTTTTGAGAGGGCCGGGTAGGTAGACAAGATGACTGTATACTTAAGTTGGGACGTCTGAATTTATTTTTTTTTCTGTTTACACCTACCAATGAATATTGTTGTATGTGTAGTACCAGATTAAAAGTTCATAACTTTATAAATGAAAGTTAACTTTTAATTTCCATAGCAGATGCATAAAAGTGTATTATGGTAGGGCTGGTATAGCTTTAAGCTCAGACTCTAAACTTAATTATCTTTCTGTTCCACTTGCCAATACTATTGTATGTCTACACTTTCGGTTACAGAGAGAAGCAACTGAGAGAAGAGAGCTTAAGGGTAAGTAGCGGTTAAAGGCTAGAGGGAAAAGGAGTGCTGCAGTAAGTCGTTGAAAACAAAGTCATTTTCGCTGTTAAGATGCATTTCGGGATTATGGTTTTCCTGGATATCCAGGAAAACAGGAGCGAGAAAGAACGAGAGCAAAGGGATCAAGTTGGAAGTAGAAGTCGTCATGAGAGATACCGTTCATTAGATAGGCAGGTAAAGAGCAGTGCAAGAGAAGACAAACAGAAGTGGCTGGATTCTATGGGTACTGATATTTAGAGAGCTGCACATAGTGGGGAACATCTACGTATGAATCATCTAGCCTAGACGATTCTAGCCGGTCGGTGCGCTGCAGGTACATCATCTTTCAAGGGTGAGGATAGCAAACCCCTAGAAGACCGAGAAGAGGTGAAGTCACGGTGGGCTGACTACTTCAACGACCTGTTGAACCATCTGCCTCCACAGAGGAGGTTACACCGAATTGGGCCTATCGGGAGAGCACCTGGAACTTTCGGAAGATCCCCCCACTACTTGGGAGGTGGTGAAAACGGTTCAGAAGTTGAACAACACCAAGGCCTCTGGGGTGGATGGGATTGCGGTTAAAATGATCAGGCTGGGTCCAGCTAAGCTTATATCAGATCTGAATCAACTGTTCGTGAAGTTCTGGGAAGATGACACGGTTCCTGAAGACTGGACGAAAAGACTCTTCTGCAATATTTTCAAGAAGGGAGACCGTTCCATGTGTAGTAACAACCATGGAATCTCCCTTCTATCTGTTCCTGGGAAGGTGTTTGGCCTCATCATTTTGGAAAGAATGCGTGCAGTTATTGAAAGGAAACTCTGTGAGAACCAGTGGAGTCTCAGGAGTGGGGGAGGGTGTGTAGATAAGATCTTCTGCCTTCGGATGCTGATTGAGAAGTACGTTGAGTTTCAACTACCGGGGCTTGCCATCTTTGTTGATTTCAAAGCAACTTTCGACAGCATTCATCACCCTTCACAGCACGAAATGGAAAATTTACGGAGCATTACAAATTACGTAAAGGAGATCGCTTTACGGGGTTGTTATAAAGACGCGTAAAGTTGCGTAAAGTTAACTTAAATCCAACATAAAGATCACCTTTACGTCAACCTGCGTAAATTGCCTTAATGTTTTTAATCAGCGGCCCTTTGATCCCCTGTGAACTGCAAGACCCAATCAATTTGAATTGTTGACTATGAATATGCCCCCTCTCTCGACCAGCAAATTAAAGTTTTTGTACTGTCTGATAAAACAAGTCGTCTTACATGATCAACCTCTTACTAACCAGCACAAGGCAGTACTGGGAACCACCATTAAAAAGTCTAGTATTTTCCACTTGGAGAAACAAGTTTTAGGAATCCATAAAAAAAACTACGTTGACTTCAATTTTCGAACACTAAAGGATCTTTGGTCATAGACTTAAAAGTAAAGGGTTTTTTAAGAATGACTTTCTCTGTTCACTTGGTGGGAATAAAGGGGAAAAGATTAACTCTGTTTTTTTATACAAATGAAGTTTTGGTTTGGAAGACTTTAACATACATGTGCATATCCAAGCAAGACATGCTGCTAGCAAACAGATATTTGAAAAGAATGGTCCAGCTTTTCATAACTCACAATATTTATTCCTCTAAAATTTATTTTACAACCTAAGGTCATGGACAGTTTATAAATTTGAAATTTATACTTTTGTCCATGGTACAACATTCATTCCAAAACAAATGTAAGTAGGCACTTGTAAAAAGAGAAAGTGTGACTGTAACTCCATACTTACAAGTTACATAGAATGTACACATTATTGATTAAAAAACTCCTTACCCCCCCAAAAAATAAAAGTTATAAAACTGAAATCCAAATGTAAGGAAACAATTTTTATTCGGATAAAAAGCTGTTCGTCGTGTCTAAAGGTCAGGACACACTAGGCGACAAGTCGCTGCAACACGTCGCGGCAACATGTAGCTGCGACATGTCGCCTTGTGAGACTTGGTGCATTCTTGCAACATTCCATTGACAGAATTTTGTCGCTGCAATGCGTCGCACAAATTCAACCCAGTTTGAATTTGTGCGACGCATAGCAGCTTTGCTTTGTGTCTAAAGGTCAGGACACACTAGGCGACAAGTCGCTGCAACACGTCGCGGCGACAAGTAGCTGCGACATGTCGCCTTGTGTGACTTGGTGCATTCTTGCAACATTCCATTGACAGAATTTTGTCGCTGCAATGCGTCACACAAATTCAACCCAGTTTGAATTTGTGCGACGCATAGCAGCTTTGCGACAAAATATAAATTAACCAATGAGAACGGGTCATGTATTTTTGCCATATTAAATTGGAAAACTAGTCACATTCCCATTCTTCAAAATTCTCTACGTGTGCAACAAACAATTGCCTTGTGGCAGCGACTTCTTTTGTTGTAGTATGAACAGAGCGACTTGTCCCAGAGAACTGTTGCTGCGACTTGTCGCCTAGTGTGTCCCGACCTTAAAGCTGTATGTACAAATGTACATGTGAAAAGAAATTGTGGTTTCAGGAAATATCCATACCGAGCAAAAGGTTACTTGAAATGGCTGAAAGGGGGTACGGAAGAGGGGTTTGAAGGTCAAAAGCCAAAACTTGGATACCTTGAAACTAAGCCATCCTCCAGGCTGCAAATAACAGTCGGTCATCAGACATTGGCTGACCAAAATTTGCTCATTCATGATCGACAAAATCTGAATTGTAGTCGGACATGATGTCTGGACAATTTTTGATCATAAATCAGAAGTGATAACTTGTAAGTGGTAATTAATTCAATTCAACCTTTTGTTTTTGGTTGTGTCCGACCACAATTTTGTTTTGTCCGACCAAGATGGTGTCTTAGTCACTACTATTTTCAATATTTTGACCGGTCGAAAACGACACGTGACTGAACTAAAAATTGGTTTGGCCGGTCAACATGACCAGCAACTATCCAAAAATTATTTTGAGCCCTGTTAATAACTTAGCAGTGGTTTTACACAGTTATTCAAATTTAAGTTTCTGCCAGAGGCCATGGCAAGTTCTGTGGATGATAATGAATCAGACAGTACACAGTTATTCTTTCTGCTACACTGTACTCAGCAGATTGTTCGTTGAATTGGACTGACAATAAGCTTCTCAACTCCATCCATTTTCACAGACGAAGAAGCAAACTTGCAGTAACATCGCTGCACCGGCATGAAGTTTGCTGGTCCTGGTTGATTGAAACTTTGCAGCCTCCATACCTCAACAGGTCGACGGTAAAGCTCCTTCTGGGAGTCTTCTCTGTACCACTGAATACAAGCAAACACATGCTTCTTGTACTCGTCTCCAACTTTAATACAGTTAACAAATAAGAACTTTACAAAGCCAGGCCTGAGTGCTGCTGAAGGATTAATCTCCCCATTGTTTCCTGCCCATGAAGCCATGACTTTTGCTGATCGCAATGACCGGCACTCCAACTTTGAACCAATTTTTTCTCCTGCAAGATGAACAGAAACATACCGCCTTGATACTTCGCTAACCATGTTGAGCTCTATGTGCTTCTCAGGATACATCGCTTGATATGTTTCTACCAGTAACTGATGATCATCTGCATCGAGGTGCATGAGCTTATAGGCACTTGGGAGAGTTATTGATGAAATTTCAGACCAATTGATACTTCCTAGGCTTGCGCTGGTTGCAATATTAAGCAACATGGATGATCCAACAGGCATACTTTCTACTGATAAAGAGTCGCGGTACTTGTTGAAGAAAGTACTAAAATGTTCACTAAAATCCTCAGGAAGGGCAACATTGGATACAAATTGTTCAGATAGGAACTTTCTCATCAGTTGAATTTCAATAGATCTATTGTTTGTGACAGTACTTCCAAGGACTCCATTGAAGCGCTCAAAGGCAAAGCACCAGAAGCTATAAACTGGGCCATAATCTTTAATACACTCCTTAAGATGGCAGTGAAGGTGCATATTTATTCTCACATAGTCCTTTCCATAAAGAGCCTCAAACTGGCGGCAGAATTTTAACAGAAGCATGTCAGCTTTGGTCAAATCGGCATGGGAGAGTGTTGGGACTGTGAGCAGGCGGCATGCCATGACGAATGTATGCCAACAGTTCAGGTGTTCCTCTGGCAACCGGCCATGAGGTGCATAGATTGAATAAATGAGAGTCCAGTTCTTCCACTGGGATGCCTTGTACCGCCCATGATTTGAAGAAATCTTGTGTGGTAATCTACCTACCCCAGTTCCCACATCAAGGCTGTGAATCCTTTCTTCAATAACTTTGAGTTTGGCCTTTGTCAAAAGGTCTTTGTCCAACCATAGCTGAAACATCATCTTAGCAGTTCCAAGGAACAAATTGTGCATAGGGTCAATGACAGTGAAACGTATGGCATCAAAGTATTCCAGTTCAAGAAGGACACTAAAGTAACAGCCATATTGAGTGGCAAGCTTCTCATGTGTTGTCTTGTTAACTGCTTTCCGTACCATTTCAGCGTATCTTCTATGCAAATCGTTACTATGGGACTATGGGATACCTGTGAAGTATATACAGCTCATTCGCTGTGTATATGAAAACTGCGAGGCTGCTGTCATTGTTGAGGGCCAGAAAACAGACTGGTTAAGGGTTGAGACTGGAGTTCGCCAGGGATGCGTGTGATCTCCACTGCTCTTTAGTGTAATGATCGACTTTGCCCTTCGCAAGAAATGCGACAAACCATCTGCTGGGATATGTTTGAGAGAACGCAGGCGCCCACTTCTGGGAATTAAGCAATCATGGCACTTGACCGACATGGACTATGCTGATGAAGTAACCCTTCTGGAGCCTGGGAGTGACAAGGGCCAGTAGGCATTGCGCTCCCTACAGAGAGCAAAGTCAGCCTCAAGACCAAATTACATATTTACAATGCTGATGTCACCACTTCTTTCCTGTATGGCTCAGAGACCTGGGCGACAACACAGACTAAAGAAAAGAAATTAGATGGGGGTGTATTTGACAGTGCCCATCAAACCTGGCAAGTAAGGAGGGGGAGTCAAAATAGCCCCATCCTGGACAAAGTTGCGCAAAGAAATTGAATTGTCCCTGAGCAATTGCGAGTATGCGATGGTGGAAATATTGCGAACAGAACAACAGTTTAGTGGTGAATGTGGGAAAAGAATGCAACACGTGACACTCAGATGACGTTCAGAAGGTCGGGGGGATTACCTTCTTTTTCAGTAGTTTTAGGAGGGCCGGGTGGGTAGACAAGGTGATTGTTTACTTAGGCCGGGACGTCTGAACTTATTCTGTTTTTCTGTTTACAACTGCCAATGAATATTATTGATGTCTAGTACCAGATTAAAAGTTTATAACTTTATAAATGAAAGTTAACGTTTAATTCCCATAGCAGATGCATAAAAGTGTATTATGATAGGGTTGGTATAGTTTTAAGCTCTGACGCTATACTTAATTATTTTTCTGTTCCACCGCTCATTCGCTGTGTATATGAAAACTGTGAGGCTGCTGACATTGTTGAGGGCGAGAGAACAGACTGGTGAAGGGTTGAGACTGGAGTTCGCCAGGGATGCGTGTGATCTCCACTGCTCTTTGGTGTAATTATCGACTTTGTCCTTCGCAAGAAATGCGACAAACCATCTGCTGGGATATATTTGAGAGAACGGCAGGCGCCCACTTCTGGGGATTGAACAATCATGGCACTTGACCGACATGGACTATGCTGATGAAGTAACCCTTCTGGAGCCTGAGAGTGAGAAGGGCCAGCAGTCAGTCTCAAGACCAAATTACACATTTTCAATGCTGTTGTCATCCCTACTTTGCCGTATGGCTCAGAGGCCTGGGCGACCACACAGACCGAAGAAAAGAAACTAGATGTTTTCGATAACCGCTGTCTCCGTCGTATTTTAGGCACCATGTGGTTCCACCAAGTAAGGAATACCGAGGTTCGACAAAGAACTGGCCAAACCACAGCATCTCTCCTCCTCAAGAGCAGAAGGCTACGATGGGTTGGGCATATCTGCCGAATGTGTCCAGAACGGCTTCCTAAATCACTTCTGAGTCGGATACCTGAGAGTGGAAAGCGTCGAAGGGGGAGATGCCGCACCAGATGGAAGGACACCATTACAAGGGATGCAGGATATGCTGGTGTGGAGCAGGATCCAGAAGTTGTAGCGGCTGATAGGACACAGTGGTGGGACGTGCTTGCTTTATTGGTATCTTGATACCAAGTTGCCTGGATGATGATGATGAACTTTGGAATCACGGGTAATAAAATATGCACTTTAATATTTAGTGGAATGATCCGGCCGGCGTGCTATACTGTAGTTTGCGTTAGTAGATGCAGTTGAATGGCGCCTGTGTAGTCGCGCGGTATGCAGCACTCGCTACCCAAGGGACTCGTCGTAAGCCATGTGTGTGATTGTGAAGTGGTTTAATTGCAATGGACACACGTTTCGTTAAAGTACTTTTACTTAACCTGTAAAACAATATCTAACAATTAGGGTGTGATAGTTAAAGTTGAAACAAAGAAAACACTGGATGTAGCGAATTTGCACCTCGCCAAAAGCGAATGTTTTTGGGTCACATGCGTAAAGAACGAGGCATAGTCATATTTGCATGGTTTCGGTGTTTTGTTTGTTTCGAGTGCCCATCTTGTTTTGGGCTTACTCATACTCGCATTAGCCCTGTGTTCGGTTTGATTCATAAAATCGTATGTTCTGGGGTCACATGCTCAAAGAACAGGTACAGTCATCCTTGCATGGGCTCAGTGTTTTGTTTGTTCCGGCGTCCCTCGTGTTTTGGGCATAAGCATACTCGCATGGATTCAGTGTTCGGTTTGTTTCATGTAACCGTATATTCTGAGTCACGGGCTTAAAGAACGAGAAGGCATAGTCATACTTGCATAAGCTCGTTGTTCTGTTTGTTTTGGCACGGGTTTTCGCTAAAAGTCGTCTAGCTAATTGTTTGACGTCTTGTGCGATACGCTACCGCGCGCAATTTGTTGGCTTACAGAACGAGGATTTGGCGGGTTTAATACTGCAGGAATGAGATGCAGTTTCACCAGTTGCAGGCCTTGTACGACTCGTACGAGTTGACTAGGGTCCTTCCTTAATAAGATGCAGTTTCACCACTTGAACAAGTGGTACGACTCGCACGAGTTAACTGAGCCTCTGCCTTAATGAGATGCAGTTTCACCACTTGAACGAGTCGTACGACTGACGTACGAGTTGACTGTCCCCTGCCTTAATGGGATGAAGTTTCACTACACAAACGAGAAATAACCATTCATGCTATTTCCCTGAAAGATACCGCATCACGACTTGAAACAATCGAACGAACTGTAGCCGTTGTTTTACGACTTCTACGGTTAGTACGAGTTGAATCACCACTAGCTACTTTCACGACTTGAGCAAGTGGTGAGTATTCGACATGTTTGAGATTATGGACTAACCAGAGGGCTAATGGCTATTGGGACGAGAAATTATTTTCAGCCAATTTAAAGTGTATATGACACGAAAAATTTTTCTTCGGTTTTTGATTGTTTATGTGTATAAAAAACGATTCTAAGCTTTAAACCGGCATCAAACTTTTGAAACGTACTTTTTTCGCGGTGAAAATAGCACAAATTTGACTTCAAAAGTGTCGCCGTCTCGCGCGGCCAAAATGACACGTGATTAGCTAATGTGACGTCAATCAACTTGATAACAAAAACAACATGGCGTCAAAGTGGAAGGAACTTGGCAGAGTTGGGAAAGGTTTCTCGTAGCTTTAGCGCCTAATAAGCAGTGGTTTGCGTATTCCTTTTGACGATATGGAGGAAAAGTACTCAGTATTCCTCGGAACCAGCATTTTGGGACAAGGGAATCGAAATAATTGTGTCGAAGGAGATGCAAGATCGAAGCACTCAGGCTACTCGAGATTTTGATTTTAACTTGAAGATATGGTTACGAACGAGCATTGTTTTATAAGGATCTGTCTCGATAAGCAAAGAAGTTTTACTGCAAAGCCCAGGGATGCTTTTCATTCGCAAAGCAGGACAGGTACGATAGCGTGGTCTGACTTTCGATTGTACAGGCGAACAGAGCTGCCAGTACAGTCTTAAATGAAATTTGTTTTTATTCTTCTCAGGACTTTAGTGAGACATTATGATTTCAATATAATTTCAAGGACGATCGCCTACTCATAACATTTTTACACTGGACTGTGCATACACTACTTTAACCTGACTGCACTGGATGTAGGATTTTAACTTAAATAAATCACCTTTTTAGCAAGACAAGAGTTCAGGATTTTGTTTGACTCTTCCTGTGAGGAGGCTGTAAATGCCTCGAGAGTGAAAATAGAAAGAAAATCAAGAGATTGCTGAAAGAATTCCAGGAAAATGTCTCACTTGGTTATATTTGTTTATGGAGACAAACATTTTCTAGGAGTTTGTTTAATCCTTTGTCTACATATCACGTTTTTTACCAATCAGTCTGAAATAAATTCCCTGCCTTTTCACTGATGACGTGACCTGACCTGATTTACATCAGCTTGCCAACAACAAAAATCCCTGTTAATACCAACAGCTGCAACTAAGCTAGATCCATCCAAGCCTCGAGAAATCTAGATTGGGTGGTTGTTGATACTGACACAGGGCATTCAGACCCCCCCCCCCCCCCCCCCCTTGCTTTTTGGTCAGATGAGTAAACATGGAATCATTATCTCTTGTTGCTTTATGTTTGGTGGTGGTTCTGATAAATCAATAAATATCAACTATCAAAATTGAAGATCAAGTGATGATCACAGAAGGACGTTCCTTCTGTTGCAATGATTGTGACCTATTGTCAACAAGAACGATACATTACATTGTATTTAATTTACTATTTTAGAAACTTCCCATATAGGAATACTTAGATAAATTGTTGTTGTTGTTGTTGTTGTTGTTGTTTGTGGTTGTACTGCCACTCCTTGTTGGCTATGACGAAACAGGTACACTATGACATGATGTTACAAACACAATAATTATTCCTAAGTAAAAATTGACCGGTGATTTGATACCACAAATGCCCCAAGCTTTAACTCTGTCTCCAGTTATTAGGAACTATGGTATTAATTTAGGCGCTCCATACAGGGCTTCCACCTCTTTCGATCAGAATCAGGCTTAAGCAGATTAAGCTTGCGGGGCCAGCCCAGTGTCAGGAACCTGTATTGTGTGCGTGTGTGTGTGTGGGGGGGGGGGGAGGGGGATGTATGGATCCTCATCACTGTGTCTGAGTGATACATATGCTTTGGTAATCGCCCAGTTAATAATGATTATTATTGATAAAGATAATGATTATTATTGATGAAGATTGATGTTGATTTCCACTGTTCATAGGAAAATTGTCAATATGGAGACCCACTGTTGATTTGCAAATGTACTCATCAATTGTCAATTCCTGTTGGTTTATTTATAATTAAATGTTAGTTTCAGAAGAGTTTGATGTGCTGCGCTCCCCTCCTGTGGTATTAGAAACACCAAAAGCTATTTAAGAAGCTCAAGGACACCAGTTATTTTAAAAGCTACTGAACGTGATTATGATTCAATAACAGTTCTACAATATTGGGAAACCATACCCACTGCAAAACAAAACAAAATGAACTGTATTCTAATGTGAAATGTGACATTGCCTTCATGGTACTGAGTTGTTTAAAGAATTACTGAGCCAAGATTAATATTAGTGTTAATACCCTAATATTGATACTCTAGATAGCAATAGTCTTAAGCTGCTATATTTTCTGAATCAGCCAGTGATATGGCAAGTAGCATGCGAGCCGAAGTCAGTTTCAGTGCCACTTGTAAAGTAAAGCGTAGATAGATTCTAATTGCAGGATAACACGGTAGTGGAAATAAATGTCTTTTCTGGCCTGGACGTACATTGCGTACGGCCATTATCAACAAAACGATTTCGTCATTGGCTTTTCTCTACACTCTGTAAAAACATACTTGCTTGCTGCAGAAACCATTGAAACTAAGGCCAGGCTGGGAATAAACTCTGGGAACTCGTAAATCGAAAATCCAGCGCACTCTCTATAAGAACGACGACATTTTTTGCGGTCGTAAAACATCAAAACAATCGGCGATACTGCCGAACAATGTCAACATTTTGAGGCGATTTGTAACAAAAACACTGCGTTCGCGGGAACGCAATCAAGTCGATTGACGTCACTATGCGGTAAATTCGGTCCCAGACCCCGGAACAGTTTTGAAGGGAAAAATAGGGTCTTTTGCCCGCGAAAAAAGAGGTTTTTAAAAATTTCAGACAGGTTTTCAGTTAAGTATCGTTTTTTTATACACGTCAGACTCTCAAAAACCGAAGAAAAAAAATTCGTGTCATATACACTGAATGGTAGGTTTCATCAGGAGGGCTTTCCACTCGGAAATATCAAGACAAGACAAAATAAAACATAGTAATATGGGACAGAAGCATTCAATAAAAACTGTCACACATTTATTGTGAGTCAGTACGAAAATCAAGAAACAATCTTAACAGGTAAACAAACAATCAAAGACGGAAGGCGCCAGACATTTTTTTTTTCGGCTGTACCACGCAAAACTGACACTGGTTTACCTGCACTCGTTGTAGCTCTGTGTTCCAAAGGCTCCAAATGTTCAGGTACAATTCGGATGCCATGTCAAAGGAGTTGAATTGCTTTCCCATTGTTTGAGCGTTGTTTTTACCATTCTGTCCGCAACCTCTAAACCGAGAACAACTGCGCTTTGTGTTTTGTGTTTAACAAACTAAGATGGTGAATTCTGACGTTCCTCACAACAGTCATCTTGTTTCTGAACTGCATAGAAATTACCTGTTCAAGTTTAAATCCTGTCTTCAGTTCGATCAAACAGGCACATGATGGCGCCGTTGTGCGAAGGGATTTTGATTACAAACTTGTTCGGTTCAACTCCCGCAGCTAATTCCGCAGCTAAGAATTATGGTGAAATCGTACAGCTACGGTCCGCATTGAACGATAATTTAAGCAGTGTTTCAAGAAAAATAAAAACCGTACTACATTTGAGAGCCAACAACTAGAAGATGTTTTGCAAAAAGCTTATGCCACTTCGTTCACTTCGGAGCAGTTTCATTGATTCATTCAGCTTTGGAAATAAACGTTGCAACGCTTCGCAAGGTTTTGCGGTTTTTTCGTTCAGTCATATGACCGATTCTTGTTCCCTTTTTACCTCTTTTTTCAGTTTTCTTTCTTTCTTTCTTTCTTTCTTTCTTTCTTAATTTTATGACAATTACAGTGGTTGAATTTTTTAAATAAAATTAACAATTTTACCACAGAAATTTTTTTTTCGCGGTGTGAGTCTATAATAAATTGATCACAAGCATTCGCGACAAGCATTCATGACGCGAGCCTTGGTATGGACTCTCATCTTCCACGGCTAATTAGAAAACGAGAAACTGATAAGATGTGGTAAAAAACACTTTATTAACTTTTTCTACCATTGTCTTAGAAAAACTAAAGGTAAATAAACGTGTTTCTAGTGAAAGAAAATGACTCGAATTTATACAAATTTCTCGATGCTAATCGCTAACACCCAAATAGGGCCTCAGCCAAAACACGTGTTCACTTGGGAAAAATGTCTCGTTGTTTCGGTTGATGACTTTATTTGCCTTTTTCCTTTATTAGAGCATGGTCACATCCACTCAGCCAATCAGTGTCCAGCATTTCGATGCTCTATATTCCATAAACTGTCTTAAATTATGTAAAGTGGTGGGGCTTTGAAGCACAGGGAAATTGTGGGGTAAAATTAGTATTCACAGAGAATTTCTACATTCATTAGTAGCTCTATATGGTCATTAGTATGCTCTATCTCATAGAGCACACTAATGAGGCATTGTTTTCCCTTGTTTGGAAGCCTCATTAGTATGCTCTATATAGAGAATACTAATGACTAAGTAGAATTTACTAACGAATGCACAAATTCTCTGTGAATATTTATAACTAAAACGATAAAATCAACAGATTCAACGGCGATGTCAGAAACACTCATTATTTTTTGTGTTTTCACAAAAAAATGCAATCTTACGGTGTAATATGTAATAGCATAGCAAACAGCAAACCGAAAGATAAACCATTACTTTACATGAAATACGAAATGTTCAGACCTTACTTGAAATAGAAGGACAGACTTGTTTCTCCGTGTTTGCCGGACTACGAGTGTTGTACTTGAACTTGACTTTGGCCTCTTGGCTTTCCCTGCGGGTTCCCCACTTGCTGGTGGTGGTGGTTGTAGCGTGTCGAAGACTGCTTTCACCAATGTAAATCTAGTAAATCTTTACTGGCAATCACTACCTCGAGCTCCAATTTTCCATAGATTGTAGTCTTGGCTACCAAAGCCATATACCAGGATGCTTTCTTTGCTCCTGAATTTTGCCATATTTTCGTGTGCAACTATGCTGCTCAAAACGGTTAAATTTCAAAAATCTGTTAAAAAATCTGGTTTTTATGGAATTCAAATTTGGCAACATAAACGTATGAGGGAAATACTCTGCTGATTGTTTTGATTTTTCCGTTACGACGACTTTATCATTCTGATGCCTCAGGAGCGCGTGAAAACGACTCGAAAGTGTCACCACAGGCTTACCATCCTCTGTTTGTGTTGCGGACCTGTGCTAGCTGTATATAATGGCCTAGCAAAACAAACTGAAACTTATTTAGGAAGACCTTTACTGTGACAAAGCTTGGCAATTTTCGAATTTTCTATCTTGAACAGTTGTAGTCGACAGCTACAGATAGCTGCTCTTAATGTCTCAGCGAATATGTACTCTATCGATCTGAATGAAACAAAAAATTCAAAGTAAAGATCTGCTCTATACGACTTCTTAAGTAGTCTGTCACGCAACGCTCCGCTCTCGCAGAGAGAGGGTGCAGAGACAATTGTCTGCGCATGCTCGTAATTTTAGCTAGTTTCCTAGCTAATCGCTACTGCGCATGAACAAGGAGATAAGACGAATAAGAAAACAGAGAAGGGAAGGGGAGCGCTGGCGGACGATTTTTTTTGTGCGTTCGGCAAAAAGAAAATAATATTTCCCGAATTCGATAGTGTTTGCTCCATGTTTGGTTAGTTGCACTGAGCGATTTCCTCATGCAGTTCAGATTATTTTTTCAGAAGAAACAGTTGCTGCGAGCGTTACATGAATTCTTGCAGTACAGAGAAACAGAGGAGTTGTGGTCAATTCAAAAACACTGGATACGGGAGCCGTGAGAAGGCTAAAGCTTGAGTAATTACGAGGACTAACTGCCAATTTTGTGGTATTTGCTGTCGATCAAAACATTTTTCTCAATCTTTTTTGTAACGCTGTAACTAAAAACCTAAATGTTTTTGGAATTTTACCAACTGGCAGTCTTCCAACTGCTTCTTTATAGGTTAGTTAAAGAAAAATATATATGAAACTTTCAGAACGTTATATAGTTGTAATTGTTGTGCCTTTGCATCAGTAATGAAGGGCCTCGTTTAGGCTATCCAACATAGGCTTCACAGTGTTTTCCATCGGCGTTGGAGACGAACGCGCACATTTAATGAGCTCTCTATAGTTTATCGCTCACCTCTCGAAACTCGCAGAATTCGCATCCATACTATGTTGTTTCCAGAACCAAAAGTAAGCACACATCAGCCAAAAAGTTCGTAATTTGCATAAATAGAAATATTTGTAAATTGCCTTTACAGTTTTCTCTCTTAAACTGATTGCCGTTAGCTAGAATAATAATTCTTTTTGATGTTCCAGTGAGATTTAGGCTGAATAAACATTTCTGTTATTAGATAAGAAGGCTGAACCTCGGTCAAGTTTCAGTCGTTTTTAACTTTCAACGAGCAACAGCTTTGTTTTGTTTTTCCTGGTCTATTTCACGGTTATTCACGTGCAATGGATATTTATACACGCTGCGCTTGTGTCCTCTCGTGCATTTATAATTCCTTCTCATAATAATAAAAAATTTTCGTCTTCTGAACTTCTTCCTGGAGTCTATTTTACATTACTCTTTAAATACTGACTGACGTTTTAGGATTTTAATTACGGATTTAATTACACTGGGGCCGAAAAATGAAGAGAAACAAGCTCAGAAGACGAATATATATTTTTTTATTATGAGAAGGAATTATAAGCGCACGAGAGGACACAAGCGCAGCGTGTATAAATATTAATTGCACGTGAATAACCTTGCAATAGACCAGGAAAAACAAAATAAAGCTGTTCGGTCGTTGAAAGTAAACAACGACTGAAACTTGACCGAGATTCAGCCTTCTTATATAAATACCAGAAATGTTTATTCAGCCTAAAACTCACTGGAACATCAAAAAGAATTATTATTCTAACGGCAATCAATTTAAGAGAAAAATCTGTAAGGGCAATTTAGAAATATTTCTATTTATGCAAATTACGAACTTTTTGGCTGATGCGTGCTGCATTTTAGCAGTTTTTAAATATAAATATCTTAAAATCGCAGCCACCTAGGAAGCTCAACGTACATTAAGAATGTTTTGATATCATAAAAGATCCTTCAACTTAATAGAGAAAGTGTTAAGTTTTATCTTTCTTAAAAAATTGGAGAAAATTGCAGGAATGACCAAAATCAGCCCGTAAAAAATGAATCATGATTTACATGAAAACGCCCTTACAGACTTTTCCCTAATTTCGCATACAAGTTGTGTAGGTTGAGTAGTTCAAATAGTTCAAGTTTCTTCATAAAGTGTCTGACTAGTTTTCGAGATATTCGACATTATTTAAAATCAGGGGTTGTCCATTACCGTTGCTATGGTGACAGCTGTTGCTAGGAAACCAGCGTGAAAATAAACTTTGATCATATGTTGAAAAGGCGGTGTAGTATCAAGGAAATCGAAGTTTACCTTCTATGCGAAATTTTGACTACAAAAGATACACTCCAAGGCCAAAAAAACTGTTGCGAGCCTCCTTAAACAGTTTGCAACAGCAGAAAACAATTTTAATTTTAAAGAGCCAGTGTCACCCAATGTGCTTTGCGTTCGTGTGTTTTCGTTTTGAAACAGCTTTTAACGTTTGGCTGACGCGTTTGCCGGACTTTTCGCGAATTATGCTGTGCCGCACTGCCCTTTCAGCGAGAATTAGTAGCCTCTCAAAATGAAAATACATTCATCGCTAGATGTTACTGGAGGAACAACTCTCGATCTGACTTTGTAGTCAACGCGTATTTAGCCATTATAGCAACCGATCGATTGATCGATCGATTGATCTCGATGGACGTAAAACCAGAGTAGCGACTTCTACTCGATATAAAAACAAGACAAAAACAAGTAGTAAGAATATTGAAGTCTTCATCGCTAGATGTCACTGGAGCAAACTACTCTAAGATCTGACTTCGCATTCAATGCGTATGGATCTATTACAGTCCGATCGGTTGATCGCGCGATCGATCGCATCAGCCGATGTCGATGGACGCAAAACCAGAATAGCCACTTACACTTACACTTACACTCTTACACAAGAGTAATAATAATTAAGCAAAACAGCACAAGCTCATGACCATAAGTATTATTTTGGAGCAGGCCCGTAGCTGCTGTGAAGTTGTGGTTAATTAACGTTTCTTCTGTTTTCATCTGGCAACGCGAATGTTGTATTATTTCGGCAAACGCAATGTCAGTACTATTGCTGAAACCCGTAGATGATTTTCTTTCTCTCCGCTACTGATACACGGACTCCTTCAGCCGTACAACTTTGGTAGAGCCCGGAAGACTCAGCCTTCGCCTCAGCTTTCCTGAACCCTACGAAGCATTCAATTTAAAGATCTCCTTCTCCACAGCGAAAACACTTCAGAATTCGGAAACATACTACTAAGCACTGTGATAAATTTTGGCCCTACTTCTATTATGATATGAAATAAAAAATCTGGGCGATTCAAGCTCGCGCTGACAAAAAGAAAAATTCGCGAACCAGTGTTGCCAAAATTTGCATAACGAAATGAATGAAATGAAAAGTAGTAGTTTGGTGAGCTCAATTTAGAGGATTTTATTTACTGAAGACACACAAAGAATGAACTTTATCACAGTGTTTATTTCAATTCGATATTAGACACACCAAGACCCATTTTAAGCCTCTGTAGTTTACCAATTTTTGCCTTTTTCCGAAGTGCGCAAAATGCCTTTGTTTCAAAGAACCACCAAACCATATAAATAAAGCAAAACTCCATGCAATTCCCATTGATAGTAAGTAGAAGAGTATTGCTATCATTTAAGATTAAAATTGTTTTCTGGTGTTGCAAACTGTTTAAAAGCAAGCGCTTTCAATTTGTTTAATTTTAAGCCTGATTATTGTGTAATAAATTAAGCAAAACCGTTTTTCCGAATTTCCCGAAAACAATAGAATTCCACAAGGTTTAAGTAATATTTTCGAAGATAGCTCCCCAAAAGTGTTCTTCTGGCAAGTTATCAAGTTATCGATTTTCTGAGCTTGTCCGCCGATTCTCGATATTTACAGTCAGAGCCTCTTAATTATTATTTCGTCGCTGTAGAATTTATTTTTTAAGTCAGCGTAGTAAGAAAATTCACTTCTGGTCAACCTTGTTTCCAGCGTCCTCTCTCTTCCGCCCTCGAGAAAGTGTCGTGGTTTCGGCTGGTCATGTGACTACTCTTGGCAAACAGCTCCCCACCAGGGTGGACTCGCCAGAAGCGAATGCGCATCTTTTAATCTTTTAAAACAGACATGAAGACAAAAGAATGGGAGTCATTTAACACACTTTTTTTTTTTCAAACACAGGCTCTGTGGAAAAATCTACAGTCACCTGCGGCGTTTTAGAAAGACAAAAGATGCAGATTTTCCATCAACAAAATATTTTACAGTAAGCTCGATCTGTTTTGAATTCCCCGTACGCTTTTGATTTGAAGCCGTTCGTACTGCCCGAACAAAATGTCACAATTAAAAAACACACTCATTTGTTGGCATAACCTTTCTTTATTGGCCTTGATAATGCAATTTATGTATTTTGTCTGTAAGCTTCAATATAATGGTATAATCATGCAGACCAGAGTACAACCTTTCTTGTTAACAAAGCTCTTTAATATATGTTTATTTCACATATTCATGTTCAAAGCCCTTTACGTTCTTTAATTTAGCAAAGCATAATTTTTATTTGGCCACTGTTTTGTGGCAAGAAAAGTCCACCGGTCAGTCGGCGGTGTAAGACCAAATTCGCCTAATCGAGCGACAGGAATAAAATGTATTTATTACCTTCAAATTCTGATGACTGGTGGTTTCATTTCGGTTAGCGTGGGGTATCTTCACGATCGTGTCGTTTGCTTGTCTTGCGTGCGGTTGCCGAAACTTCTGCTGCCCCTTGGAGATGCCAAAAATAATTTTGTCCTTCCTAACAAGGGCGGCGGCTGTCCTTGTTGCAAGTTTGTTATGTTGTGCGGACTGGTGCTGACTATGGCGATGGTGCTTTGAAATTCCGAGACTCGTAAACGTGTTTTTCTGAGTCGAAAAGAACATGGACCGCTTCCAGGCCGAACGTCCTTGTGTAAAGAAGAAATACGTGGCTATAAAAGGACTTCTTATTACCACAAATATTCCTGAAAAAGCTCACAGCACTTCTGGTACATTATTCTGACAATAGTGACAATCTTACACTTTGCTACCCCTCCCCTATCGCACATTCTTGTTACCACCCAGATTTTGGGTGCCACATGACCAACCGAAACGAGGGTACTATGAGAGAGAACCCTGGGAACGAGGTCGACTTCTGGTGAATAAACTTAGCGCTTTGTTAGGCGCGCGGGGAACACTCAAGTTTCAGCGAGAAAACAAAAGTCGCTACATAACAGAAATGTTTTTCGGCTGGGTCCCTTAGACGGTATTTTCCGCGGAGAAAACGACAATCGGAAATACCGCTGCGTTCGCATGCTACGATTTCCTCTGAAACTGAGCCTAAAAGGGTTACTCGCATTCACCATTTCAAGCTACACAACAACAACAACACAATACACCTACTATTCAATTACTAAACAGCGGTTTTCAACATTAATTGCATCTCCCAACCCGCGTCTCCGCCCGCACTTCCTAACCATTGGTTACTGCTAGTTTTATGCTATTACTTTTTTATAGTGTTTTTATATTGCTTTCGTGGTATTTATATACTATTTTCATGCTATTTTTATACTATTTTCGTGCTATTTTTGTACTGTTTTCATGCTATTTTTATACTGTTTTAATACTATTTTCGTGCTATTTTTCCGCTGTTCTTTATACCATTTTATACTATTTCTACACTATCTGTATACTACATTTACTACTAGTGTACTATTTTAATTGTATGTTCTATTCCAGTACTTGTCCCCTGATTTTAAAGCTGATTAAAGTACTACTAAATTATATTTTTAAACAGTAAATTTCAACAGGTTTTACTGATTTTTTATCACTTCAGTATACAGCACAGGGCAAATTAAACTTAGAGAAAATGGCACTTTCGCCTGCGAAGTATTATTCGGACGCTTTCAAGAATCACCCAGAACTTATTTTAGGAAGCTTCTATTGTCTCTTTCTAGACCAAATAGATTTAAACCTAGAAACGCTTCGCTTATGGTTACTTAAATATTTTTGGCATTTCGATCTGTAACTAGAGACGGGCAACAAAACGAACAAGAAAACATTCCAAACTGAACTCACTCATTGAAACGGCGATTCTAACTTTAGTCGCTAAATTGGGACAGGAATGGCATTCACTTTAAATGAAGAAACTAAAAAATACAACAATATAAGGAAGGTAAAGTATTCCACAACTGAAAAAAAAACATATAGAGCTTTACACTAAGACTATAAACTTAATATTGACGACAGAGCGACTCTTCAGTTGTTGGATGATAAATTAGGAATCAGTCAAAACAACCCAATGTGCGGTGCCGAAAAACAGCCTAGATTGAAAAAACCACAGAGACTCAGTCTATAATAGTCACGATTTCTACTTTTCGAATAAAATACACCGACTGCGACAAAAAAATGCTCAAAGATAAATATTGAAAATTACGCACAATACTTCAAAACAGGGCTTCAAAAGGAGATGTATTTATCATGGGTTGCGTAACCCTCTGAGATGTTATGTTACAATTGGTCGTTGGTATATATAGTGCGTTGCCTTCAGTGATATTCATTCGAGTCATACGTCCGTCCCTTTAATTAAATACCCAGTGACTAAGGGTGATAAATTTTGTCTTTCATATTTGTATTTACAAAAATATTATAAGGTTTAGTATATTTATACTGCTGTTATACGAGCTTGTGTTGAGATTGTTATTTGCTTGATATTTTCTTTGTATTATGCTTGTAGACTCAATTAACATATAGGTTGATTGTAAGACATAATAAAGAGAGAGGGTCGCATACGGCTGGTGTTGACACACTGCAATAGTGGTTGCTTATTACATGATAAATGTTCTATATTTGGTTGAGCGGTGAGCGAATTAGAATATAAATTAAGCTGCCTACAGTCATCAGATTGTTCATTAATAAAAATTCCTGAATAAACACAGAAAAGGGAAGAAACCTTCACAAACATGAAAATTCTTTCACATCACAGGCTGAGCCCAAGCTGACTTTGAGAGCTGCGCATAAATTAGACTGTTTCTTCCACGTTATGCATAATAATGACATCGGCATTTAAGAGTTTGCATGGAAATGCTACAAAACGTCTCAAATTGCCACAAATCAGAAAGTAGTCGAAATAAAACTAATTAGCCTTATTTCATTGTTGTATTGGTCATTATCAGTTGGCTTCCTGGGCTGGTTTGAAGTTTTTTGGACGAGAAATTGAGGTTTTTATCTTTCATTTTTGCTGAACGTTTAGAATTAATTAAAGGCAGGAAACAGTTGCACACTGCACCTCACTTGAAGTTCGCTAAATTCCATCACAATGAACGAATCACCCTAAAACTTCAAATGTGTATTCTTGGGTCTTTAGCGTACCTCCGTTCTTTGTCATGGGTTCTGGACAGATCATTTTGTAAGCTGCCGAAGACCCCTCTTAAATACGAAACTCGCCTTACCTGGTATGAGTTTTCATTTGAAGAGCACGCATGAATCCCTGCGAGCCGCATTTCGACGACAAAATTGCCCTCAGCCGGGGAGAGGCTGTCTGTGTGTGCCTAGGGTGATACGCCCGTTAGCCTTAGAAAGCACGTTACTGTTTTCCTCTAGCCAGCAGAAGTTGCAATTCGTTTCCGTTTGTGTTGGTGTTATTATCGGCTTGCTTTTCACCTATCACTAACCTAACTCCTGTATCCTTTTGTCGAAAATAAGCAAGAATCAGTTGGAGTTATGTATTGGTCAAATCGAAGCTTCATCATCCCCCCGGGTATTTGACACTGTGCATCGTGCCCGGGGAGAGGGGAATTTGAACGTTGCCTTGAAAGGGTGGAGAATTTGAACCAGATTTATCTCTTGTTCTGGCGTAATATGCCCTTGCGTTTTTTGGTTTTTTTGCAAGGTATGACGGATTTACAAGGCAGAATTTTGCCTTTGTTCCTGAATAACTCTTTCAAAAGGGTCTTTAAAAGAAGTTTGAAGGTGTCATTACGGTACATCTCCCTCTGAAAAGCGTTAATAGTGTTTGATTGAAGACGAAATTTGCTCTTTGAGGAGAGGTATTTCTGTAATAATTAGTCAGGCATTTGAACGGCTTTTTGTGCCCCCGAGTTTAAAAGTTCAAATGCCCGGGGGATTGCCCGGGGGGGATGTTGAAGCTTCGATTTGACTGATACATTAACGGGTCACAAAATAACGAAATTGAAGGGACATAAGGCCCGGGATAAGGACAAGGCAAATAATGTAAAGCACCCTTAAGGGAGGAGAGTGGAAGGGGGGGTTAGGGGGTGAAGGTTAGGTTATCCCTTATCCCTATGCTTTGCTGAGAAACTTATTAAACGCTTATCCCTAGATGTTTTGCTTTTGTGTTCATGATAGCATTGGAATTGTTCAATTTCAACACGTAAGAAATATTGATGTACTTCAGCTGAATTGACTTAAATCTGTAGAGGAATTGGTAAGAGTTTTAAAACATAACATACATTTCTAAGAATAAATGTCAATCACGCGCTATAATCGTTAAAAATAACTAAAGGGGCCTCAAATGTACATGTATTATTTTTGTCTGGGTAAAATCGATGAAGACAAAGAACTGAGAACAGAGAAATCTGAGTAACTCGGGTCCAAACTAGAGGTTTCGGGATTCCCATCACATGCATCAGCTTGAAACAGTTTGTGGTGACAGTAATTGGTTGTTAACTGATAGTAGTAGTCTCACTGAAAACTTGAACTGGTCTCATGACAGTATAATTCGAGTGGAGTATAGGATATTTTCGTGATATGACCCGTAAGTTCGTATTTCTTTGGCACTGATATGGCGACACGTAAACGTTTTATCAAGAAGTGGTCATTCGTTATTTGTTCTTATCAACATCCGTGAGGTAAGAACTGAGTTTTATTTTGTGATTTTGCACTCACCGACCAATGAATAACGAGGAACAGAAATTTTAGAAAAGCAGAGTTGATAACATAAATTGGCAACCGCGAAGTCGGGGTGGCGAATGGTCTTACCAAAAATTAGGGTCCCCCAAAATATCAGCCTCGCAGTCTCGAAGTCTCGAATTTTCGGCAAAACAGTCTCGAAGTCTCGACCTATTTGGACCTAGCCGTCTCACGATCTTGATCTTTTTGACAAGAATCTACCTAGAATCTAAAATGAATCTCGAAGTTCTGATCTGCTTAGGTAACATCTTCAGTTGCCCGAAACTGATCTGAAAGTCTTGGGTTCGATTTTTTATGCCCTAAAATGTTTTGAGCTTGCATTTAGGAAACTCTAAAAGCTCGGTCTTGCAATTTAAAAATTTAATGGGTCACGGGCTCGCACAAAGAAACGATCGTCTCACCCTTTCATGTGTAGCCTGTCCTGGGGGGGGGGGGGGTATTCCCATATATAAACTATAGGGGTATATGCCACTGTAAAGGGTAGGAGTTTTAAGCAGTTTTGTATGGGATATTAGGGTATAGAAATCAAAGAGATTTGGACTATAGAGGACGCTATCATTTTTCGGGAAACGTCTAAGTTGTATAAAGATAATTTGGTCTAGAATATATCTTGTAGTTCAATTTTATCCTTGGTTCAATTTTTATCTTTCTTTGTTCTTTTTTATGCAAATATATGACAATGAATACAAAACAAAAGAAAATAAAAATTGAACCAAGGATAAAATTGAACTACAACATTTATAGTGATTGACACTTGGCGAGTCTGGGGTACGGGTAGAGTAGGGATATTTAGTGCTTAGTTCAAAATAGGGTGGCTCAATGCAGGTGGGCATGGTCTGGTCTCAGAGTCTTAGCGGTTCCGTCCCCACCCACAAAATTTGATAGAGTACTCCCCCCTCCCCCGTCTGGAACCCGTCGTCAGAGCTAATCTGACAAATTTGATGATGAGTTAACGCTTGAAAGGCCAGGCTTTAACATGTTTAAATTTCTTTACGGTGGGTAATTTACCTTATCGACCCAATTAATAAATCCAATCTTTCGTGTTTCAGTTCCTAACCGACGTAGCACGACAGTTTCTTTAGAAACTAACCGTTTATTCATTTTTGTTAAGGCTTATTTATTTGCCGTGACATGTTCAAATGTTTTCTTATTTAATTTTTACAACCCTCTCCCGGTGGATACCTCTTTTTTTTGTCGGTGCTGGACTGGGTATGGTCCCCGGGGTTTCTGTAGTACGCAGGATATACAGTTTCGCTAAGTAAAGTTTTAACGGAATATCCTTTTGGAACTGCTTGAAGTTTATCACAAACGAAGGTCTTAAGTAAGAACCTTTATATTATATATATTTTCTTTACACAGCGATTGACATAGGCTCCGTCATCGGCGCAAAACAAAATCAAAGAATAAATTGAAGCCACAAAATGAAGCAATATCTTGTAGTAAATAGGTTTGGAAAACTAATAGTGTCTTTAAAAAGAGACAGGGTTTACAGGGTTGCCAGCGACACCTCCCTACGCAAATTTACAATAAATACACCCCCCCCCCCCCCGCTTCAGGCCATCCTCCAAATAACCTTTCACTTGGATCATTTCTCTGGCCCTGGGCTATCTCTCATCGAAGAAAATTGGTGTAATCACATATGTACCTCGTGTTGACCCCAATTAATGTCTGCTCGCTCTTAGTCACTTGTGAGGACTTTTTTTTCCGTAACTAAAAACGGGCATTAAAACACACCTATCGTCAAATTCGTCTTACAAACGTACAAAAAACAGTAACAGAACATCTTCCTATGGTTTTCTTCTACAGTTTGACTTAGTATGTAACCAAGGCTACCTTGCTTGGTTATCAGACTATGCTGTTTTTCGGTTTGGCGCTTGGCTCTATCATTCTAGGTTTCCTTCCTGACAAATATGGGCGCAAAAGTGTTCTCTTCCCTTCCATGTGTGTGGTGTTGGTCGTCACGTTTGCAATGGTGTTTGCACAATCGTCGTGGGCTGTCCTTCTCTGTTGCGGCATCATTGGATTTTTTGAAGTTGTCTGTTTTCTGTCAATGCTCGTCCTGACGACTGAACTGGTAGGGCCTGAGAAGCGTGCACTGTCAGGGACCTGGTCTTGATTTATTTCACAGGAGCACTGCTTATTTTGGCACTTAAGGCCTATTTTGTACGTAACTGGCGCACACTGGTGATCCTGTCATCAGCTCCATGGATCTTCGTCCCATGTTTCTGGAAGTCGAAGTTTGCACATAAAACATAGATTTTTTTTTTGCAATAAAAAGCTTTATTGGTGTTAGTGCTTGCAGTACAAGAAAAAACAATAAACTAACAAGAAGAAAAAAATAATAAATAAATAATGAAGGTTTTTGACGTCCGTTAAAATTACTTTTACATACAGTGCATACATTTATCGCTAAACTTACTTATACAAGGGTCTAAGCTGAAGAAAACATAGAAATAGTAGTATTAAAAAAAACTACAAAAGATTTCCATATATTTCTTTGCAATCAGGCAGTTTGTTATTTTGGATTGCGATTTCTCTTTGTATATTAAGTTTTTCTTTTAGGAGTGACAGAAAACTTTCGAAGCATAGTTTTTCGTCGTGTAAACATTTACAGAAAATGGAGTATTTCGCAATAAGAAGCGTGTAGTTTAAGGAGTACGAGTGCATCTTTTTGTCAAGAATTCCATATAAAATCATACTGTTTGATAATGTGATCTTTTCTTTAGTTTTGCTGGACCACCAGTTTTGAAATAAATTCCAAAATAATAAAGTTGAAGAGCAGTGTAAGAACATGTGATCTAAAGAATGTCTGTCAGTGAGACATTGAGGGCATAAATCACTATCCGATATTTTGGCTTTGAAGAGGCTAACTTTTGTTGGAAGGATATTATGAATAAGCTTATATTGAAACATTGATATCTTTATGTCATTTTTCATCTGGAAGGGTAATTCGTAAACTTTGTTTAAGTTTGCTCGGTTAACACCATACCTCAAAATTTTGCTTTCAGCGGTTGGGGGTAAAAAAACCTTTTTTAACATAGCGGAGTAGACGTTTTTGGTAGAAATTATGTTTGTTTTATGATTTCCATTTTCTGCTGTTTCCCGGGGAGTTCTTTTAATTTTTACTTTCCAGTCATTCGGAATGGAATTGATCAATCCAAAATATAAAGTAAAAGGTGTTTCAAGATGAAATCTCTCGGAGAATTGTTTAAAAGAAAGGAAACTACCGTCATTTTGGAGAAGGTCTTTAATACGTAGAATATTTTTTTCGAACCAATTTTTGTAAAACGGTGTTTTACCCTCGATTTTTAAGTTGCGGTTGTTCCAAATTATTTCGTTGTCTGGCGATGTGTTGTTCTGAAAAGTCTGTTTTGTGCTCTGCCAATGTTTTAAGACTTCGTGGTAGAAGCTTGGGAGGCGGTTAAGTTTCAGCAAGTTGATATCATAATCGCAGTGTGTTAGAAAAGAGAGTCCTCCATGATGTTCTAATGCGATCTCAGGGATTGTTTTCCAGGACGCATCAGTATTGGTTTGCAAACGCGGTATCCAAGCAACCTTTAAAGCTTTATTCATGATGTTAAAGTCAGTCATTTTAAGACCGCCGTGTTTTCTTCCAAAAATTATAGTTGATTTTTTTATCTTTGCAGGCTTTCCATCCCAAATAAAGTCAAAAATCAACTTCTCTATTTCTTTGATATATTTTTCTGGGATAACAAGAACAGATGCATTGTAGATTAATTTTGAAAGCCCGAAAGTTTTAACAATGTTTATTTTTCCGTACAGTGTTAAGTTTCTTCTCTTCCAACTATTAAGCGTCTTTTCTAAGTTTCGGATTTTCTCTGCGAAGTTTAACTCGTTGGTTTTATTTGTGTCATACGAAAAGAAGATTTTTTTTTTTTTTTTTTTTTTAAATTACAAAACAACATGAAGATTTATTAATTGTAGTGACTGTTGTCGTTGTTTCCAATTTTTTTTTTTTTTTGACGGTTTTATTTTCAATGCTTTTACAAATATTGTGTAATCCTTATCCTACTATTACATTTTCAATATTACATCAATACCAGTTCTAATACAGTTTACAGTCTTATATGTGTTACAGGTATATCATAATTAATAATTGTTAAAAGTAAATTACAGATTCTGATTGCAAACAACAATATTTTTTTTTTTTTTTTTTTTTTTTTTGCAAACAACTAAAAAATTACCAAAAGCGAAAACCGTCACACGAAAACACACACAAACACAATAGGCACAAATATGCATTTATCTTTCTATATAAAGAGAACAAGGCTAAACAATACCAATATCTATAGAAATTTAGCAAGAATTGCTTCCCATCTTTTCCTGAAACTTGCAAACGTCCCATTTTTGTTTGCTATATACTTCTCGGTTTCAAACTTATTTTTAACTTTTTTAAGAAAAATATTAAAGTCAGGATATATGCCAGCTTTTCTACATTCCCAAATACACAGTTTTCCGAGAATTATAAGATAGTTTATAATATCGGTTCTATTTGTAAGCCCAAGTATAATATCTTTTAAAGTCAAAGTAATGTTTTCCTTAACAAGTTCAAACCACCAAGAGGAGAATGTTTTCCAAAAGATTTGCACATGGGAACATTCAAAAAAGAGGTGATGCAGCTCTTCTTTTGAAAAGTCACAGAAAGTGAATTTATCATTCAACGATAAACCTATTTTGAAAAGTTTTGCATTTGTGTACAATATATAATTAAGCACTCTGTACTGGAAGGACCAAATATACGTTTCGCTTGCGACAGTTTGTGGAAGTGAGTATATTTCCTCCAAAGAGTTTGAAATGTCAAAATCCGAAATTAGTTTCTTTGACATATTAGGCAATTTAGCCTTAGCTGTTATTAACAGCTTATAGAAATGCTTACACTTAGCCCTGTAGACGTCGAATTGTATATTATTATATTTGAAATTTACCAAGTCAATTTCAGGTAGCGGTTCGCACGACCTGAGTTCTTTCGGAACTGATAGTCTTAAACCTGTCCATGTCAGGAAATCCGTTTTAAGACCCTTTTGTTTATAAAAATCATGAGACTGCTTATTGTCGGATTCAAACATCAAGTCACGTACGAAAACAATCCCTTTGTCATAATACGATTTATAAAAGACTGATCTGTTGTCTATTTTAATGTCTTTATTGTTCCAAACAATTCTTTGTGCATAATTATTATCGGAAAATGTATTTCTAAACTCCTCCCACCAAAGAAGCAAGTCTGAATAAAAACCGTTTAGTGAAGTGGTCAGATCCTTGAATTCATAATTGCATTTTAATAGAAAGGTTCCTCCATAAGGTTTCAAATAATGATTAAAATACGACTTCCAGGGTCCTTTTCTAGTACTATCTAAAATGCGCGGAATCCAGGAGAGTCTCAATGCTTTAATTTGGGTTTCAATATCCATGAGGTTCAACCCCCCATTTTTAACTGAATTTATAACAGAATGTCGCGTGACCTTGTCTGGTCCTTTCCATAGAAATTTAAAAAACATTCTTTCCATCCTTTTTATGATTTCCATTGGGGTTTGGATTATCGATGATAGGTACAAAAGTTTAGGTATCAAAAAAGTTTTAATAATTGTCACTCGCCCAAATAAAGATAAGCCTCTCATGTTCCAGATATTGATAACTTTCTGAATTTTGTCTAACTTTTCCTGAAAATTTTGCGAAGATACCACTTTCTGATCACAGGAAAATTGTAGTCCTAAATTTTTAACAGTCGTGCACCATTCCAAACCCAAAGGTTTTTCTACAGAATTCTTCATTGTTCCGATCCACATGGCTTTGGTTTTAGAGACATTCATTTTCAAACCTGAAAACTTTTCAAAAGTGTTAAGACTGTCTAACAGTTCCTTCGCAGAGGTAATATCTGATAGCAATGCAGTCATATCATCTGCATAGGCAAGCAGCTTTGTTTCATTATCACCAATTGTAATACCCTTTATTTTGGTATTCGATCTGATAGAAATAGCCAGAATTTCAATGGCAACAACAAAAAGGTAAGGTGACAATGGATCTCCCTGTCTTACTCCTCTTTCCAACTTGAACAAAGGAGAGCTTACACCGTTATTAATTACGCAACTAGAGACATTTTTATAAAACGTTTTCACCCATTTTATAAATTCCGGGCCAAAATTAAAAGCTTCTAAGCACTCATAAAGGAAACACCACTCGATCGAGTCAAATGCTTTTTCGAAGTCAATGAATATCATCATTCCTGGCACTTCAGAGCGTTCTGTGTAGTCTATGATGTCAAGTATTGAGCGAGCTGTCTCTCCAATAAATCTATCTTTTATAAAGCCAGATTGGTTATGGTGAATAATATCTGGGAGACAGCATTTTATTCTATTAGCAATGACCTTGGAGGCAATTTTTGCATCTACATTAACCAATGAGATTGGTCTCCAGTTTTCTAAGTAGGATCTGTCCTTTCCTTTCTTGTCAGTAAGGGTAATAATTGCTTGTCTTTGTGACGTTGTCATTTCCTCTAGCTGGAACGAGTAGTTAAAAACGTCGACCAGTTGATCTGCTAACGTATCCCATAATTTCTTATAAAATTCAATAGGTATTCCATCATTTCCTGGTGTTTTACCGTTCTCGAACATTTCAATTGCCTTCTTACACTCTTCCCTAGATATAAGTCCTTCACAGCTTGTTCTTTGTTCTTCGTTCAGCTTTGGGATATTCAGTTTTTTAAAAAAAGAATCAAACGATTCATGTTGACCTAAATTGCTCTTACTACTGTACAGATTTTTATAGTAATCTGAAGCCGAGTTCAATATCTGCTTATGGTCTGTTGTAATCACCCCGCTAAGAGACAGCTTCCTAATATGTTTTCTCGTGTGGTTTCGTTTTTCTAAATTTAAAAAATATTTGTTACTTTTTTCCCCATGCTCGTGCCATCTTGCCCTCGAGCGCACAATTATACCTTCAGTTTTCTTATCATAGAACCTTTCTAACCCCATCTTACATTCCTCCAGTACCTTTCTGGTTTCTACACATGGATTTTGTTCAAATTTTGATCAACGTGGCATGTCGACAGAGTAGGACGTGCCGAGCGAGCTCCGCTTGAATATCTATTTTCCTGACATGGAGCGGGGCACGACTGAGGGAGTAATAATTAGAATCTCCTTCAGTGCTAACGTTATAACATTAATTCTGGACTTAGTCTTCTTTGTAAAATATGTTAAATTGTGTGTGTGTCTGTGTTTGTGTGGTGAAGTGTTAAACAGTAGGCCAATCTTTTACAATATTCTTTCACTTAAATTGAATTGCTTGTACGTCTTTTCTCTGATTATGGACAGAAAAAATGAAAACTTCAAGGATGGTATCGGATGATTTTAAATTACTATCTTTAAATGTAAGAGGCCTAAGTAATTTTAAAAAAAGGCGAGCAGTGTTTACATGGTGCAGGAAGCAAAAAGCAAGCATTATATTTCTTCAAGAAACGCATTCGACAATAGATAAAGAAAAACAATGGAAAGCTGAATGGGGCGCTCCAATAGAATTTGCCCATGGGAGTAGCAATGCGAGAGGTGCTGCTATTCTGTTGCGCAACGGCTTTGATTGCAAAATAAAGCGAACGATTGTTGATCCCATGGGAAGATACATCGGCATAAACGCCGAAATTAAGGATGAAAATTATTTTCTGTTCAATGTTTACGCACCTAACAATGATAGTCAATCTGCAAAGTTTTATGAACATATTGTTAATGTCCTTAAAAAGGAAGATCAAATATACGAAGACAGAATAATTATTGGGGGCGATTTTAATTGTCCTTTAAACCCAAGCTTGGATAAAATGGGAGGGCTTTTGACGACAAGAAAAAAGATCGTTGACCAAATAGAGAATATTCAAAATATATTTAATGTACATGACGTCTGGCGGATTAAACATCCAAATCAGAAAAGCTTTACATGGTCACAAAAGTCCCCTTTCATTTTCTGTCGATTGGACTATTGGCTTATATCGGATTCTTTGCATGATATGGTAGCGAACGTAGATATTGTATCAGCCATAAAAACGGATCATTCTGCTATAACATTACAATTGCACAAAATAGAAGAAGGTGTAAAAGGACCCGGTTTCTGGAAAATGAACACTTCCACGTTAAATGATGCTGCATATGTTGAAGAAGTGAAGAAAAAAAATATTAATATGGAGAGAAGAGGCAAAAGAAATTTCATACGAAAAGAAGATACCAAGAGCTTTTATTTGGTCCCGCGGCCAACGAAAGCCAAAGGGAGTTTCGGTTTTATTTTTCCATCGACCAAGCCACATTCCTTCCGACTTTGTTGTGTTAATTTCTAGACCGGAGAGGCTTTTGAACTTATCAAGTAGAGTTAGCAAGTGGTCAACAGAATCTAGATCCCGAACAAAAACAGTGGTATCATCTGCGTATAGGGAGACTTTAATTTCTTTCTCACCTACCTTAATGCCTTTTATGCCGGTATCGTTTTTAATTGCTCTTCCGAGTATTTCTATGCCCATTACGAACAATAGTCCGGACAACGGACAACCTTGTCTAACACCTCGTTCTACTGGAAAGAATTCCGATCCAAATCCATTGTTAAGAACGCAGCTGGAAACATTGTTGTATAAAATTTTAACCCAGTTTTTGATGTTCGGCCCGAAATTGAATTTTTCAAGGCAGTTGTTAATAAAGTCCCTTTCAATGGTATCGAAGGCTTTTCTGAAGTCTATAAATAGGGCGATTCCAGGAATACTGTTTTCTTCTGTGTCGTTCATGATGTCGGAAATTAAACGAACATTTTCACCAATGTACCGGTTTTTGATGTAGCCGGTCTGATCGGGATTAATTATTCTTGGAAGTACTTTTTCTAACCGTTTTGCAATGACTTTCGTTAATATTTTATAATCAGTATTTAGAAGCGATATTGGTCTGAGGTTATCGAGTACAGTAGTATCTTTGTTCGGTTTCGGGATGAGTGTTATAATTCCCCGTCTTTGAGATATCGATAGTTTACCTTTATCATAGGCGTAATCAAAACATTGTCAGTTCTTCCCAGAAGTGTTTGTAGAATTCTGCTTGTAGCCCATCTGTACCTGGCGATTTTTCATTTTTGAACTCGTTTAACGCTTTTAAGCATTCCTCTTGTGTCACTTTTCCTTCGCACGATAACATGTCGTCATTTTCTAACGGAATGATGTTTTCTTTGAAATTGCAGAGAGGATCGCTTAAAGTCGAAGATCTTTGCTTATTTGATGTATAGAGGGTTTTATAAAAGCGCATTTGCTCCTGTAGAATTTTGGATTGGTCGTTGGTGAAACTGCCATCTGAGAGTTTCAATTTTGTGGTTGTCTCTTTTTCATAATTTCGTTTTTCTAAGCCATAGAAATATCTCGTATTTCGTTCCCCGTGCTCATGCCACCTGACTTTGCTTCTAAGAATCGTACCATTTGTCTTATGCTGCATGATAACTTTTAAGCGGGATCTAGCATGATAGATCTCGTTAATGATTTGTTTGTTATTTGGTTGTTTTTCAGCCTTTTTGTAGAGTTCGTTGATTTGGTTTTGGAGGTGAATTTCTGCCGATTTTCTTTTCCTTGCTTTATTTTTAGAGTATTTAATCTCTCCTCTTATTTCCATCTTAATTAAATCCCATTTGAGTGTTAAGTCTTCGACGTTGTTATATTTTTTTCTGAAGTTGGGAATTTCAGCACGCAATCTAGAGACATAGATACCAGGTTGGGGCTTGGAGCAAAGGAAAAAGGGCGAACTCTGTAAAGATTAATCAAGTATAGATAAATAACTAACAATAACAATAACGATAAATAACCAGACACGAGCGAGGAAAAATGGGTGGAAAAGCTTTCCGTAACTCTCGATTCAATAGATTTACATCGCCAGAAATCGCGGACATTTCGAGCCCGCTAACAACTGTCAGCGGCATCTTGTATAACACCCGAGAAACAACAGAATCCCGGGGTAGCGGGTTCAAAACCGACTAAGGCTCAAAATTTTTTTGGTTTTTCTTTTTTTTTTACCAAGATATTTTTTCTGAAGGTAAGAAGACCGGAAAAAAAGAGGGTTCAGGGATGTCAGACATTTTGGAAAATGTAGCTAGCTCCCACTCGCATTACAAAAATATGGCGTATTAAATCCATGCCAAATGCTCGTCGATTTGAGGAACAATTCTTCAAGCGGTCAACTAGCTCTCACTCGCATTAAATACATGGAAGTTCGATGTACGCAAATCGTCCATAAAAAGAGCTATTTCTTGTACTTGAAAAAAAAAGTTGAAGAGAGATACTATGCAAGTCTTCCCGATCTGGTTTAATTTATTCAAAGGCATCTTGTTTAGAACGAGGGGATCTGGAGCTGGTTTATATACCGACAAACATTGCCGGAGAACAAAAACAAATATGGCGACAGTTTGGAGGTTTCGAAGAGGTTTTACTTCAGTGTTTTCCCTTCTCTTGCGTTCTCAAAGATGGTCACAGATCACAGACTCGACGAAGAAAAAATATACAATTTTCAAGCTCTTGGAAGTATCTTATTAGCAAGAAATGTCTCTTTTTATGGACGATTTGCGTACATCGAACTTCCCTGTATTTAATGCGAGTCGGAGCTAGATGACTACTTCAAGGGTTTTTCCTCAAATCGCGAGCATTTGGCATGGATTATGCCATATTTTTAGGGAAACTATAGTAATGGCTATAGCTTTGGAGCCTGGAACATCGAACATCGCGGGAAGTAAGTAGACGAATGGTTTTTGAATTGTTCTTATGTTAGAAGTATAGCTTAACCCCTACTGAATATGTATCGAGTCGGAGCTAGGGAATATTCTAACTCGTATTTGTTTTATTTTGGGTTTTTGTTGAAATCTCATACATTTTCTCACACGATTCCGCCGCCATTAACGACGCAACGCGCACGCGCGTCCGCCATTTTGACCCAAATTTCTGGCAATGACTTCATTTGCTGCAAGACTTCTCTCAATCCTCAGTCAGTCCCTCAACTGTATCCAAACTAAGATGCTTGCCCGTAGCAGTACTGGTAACGTACTTAACACCTGTGACCGGAAATAACTTAAAGAATCTTGTCAGTATTAGATTGTTTATTGTTTGTTTTCCTTGTTGTTTTTGTTTGTTTTCCTTGTTTGTTTTTGTTTGTTTTTGTTTGTTTTCCTTGTTTATTGTTTATTGTTTTCCTTGTTTATTGTTTGTTTACCGTGCTCGCCACGAGTCTTCTAGTAAGCCAGTGGTTAAAATAAGAGCATGCATCCCAGTTCGATTCTTTTGGGGGGAACTGTCCCACGCTCGTAATACGCTGAATATTATGTTTTCCTTATTTGTCGGCTGAGCTTAAAATTAATATCTTTCTTTTTGAGAAAATGTCTTTAAAACTTTATCTAATAGCTAGTAGCCAGTTCAATTTATTTGGCCTTCTCTAAACATTAAATAAAATGACGCTCTTTTCTTTGTTGTTTTTTCTCTTTGCTCATCCTTTCTTTTGTAGGCTATAGCGCCACTGCACTGTTCACTCCACCAAATTTTCGATTATTCTAAATTCCCGTTCATTACACGAAGTTTCGTTCATTCCGCCAAAGTCCCGTTTATTCCACCAATTTCTCGTTTGTTCCACCAAATTGCCGTTTGTCCCGTCAATTTCCCGTTTGTTCTGCCAAATTCCCGTTCATCCCACCAAACTCCCGTTTTTTTCCACCAAATTCTCCATCAGTGGTCGTATTTACGGCAATTCTCTACATATGAGAAGTAAACCGGCCATTCCTTTTCTATTTTCGACAAGGGTATGACATGGCATTAACTCACTATTTTATTGACGGTTTTCGTTTTGGATTTCGAGTTCATTTTGTAGGTGAACGGCTGGCCTACGAATCGCCTAATCTTAAAAGCGCTTTAGAACAACCGGAATTAGCTAAAGCTAAGCTTGGTAAGGAATGTGATGCAGGGAGAATAGTAGGCCCCTTTACAACCCGGCCTTTCCCAAACTTTCGTACGTCCCCTTTGGGTATTGTCCCCAAGAAAGATCCGTCCGAATTTCGTCTCATTCATCACTTGTCTTACCCTAACGGTTCTTCCGTAAACGATTTTATTCCCGATTTCTACTCCACAGTAAAAATTTATGCATCTGTAGGTGATGCCTCAAAGTCGTTTAAGCGTTTAGGGCGAGGTTGTTTTATGGCCAAAACAGATGTTAAGTCCGGTTTTCGCATAGTTTCTATTCACCCTGCTGACTATTCCTTGTTAGGTATGAAATGGGAAAACCTGTATTATTTTGATAGGACTTTGCCGATGGGTTTGAGTTCGAGTTGTTCCATATTTGAGGCTGTATCCAGTGCGCCAGAGTAGATTTCTGTTCACCAGCTCAGAGCTAGCTCTTTTTTACACATATTAGACGATTTTCTCTTCATCGCGCCAACCAAAGACCAATGGAACCGCGACTTAGCGAATTTTGTTTCTCTGTGCGAGTATCTTGGCGTTCCTCTGGCTCTCGAGAAAACAGTATGGCCGGATACAGTTTTACAGTTTGCTGGTATAATTTTAGACTCCATACACATGGAGGCGCGACTACCGGACGAAAAGCTTACTAAATGTCACAGGACCTTGACTGTTTTTCTCGCGCGGAGGTCTTTGTGCTTAAGAGAACTACAGTCACTAATTGGTTTGCTAAACTTTATGTCTCGTTGTTGTACCAGGACGTACGTCAGTTTTGCGTCGCTTAATCGATCTTACGAAAGGCGTGCGAAAGCCTCGTCATCGCGTTCGTCTCTCAAAAGGCGCGAAATTAGACCTCGCAATTTGGCTTCAATTTCTGGAAATTTCAATGGGAGATCGTTTTTTCTCGAGGACGTCTGGGGGTCATCGGATACTCTTAAACTCTATACCGACTCAGCTGATTCGATCGGCTTTGGAGCTGTTTTTGGCAGGCATTGGTTGCATGGCCTTTGGCCGGCCTCTTGGTAGACCTACAATATAGCTGTTTTAGAGCTCTTTCCCATCGTCATTGCCATTCATATTTGGGGGTCACAGATGGCTGATAGATGTGTCATCTTTTTTAGCGACAATGCCGCCGTTGTCGACATCATTAATAAACAGACGTCTAAGCATACAACTCTTATGGTTCTCCTTAGGGACAACATTCTGTTTCGGGATTCTGTTTCGGGCTCGCCATATTCCAGGGCTTATCAATTCTCGTGCCGATTATCTTTCACGTTTCCAGGTTACGGAGTTCAAAGAACTATCACCGGACGCAGACGAGTACCCAACTCAAGTCCCCGAGAACCTGATGCCGGAGAGTTGGTTTCTAACTTAAGAGGCCTTTTAGGTTCGTGATCTTAATGCAGAAATCCGATGTACTTGTATTTTTTTTATTTGGGGGAGGGGAGGGGAGGGGGACTTTTTGGGAGGGGGCAGTTTTAAGGGGGAGACATAAAGGTTTTTTTCGGGGAGGTGGGTGGGGAGGAATAACGTTATTTGTTTGAAATCTCGCACACTTCTAACTTGTTTATTAGAAAAAATCCGATGTAGTTGAATTTTTTATTTGGGGGAAGGAATTTTTTTTAGGGAGGGGAAGTTTTATGGGGGGGAGATATAGAGGTTTTTTTTCGGGGGGGGGGGAAAGTTTTGGGAGGAAAAGTCCAGAGTCCAGAGTCCAGAGTCCAGAGTCCAGAGTCCAGGGTCCAGTCCAGGGTCCAGTCCAGGGTCCAGTCCAGCTTTTAGGATATGCCGCGTTATGCTTGCCAGGAGGTTCAGATAAGTGGCTGCCTTTTTGCAGGTATTGTCGCGTTTTTTGCGGTCCTGTTTAATATGTTGGATGTCTGTTTATGTTTTGTCTCGGTTAAGTGGAATGCTTGCTAAGATGGTTCAGACACGTGGCTGCCGCTTTGTATGCATTTCTATTTACAGTTTCATAAATTACATAGTGTCAGGGACGTTGGTGCGTGACCGTTCAGGCATGGGTTGCGGTCTTCGTGTGCGTCTTTCTCTTAACGTGAGCTCTGTTTTTCTCTGTGTTTTTTGTGGGGCTTCAGCCACAGGGTGTGGCTTATGGCGTTTTTTGGTCGCCCCACGTTTTCAATATAGGTTAATCTGCTCAGATTTCTCGCTCTTTGTTATGATTTAGATTTAACTGATTTAATTAACTGCCACCTTCGGTGGCCAAATTTGTCCAAATCATTTGTGTTCTTGATTTCTCACGATCTCTCTACACTTTGGCGCATTTTATTTAAGCAGAGCTCACGTCAAGGGTCGTTTTTTCTAGGAACTTGCATCGATATAAATAGGAATTTGGTTCGAGGTTCGAGCGTTCGTTCGCTTTTCTGCCGTTCACATGTGAGAAAACACCAATAACCAAAAATTATACCAAGTAAATTTCAATTTTCATTTTTTTTTTTCATTCTGAAGGTTTATTCCAGAATCCGTCAGATGGCTTCTTGTCAATGGAAGAAAAGATGAAGCTCGAGAAATTTTAGAAAAGGTAGCGAAGGTAAACAAGAAAGAAATGCCAATTGATGACCTTTATGTTCCCAAGAAAACGGATAGCAAAGGTGTCTTGGAACTCTTTAAAACATGGAAGATGGCAAAACTGTCGTTCATCCGGATTTACGCTTGGTGAGTAAAACGTTGCACTTCAGGCTTGTGAATGGTATGGTGTATTACGGGCTTTCTATGAGCTCGGAGGAATTTGGTGGCAGCATCTACCTGAACTTTGTGCTGACCAGCTTGGTGGAAATCCCTGCAAATATATTGGTTATTGACAACTGCAATAGGTGAATGAGACTTATTTAAATGGACATATAATATCGATGTGTTATACTATCGAAAGAAATTGATTTACGGGTCATGATGGATTTATTGTCTGATCTTTGCTTTCTTTAAAGTACAATATATTAGTGATGCTCATGAAATTTACCAGTATCTTTTTTATAAGAATATTGAGGCTGAAATAAACGAATTTTTTAGAATAATTGTTAAAAAAATACCCAAGGCTGAGATTTTGTTAAGAATCTTTTTTTGCGTGTTCATGGAAAAAAAAACAACAACAACAACAATAAAATCACAATGTTTTTAAATGAAATTCACTTTACTATTGAAAAGTATGGTAATTTTTTTTCCTTTTTCTAACATAATACTAGCTGTAAGGTAAGGCAATGAGGCACGTGTGAAATGAAACACAATACAGACACCGTACAGTTGTATTTCTAGTTCAATTACTGGTCACGTCAGTTATTGGAGTGAAAACTGGCGTTTCTATCAGGGACACTATAAACTAATTGCGATTTTGGCACGGCAATGCTGCATTATATTGACGGCTAGTTCGAAGTAAATATATTCCGTATTGGGCGGAGTTTTGTATGACGATTTAATCGTTTTACAGGCAAAAGAAACGCAGAACTAAGAATTCCCTGCCGGATTGAAAGAAAAATTTTTACAACTTGTCAAGTCACAAGCAGCCCAAATTGGCAGTATGTGTACTAGAAGATTTCAGTGACAGTCTAAATATATTAAACGAACAAGTTGAAATGAAAACACAAATAAAGAAATGTAAACGTGTAAACAAAACATTGCTTACGTTTTATTTGTTGTTGCTTGATGTGTCCTGACTTTCCTGGGAGCTATTTACACAAGTTTTATATTTCGCTGATTAGTACCGTATGTTCTGTCCTTTATATAGCGAAGCAAGGCTGGCGGGTTGGAAACGGAGAGACTTTTTTTTCAACTTTTTTTTCCACTTCCACAAAATCCGAACCAGTACAGTTCCGCTTGCATTATCTTCCTAAAGTTTTCTCTTCGGAGTCAAAAGTTCACAATAAGTGGGCAAAAATCTCGTCGTTTTTGCCACAAAAGCGGCCTTTTGTCTTTCGTCTTATCCGCTCGCCGATCGCTGCCGACACGGGTACGCGCCATCGTAACAAAATTGCTCCCGACCCCGGGTATACCACGTTAATTTGACCCAGCGAAAACTGCTCCCGTGTGGGGGCCTAGACAGTTTAGAATTTAACCCCGCGCACAGCATGTGAAACAGGTCAAGTTTACAGAGTTGGCGCCAGCTCGGCGCGTAGGATCTCTTTTTCTATTTTTCCATAGTAAGTAGAATGTTAAATCGTTCAAAGAATATGTTGGCTATCATAGGGTACCCTTACATTAAAATGAACTGCCAACGTTTATGGTACAAATTTCTTGTGCAGTTTTGTCTTTTCAGTTTTCTCGTCCAACCAATGCCATAATTACTGTAATTGTAGACACAGAGTTAATTACCTAAAAGGCCACGGGAAGTCATACCAACTTTGTTCAAGACAGCAAAGGATTCGAGAGTTTGCGATAGACAGTAGGAAATGAGGGTGGAATAATAAGCAAGCCCAAGGGAAGTGATTCAGTATCCCTTTGTGATAGCGGGGGATTTGAGGTAGTGAAAGACGAGAGACAAAAACAAAGAGAAAGATACCATCGCAGTGATGCAGCAACTTCAACTCGATTGTATGAGCCATGAGGCTCTGTAGCATGAAGCGACTCTTCTGGGTAATATATTTTGGACTTTATGATGGAGTTTATTGTTTTATGAGTTAACAGGTAAACAGTCACATGAAGGGAAGCTCAAGGCTAAAGGCAATGGATGAACGCACAAGCCATGTGACCGAATGAATGGCCACAAACGAGCAAACGAATGCAGTAAATGAACTAACGGAGAAGAATGCGTTTGAGAGAACAAACAAACCCGACAACCGGACGAGCGAAATGTCAGCCAGACAAACGGTAAATGACCAATGGCGCGAACAAACGCCCACAAACCCGGCAACCCAACAAATGGCTAAAATACACCTACCCCTTTTGGAAACGAACAAAATCCGCTGCCAGTTTGGTTCAGAATATAGAAAAGCATTTCCGGCTTGGCTTTTAAGAAATCAGTAGAAGTCTATTTGATAATGCCAGTGAAATTGATAGTAAGATTAATTGTGTATAAGCTTTTTACAACTCTTTTTAGTGAGCTCACCAAAAGTTTAACCCTTTTCTGCCTGGGGAAGGGGGGGGGGGCACATTGTGCCCGCGCTGACTTTAACGAATTATAACTTTTAAACGGCAGACGAATTATCACCAAATCTCGTGACTTTTCCTAAACTTTATCAGAGAAAATTTTCCTGTGTCAATGACGTGTCTATGATGATTGACGTTTCCATAGCAACCGTCTACTCAGAAGTGTATCTTGACTATTTTCTGTCTTTTTTCAGACTTTTTTCAGGTTTTCCCCCTTCGTTTCAATTTTTTACTTTTTTGTGCTTGTTTTGACTAAGTATGTTTCTTAGAACATAATCGTATATTTGTTGGCGACGTCATTGTCAGCTGTGTGACTGCATGTTTGGGATTCAAGATGGCGGCCTCAAATTCAAAATGGCGGGTTTGTAACGTTATTGTGACGTCACGACACGTCATAACTGACACGCCATAAGCCCAATCTGTAAAAGCTAATGACGTTCTACAAACGTGTCAAGTTTCATCGCAAGAGCTTTAATACTTTTCGAGATCTATAGGAGAGGGGGGGGCCACAGAAACTCAAAAAAAGCCCAGGCAGAATAGGGTTAAATTAGATACCGCATAGAATGATAACCGTCGGGAAAATTTTTTAGTCTGCTCAAGATCTGTCATTCTTGTCAGGGGCATAGTGAACAGACCTGGCAGAGAGTTAAAAAAACACAAGTGAAATAGTGAAACGCGCGGAAGGAAAAGTTGAAGTAAACAATGGGGGAAACGTTACTTTTCCCGCTTTTGGGTGGAAATCTCTAGCCACACGTTTCAAACTTTGGTACCACAGCTGGCCCTACGTGCCTGAACTGACAGTTATCATTCTACACAGTTAACTCAAATTAAAATGTTTGCTGTACCTTGCTGAAAATTGCTTGAGTTTAATTGCTACTCCGATATTCCTGCGCAATTCAAAGGACAGCGTCGTCACCGGTCAGTTGCAGCTTGAGATTTGTTCAACACGGAGGTTTACAGGTTTAACAAGGTTGCAACGAAACAAATTGCTTCTAAAATTATTGTAGAAAGACAGTTCTACATCGAGAAAAATCAGAGCAAAGCGAAAAACAACCTGTCCATCGCAGGGTCATCTCCCCCCCCCCCCTCCCACCCCCACCCAACATTTTTGTTAGGGTTCCCTAACAGCTGGCTTGTACCCATTTATACACCTATGGAGAAAGAAACAATGTAGATTAAGGTTTCTTGTCTAAGGAGGGGGGGGGACAGGGGGGTTAAACCTCCCACTTCCCGTACCCATTAATCCCGGTTCCCGCCCTGGCTTTGTTGGCTCCCGCCTCTTTGCACTTTTTTATAATTTTCCCTTTTTCTCACCACGTTGAGAATCCCGCTTCCCGCACCCTCTTCTCCCGCCTCCCTGTCCCCCCCCCCCCCCCCCCCCACCAAGGAATCAACTCGATATTTTATTTTATTTTATTTATAATTATTTTTTCCTCATGCTGTCTTTGCATCTTCCTACGTTTCTACATAACCTGCGATGATTATTGAACCAGTTGGGGTTCTTAACTCTGTTGTGTTCATTTGGATTATTTGTTTCATTGTCCCTGAAACGTCCCCCTCGGGGAGTGGTTAATTTTAATTGACCACTAAAACCAATTTCAATTGACCACTTAATAAATTAAAAGCTATTAAGTTATTATATGATTTCACTCAATCTCCTCTTACACTAACTCATAACGCCATTGGGCGCCTCGTTGACTGTAAACTCATCCACTGCTGTTGTAGCCTCCAGCACGTACATTTTTTGGGTCGTGACGCGCTCCTCGCCCACGAGGAGGAATGGATTGCGTTACTAGCCCCGAGAACATCTGTGTTAGTGGATAAATCACGACTCGACTTCGTGATGTAACTGTTGATTACTGCCAGATCAGACATTTTCCTATATCCACACACCTTGTAATCCAGTCCGGAACATGTCCATACAGATTTTTACACACACAGGTCATGAGAATAAAGGAAATGATCACCAAAGATGAATGTCGTGATGTTTAAGTAAATTCTCCCAAGTAGTATTGTAAGAAATACTTCAAGAACAGTGAGGAGAATATGTATGTTGATATTGGGGTTCTTTTTTTTTTCAATTTCTTCCCACGAGCCTTAGAAAAATCGCTAATCGAAGAAATTTGTTGTGATTTGTTCTCCCCCTGGAAGAAAAACGTAAATCAGTTATTTTTCTCTTATGTTCTACGAGCATGCGTTTCGTGTACGTGTAAAGCTACTCAGTTTTAATTTCTGTACCTTTTGACCCTCAAAACGTAGAAATCCCGATGGCGCACCTTCTTTAACAGCTGATTTTCCCCTAGAGATATAAGGGTAGGGTTGCCTGGTGTTGATTAAATTTTACTACTGAAACAGAATGTAATATTAATAGTAAAGTGACCGATGTACGTTAAAATCAGTCCGTGTAGAAATTTGAATACGACCGTGGGGCTTAATTCTGCCTACACGGCCTCCATACAGGCAAATAACATATAAAGCTTTGTTTACCGTTCGAGAAGTTGTGCAGCATATCAGTCAAGGCAATCGACTACACGCCTGCTTGTATGCTTACGGAATTTTCCAAGACTTAATTGATTTATATGATCTATAATTATTTCGTAGTTTTTGGCTTCTCACACAAGTTTTGGTTAAGCAAAACTAATACCTAAGAGCCTAATGTGAAGTCAAACATTGTGTAATGTAAAACAAAGGAAAATTTTGATGAGAAAACTGCCTGACTTGCTCGTTCCGCGTTATAGCATCTCTCGTCCTGGAAATTCCGTGGATGGAAAAAAAGGGAGGGTCATCATGCCGGAAGTGCGCATTCCAAAATCGAGTGGGATTCAAAGGTTTTTACGTGAAAGAAAACTTATAAGATACTACAGCATATCAATTTCCTTACATACTCTACGAAATGGTGAACGAAACCGTGAGAACATCTACATTTATTTCCTTACGATTGCGATCATGATAGTTATGTTTTGAGCGCCAGCTGGTTCGGCACCGTCTTTGCAGTCATAGTGGATTTCAATTGATAAAGTTCTAAAAAGACGCGAAAGTAGAGTATTTAAAGCATTTCGTAACGGCGTCAGGTCTGGGCAGATTTAACCTGCGATCAAGCGTTCTTTTTTTAATAGAGCGTGGAGGGAGCGCGAAAGGCGATCAGGGGAGGGAGGGGCGTAGGAGGGGAGCACGAAAGGCGTCTGATCACAGGTCGGGGCAGATTTGGGGCGTTATAGTCTTTTCTTGCATGGTCAAGGAAATTATTTTAAAAAAATCACTCCATTTGAACTTTTATACGACTATTGAGGTTACTAAGGTTAACGCATTTTCAAAGCTTTTATTCCTGTCTTTGAGTTTTACCAAAACTATTAAAAACATTTTCTTACAGCAGGCAAAAAGGATAAATATATTTATGGAAAGATAAATATGAATGACATTTTTACATGTTGCCATTATCCTGTTACTGTCGTATCCTAATAAAAGCTAAACAAAAATCTACAAAATCTACATAATTTTCTTTAGACGTATAGGAGATAAATACGACTTTAGGAAACGATACCAAAATAGGTATGCTGGTTAACTATTTCCTGCCTTTTGTTTCCGTTACAATAAACCATACAATGCAGTTTTCGTGTGATCATTGAGGTCGCTGTGAAGGCTGAGAAACGTTTTCAGCGATCGCTGGATCGTTTGAATTATCATCACATGGAAACCGGACGTAAGTCTTATAAAAGCTAACAAAATGTCATCGTTCCTTTAAGGCATACATCACAGATAAATGATGATTAGGAAAGGTTAATAAGATAAAATGGATACATTGTATTTAAAATTGATTTTTCCTGCTGTGGTTATTAATCAATAAAACAATCTAATCAAAATCTACGAAAATGTTACCGATTTCTTCTGTAGCAGGCACGAACGAGAAATAATGTAATTTTGTCAAGGTGATAAATGCGATTAATATTTCCCTGCTTTTACGTTTACAGAAAACTAAATAAGTCCTACGCAAATGTCTACGTATAGATTTGTAGTAAGTTCAAAACTATTATGTAGCAATAGTTAATAACATTGCATGTTCCTTGCCAGTTTGTTTCTCCTTTTTTCCAAGGGGTTTTCGTTGCAGTTCCATCAGTGTCATCCGTGGTTATCACAGGCAGACACCTTGGCAAACAAAAAAGTAACCGTTTATTTAAGGGATTATTTATTGAACGAAAGTGAATACATGAAATAATGATACATGTGAGTTGCGGATGAAATAAGAAACGATGATGACCCTACCTTTTTTAAGCCTGCTTTATTAGGTTGTTCTCTTATCAACTGCTTAAGAGGCTCTGACTGTAAATATCGAGAATCTGCGGACAAGCTCAGAAAATCGAAAATCCTGATAACTGTCCAGGAGAACACTTTTGGGGAGCTATCTTCGAAAATATTACTTAAACTTTCTAGATTTCTATTGTTTTTGGGAAATTCGGAAAAACGGTTTTGCTTGATTTATTACGCAATAATCAGGCTTAAAATTGAACAAATTGAAAGCGCTTGCTTTTAAACAATTTGCAACGCCAGAAAACAATTTTAATTTTAAATGATAGCAATACCCTTCTACTTTCTATCAATAGGACTTGCATGGAGTTTTGCTTTATTTCTTTGGTTTGGTGGTTCTTTGAAACAAAGCCATTTTGCGCACTTCGGAAAAAGGCAAAAATTGGTAAACTTCAGAGGCTTAAAATGGGTCTTGGTATGTCTAATATCGAATTGAAATAAACTCTGTGATAAGGTTTGGCTCTACTTCTATCATGATATGAAATAAAAAATCTGGGAAATTCAGGCTCGCGCTGACAAAAACAAAAATTCGCGAACCAGTGTTGCCAAAATTTGCATAATGAAATGAATGAAATGAAAAGTAGTAGTCTGGGTGAGCTCAATTTAAAGGATTTTATTTACTGAAGACACACAAAGAATGAACTAAAACATTTCTTCAATCTATTCTTGCATTGTTTTCGGCTTATACTATTTCTACGTAAAACTAAAGAGAAGGAGAAGAAGTTTCAAAAGTTCTACACAAGCTGTTGTGTGACCGGTGTCGCGTGAATCTTTTTTGTCAATTTGTCATTCTACTTATGGCAGTTTTTAAATGCGATCTCCTACATTGCGAATACCGTACGCATCCCTCTGTTTGGGGCATACTGTCATGTGCAGCTGATATTCTACTGGGACGAAAATTACGACAGGCAAGTCTAGAATTAGTTTCGTATACATATGACAGACATGACACCTTTCTCTTCGAGAGAAGAAAACTGTGAAATAGTATGTTGTTGTGTACGTGACTCGATCGCTCTTTTCAAACGGCTACTAAGATTTTGGGCGACTTTTTGAAATGACACTATTTTGGCAAGGAAGCAAAAGTGCATCATTATTATTATGATTTATACGTATTTGTCAAAAATTGTGCTGTTCCTATCAATATTATTACACTTGGATAAATATGTTTAAAAAAACGCAAACCACAGACGTTCTCGCAGCGGGATCGGTATTTACGAGTTCTAAATGCTGCTGTATATCTAACAGATATCAATACACAGTTTGTTTGGTTTTACTTTGCAAGATCGCTGAGAACTCTTTCACGGTTTTGGAGGAAAAGATTTTCATTGAAGAATATTTTCACGTTTCAATGAACGTGCAGTGATCGGTTGCATGACTGGATTATTTTGAGTCATACTTTTGTGTTCCTTACTTTACACAGCCCGGCTGAGCTCTCAATTTATACGCGTATGTCAACTGTAACGATTTTTATAAGAAACCGTTTGGATTTTCGAGAACATTGGTATTTTCCCCCAAAAAAACTGCAAATAACAAAGAAAGGCCATTGGTGCTGCAGAGTACTAGACATCTGACAAAATATGATAACCCACTGCACTCTAGTTTCACCAACAATTTTCCAAATTTGTTCGTAGTTCTTCAGAGAGATAAATGAAGATATCAGCGAATGCATCATCTAATAGACAGACCATCCGAAAATAGTTACGGTAAACGATTTGTCATATTTCAAGTCGTCCTTCCATTACAGTTTTTTTTCTATTATCCAAATTATGCAAATTTTTGGCAACACTGGTTTGCGAATTTGTGTTTTTGTCAGCGCGAGCCTGAATTGCCCAGATTTTTTATTTCATATCATAACAGAAGTAGGGCCAAACTTTATCACGGTGTTTGTTTCAATTCGATATTAGACATACCAAGACCCATTTTAAGCCTCTAAAGTTTACCAATTTTTGCCTTTTTCCGAAGTGCGCAAAATGGATTTGTTTCAAAGAACCACCAAACAATATAATTAAAGCAAAAGTCCATGCAATTCCCATTGATAGAAAGTAGAAGAGTATTGCTATCATTTAAAATTAAAATTGTTTTCTGGCGTTGCAAGTTGTTTACAAGCAAGCGCATTCAATTTGTTTAATTTTAAACCTGATTTTTGCATAATTAATTAAGCAAAACCGTTTTTTCCCAATTTCTCGAAAACAATAGAATTCCAGAAGGTTTATGTAATATTTTCGAAGATAGCTCCCCAAAAGTGTTCTTCTGGCAAGTTATCAGGATTTTCGATTTTTTGAGCTTGTCTACCGATTCTCGATATTTACAGTCAGAGCCTCTTAAATTGATATCCTTAACTGCGAGGATTATTTATTGCCAAGAGAGGATTACCCCTTTATTCTCTCCTGTCATTGCTCAAGTCAAGCTCTTAGATTTCAGTGAAGACATATAAATCTGTGGCTTCAGATAAAGCAGGTCTCATCTATGACAATAAAACTTGTTTAGATCAGTTTTATAAGTTAATTCAAACCTATCCATATCACAACACTTTTCCTTCTCTGCAGTTACGCAGTATTTTTGTTTGAGCGTATTTCATTGGCACATCAACAAATCTTGCAATCTAATTTCTCTGAATTCCTCTTTTTGAGTCTTATTTTATTCGAAATCAAAAATAGAATGAAAACTCTTACAAATTATCTAACACATTACCAGAGATTTCTACTATTGGTTTGGATAAAAGTGGACCGTCAAAATGTTCCCTGCTTTGCACCTCCCTCCTCCCTCCACCAGTCAAACCTACCAATAACAGCACTCAATTGTCAACTTGTGAACTTGCATACCTGTGTCTACCTGTATATTGTACTTACTGATGGTTAGAAGTAAGTCGATAACTCCGTTTGAGTTCCTTGGTTATTTTTGCTTTTGTTGTCTTGTTGGTCTCCATTGTAGTTGTCTTTCTGTCCCTCTGCTGGGTTATCATCATCTTGTTTATCTTCTTCAAGAGTAACGTCGATAGCTCTACTGTCTTTCACGGCACCAACAATGGTGGTCATTTCCATGTGTCCTGTATCGAGCTGGGTGTTAAGGAAATTCGTTCCAGCCAAACCACTTATATCTCCTGGCACATCGATAACAGGGAGAATCAATGCCAGGCAGCAGGAAAAGGACCAATGTGGATTTTTCCGCCATTCCTTGAGATATCCATATACGTGAACAACGTATTGAACTAAGAACACACCAAAAATGAAAAGAATATAATACAAGTCTCAGTAGAACTAAAATGACCTAAAAGAATTTCTTTTGTTTAATATATTGCTCTCCGCATGGTTCGTAGTCTGTGACTGCCAATCCTTGGTTCATTGATCCGGGGACAAAAATGATAAGTTTTCGCAAGGAGAAGACAAATTTTTGCTAAACGCGTATTTCACCATTTAATCCGACACTGAAGCACCGTTTGTTGAAGGAACAACCATTTATCTCGACAAAGGAAAGAACTGAGCAATAGGAAACTCAAAGTTTCAATTAACCGACACCCTATCCCTGTCAACTTTGAAGTAGCCATCAATTCAAGGTATCTTGGGCTAACTAAGCAATCGCTGCTAAACATCTTTAAGCTAATGATAATCTTTTCTAAACTACAAAGTTCCTCTCTAATGTTATTAAATTTATAACATTATCTCACAGACAAGAAGTCCAATGACCGCAGAATTTGCTCCAAGAACCAATATGTTGAATACGACTGTGTCCATGTAAGAATCAGCCGACGAGGGTAGTTTCTCTGCAGGAATATTACTTACAGCCCCAATTCCCAAGTTGTCAACAGTTACTGCAAGGGACGTTGTCATCAATTTGTTCTCGAAAGCGTCTTGTATGGGGTGGGTCCAGGCAAAGAGGACACCATACATCCCTGCAATGACCCATGCCAGACCAATATAGGACCTACTTTCTTGTCCCGCAAGGATCAGACCTGACGTGACGATTACTTTACGAGACATCTCAACCAGTTCCCAATACCAAGCACGCGCTTTGTAGTTTTCGAAGAGAAAACGCAATCCTATGATCACCTCGGTACTGGGTTCTGGAACGTCAAGTGTCTCTTCGTCTTCTGTGGCCAGTAAAGCTCTTCGCTGTCTCCAAAGGGCGATAAATGTGGCCAATGGAAGGGCAATGATATAGGCAACGGAAATGTACGCCACGGTAATTAAGTTGTTGTAATTTGAATCATGGCATTGAATGCTGTAATCGGCTTTCAAGTACATGACGCAGTACTGGCCTTCTTCTTGGCAAATTCTTCGGCACGCAATAGGCAAGACAGTGGCTGTCTTGTAGCACGTGCTGAGATATGTTATGTACAGGATGAAAAACAAATTTCTGTACACAAGCTCCTTTTCCTGCGATAACTTTCTCAGCATTTCCTCCTCCTCCAGGTATCGCTTTCTTGAGATGGTTAGTTTACGCACTCCGTAAGCGACGCCCGCAATCACAATAACAGCAACATTCATTGCCATTATAGCAAACAGATTGGCAAAGGCATCCACATTTAACCCTGGAGAGAGGCAGTGGACTTGTGTCATCTGAAGTATATTCAGCTGGAGTATTTCTGAATATTTGCCGATGACTTGCAGGGAATCTGGCCATTTTATGTAAGAGAACGCTTCCAGTAAACCATAAGTGACCTGATAAAAACCAATTGCGATCTTTATTGTGGATAAAAACGTGTCTGTTAAAGAACGTTCTCCTGTGTCCTTCTTATTCTTTCTCGTACCTGTCCACACGGAAACTGCAATAATTATCAGCAAAATCACAACAATGACAGATATCTGTCCGGCTATCCACGATTTAGATGGACATTTGTTGCATGTTTGCAACTGTTTATAATACCCAGAACTGCAAACGCTGCAAAGTGGACCTTCGTAACCATCATTACATGGCGAATCTAATCCACCTATGCAAGATTCTTCTATCAGGCACATTTAAGGCTTTGGTATCGGAAAAGGGTATTGTACGTCGTCTCTTCCTAATGCTGGCAGGGACGTCAGGAGATTGTTTATAAAATGTCTATAACGATCTTTGTAGGTCTCGTTCCTCCATCTCCACCAATAACCAGATTTCAAAGAAGCGTAATCATCCCTGCATTCCAGTCCGTCTGCACATTTGTGACATCCTTCAAACAAATGGGTCCGATAAAATCCTTCCAAGCAAGGACAGGCACGAAGCCCAGCAAAGAAATCAGTGTCTGTACCTATGAAAGATTTAAGGTGAATTAGATTTCAGTTTGAAGACAACTGAGCTTTCATTGAATTTAGATATGGAAACGCACCCGATTCTATTAGGAAGGATCGACCTCCTCTGTTAAAATGTTAATTTCAATATTGTATTATTACCGAAATCTCGTAGCAGTAAGCTAAAAATAAGATATTTAAAAACATATTTAATAAACATATACAGCTCTTTCAATTAACGTTGTCAGAAAGCCTTTCCGATAAGACCCCAAGGTGATATGGGCAATTGATTAATAAATTACCAAACTTAGCTAAGGCTCACCCCTACAGAAAACAAATCACATCGACAAGTGTTTATGGTACTTTCACCCATTCTATGGCAGTGACAGCCGTGAAATTACAGCACAATCATAAAAGATTCCCAGTTACCCATTCTAACTTTCGGCCTGGTCGCGGAAGCTTGAGGCTTTAAAATCCGACAACGTTTATTAGTTAATGACGTCACGTTAGTGACGTCATATGGCTACTGCTGCAACCTAAAAAGTCAAAGATGTCCGCGATGGATGTCTGTTTCGGGGGACGGGGGGGCTAATTCTGTGAGATGCTGGGAGGGGCTGTGCCACCGGGACACTAAAACCGGGCCCATGCTTCTACAGGGGCACATACCCATACAGCTGATACTATGGGAGTAAGACCCCCGGGCTTTGAAGTGTTTTGCATTCGCGAGTGTGGATCTACTTCGAATGCCTGTTTTGTGTACGTGAGGTCTGGCAGAATTACTTAGCCGAAGTACAAATTTCCACAGCAGCAAACACAAGACGGACTTGCCAATTTGAAATGTTGTATGAACAGAGCGTGGAATTAACGTTACTTCAATCTCTAATTAACAGTGAAAAAAACAATATTTAAAGCGCAAGTTTATAACAATAGTGGAAAGTACGGTGGCCCATAAGGGACACCTCGATGTTTTTCACCGCGACTTAATATCTTGCCAGGGCGACTTCAAATGAGGGACAAAGCTTTCCTCTTTCTGACTTTCAACCTTTGCTGATAACTCGCGATCGCGTGTTATAAAGTTGCGATCGCAAGTTATATGTTGCGATCGCAAGTTATAAGTTGCGATCGAGAGTTATAACTTGCTGTCGCAAGTTATCGCAACCTAAGAACTTGCGATTGCAAGTTATGACTCGCGGTCGCAACTTATAACGTGGGCCATAATAAGTTATAGCTTGCGATCACCAGTTATATGTTGCGATCGCCAGTTTTAAGTCGCGATCGCCAGTTACATCTTTCGATGCCGTTCGTGAAAAAGCTGCGGAGCTCTGGGACGAGGTTCACTGCACGAGGTTTCTATCCGTGTTCATTTTCAGTGGTGTAAAATGGGAGTGACAGGCCTGCACGACTCCCACGCTCGTGTTTTAGCCGTTCTCATAACTTTGCTCTCACGAGTATATCTTTCAAGGACAGTCCTTTCATATATTATATTAGTGGCGGTTCTGTAAAGATTTTGTTAAGTAATGGTTGCATTGTTTTTTAATCAAATGTCATTTGATTATGATGATCTGTTTTGCGTTACACAAGGCAAGATTCGTTTATTTTTCCCACGTTTTTGTTGGAGGGCTAGCTTTCTGTCTTCAAAATTAACTTCTGAAGGTGTATTTTGTATAAAACTTCCTGGGTAACCTCTCTTTTGGAATTGTTTTTTGAAGTTTTTGATCATCTCTTCAAATAATGTCTTAGAATTAGAGCTATCCTGAGGTCCGATGAAGCAGGATGTTATCACAATAACAACCTCATAGTGGGGATCAGAGATGTATCCGAAAGAACGGGCATACAGATCAGCAGGTATGATTTTTCGGAACCTCAGTACGGCAAGGATGTTTGCGACCGGATCCTTTGCCCAATGAAGACTACAATTCAACGGTACTGTAACGAAGGCCATGACGTATTATTGGCACGTGATAAGTACGCTGTCCTTTCCGAACGTCCCGTAAAAGGAACGTCCGTCTGTGTCTGCTCAATGAGGCAGAAGCATGAGAACTTGCAAGTTAACAAAATCGACGGTTTCAGCAAATATCATAATTTCATGTATGAAGAAAAAGGTGTGCGCGTTTGGAAAGTGTTTGAAGTAGGCCCCGGAAAACGTATTCTGTATGACCAACTATATAATGCCCATCAAGGACCGACTTCTCTTTCAGTACAAGGGGAGTTTTTTCCCCTTCGATTCAGCCGCTATTGTAAGTCCATATTTTCTGAGCGAGAGCCTTCCGAAAAATGGATGCCCAGTTGGAGTGTTCTGAGCCCGGCTGCCGAAAAGTGTTCAAGAAGTTTAGTGAGCTGGAGCTTTATCTTGATGTTGGAGATCACGACAATAGAAAATACAATGAAACTACCCACGACAAACTAAGGAGACAGTGGGCAAAGAAATTTGCAACCATAGACCACCCAGTGAGTAGCCCAGTTGTCAGAGATCGTCCAGACGAACAACAACCTGCGAGCGAACCACCAAATTTGAACTTTGGTTGGGCTCTGCAAAAGTCCCGTGGAGAGTCAACAAGGTTTAGAGATTATGTGAAAAATTAATTGACCACTAAATATGACCTCGGCGAGAGATCAGGTCTCAAATCTGATCCAGCACAGGTTGCTGCAGACATGCGTAACGCAAGAAGTGACGATCATACCAGGATGTTTCGGAGGGGAGAATGGCTTTCGAAGAGTCAAGTGTAAGGATTTTTTTCTCTCTTGAAAGCGAAGAGAAGGAGGCATGCGAATGAAGAAATTCCACTTGAAGATGCACTGGAAGAAGAAAAATAGCAAGAACGGAATAATTTCCTAAACGCTATAAACGAGGATCTCAATCTACAGCATCCTGTTATGTACGACATCTTTTGTCTGTGCGATTACGTAAAGGAAAACAAATTAGCTAGATTTAACGCTAGCTTGTTAAAAGAAATTTTGAAGCTTTTTAATGTATCTTTCCGTTCCAGGGACAGGAAGAAGGGCCTTAGTGACAAACTTTCGACGTTTGTTAAAACATGCGAGTGCTTTTCTTAGGTTAGACTCATGTCTTAATGTGCGCGTGATTACGGAAAGGAAACTGAACAAGTTTACTAGTCTAATATATAACTCAGTGTTCAAAGAAACTGTAGAATGTTTTGATGTATATTTATTCAAATGTAGAGAACAAGAGAAAGGATCGAAGAGAGTCCGAAGAGACAAAACCTTTGGTTAAGGTAGGCACGTGTCTAAATGCCGCAAAGACGTTAAGCTTAGGTAGACTCATGGTCAGCGGTATTTTAATGAACACAATATCGATCACGACATCAATCACGCGAAATCAATCATTGTATGGAGGGTTCTTCGTCAAGTGCACGAAGGTAAAGCTGCAATATCATTGAAGATACAAGACCTTTTGTGTTGCTTTAGTGGTTTTTGCTTTTTAGAGGTCTGTTAAAAACTCTAGTATAGTATAGTTGGCGTCAAGTGTCATCCTGGCCGAGTAAACAACCGTGACAAGTGGGAAGAACATGGACTGCAGTAAACAGAAATCATCTTGAATTTCGTCATCTCGCTGATTAAAAAGCAAAATTATGCCACGGGAAAGCTGAACAAGACCATATTATTGTATTTATTCTCGCCTGCGACACAATGGAAAACTAGCTTACGGCGGATTTTAATCGACTCAGTATTTCAAATTCTGCTCTGTTTTAGTGTTGCGCGACAACAAACTGTTGCCAAATGTTCTTCGGATTGGAGTTCCATACCACAGGAATATTTCTGGTAAACTTTGTCCATTTTTTCGCTAACTATTTCGTGTTGTTTTTCTCCTACGTGTTTTAGGGTTAATAGGGCTGTCTTTGTATTTATAAAGAATGCTAATGTAGTTGAATTATACCGGAGTCAGAATCGGTTAGTATTAGAATTTTGCGATTTTTGTCACTTTTATCCAGGTTTTTCTATTACCAAATAATGAATGCCGACAAATTTTATTACAGTCCTTGGTCTAACAAGTGAGTTATGAATGAGCGGTAGATCAGGTCCCACTTTTAAAAAATCCTAATTTTCATTCAGGCGACTTGTTAATGGCGCTTGTAGAGCCTCTTAGTGGGTGTACGAAAAAAATCATAACTAAATTCACACTAAACAAAACAAGTTAGTTTGACATCGAGAATAACAAGTATGAATAGTGAAAGTTGTGGAGTAAATATAAGCTCGTTACGTTCAATATGCGTTGTTTTATGGTATCTCGAGTTTGGTCTTAAAATCAGTTTTCCGAAGACCGATTGCCCAGAGGCTGCCTCGCAAATATCGGCCAAAAAACAAGTATAAAACACATCAAGCCAAACAAATGTGATTTTTGTATTTGACTTATAATTTTGAACTTTTGTACAGAAAATGAAAGAAATCTATTTTTCAGCGAAAATCGAACGGTCGTTTTTTAGACGGAACGCCTCTTAAGATTTGAAGATGTAAAATCCGTGGCTTCAGAAAAAAACACGAAACAAGTTTACATCAGTTGTATAAGTTAATTCAAACTCTGTCAAGACACTTTTCCTTCTCTACTGTTACCCACAATTCTTCGCAGGTTCAATCACCTCTCTTATCCAGGTTTAATCCCCTCCTTTACACCATTTCATCAGGTGACGACTGCGAAATCTTACAAAGTAACCCGGCACGTAATTTTCAGAAAAGTGGAAAAGTCGAGGTGTTGTAATCGTAGTGAGATGGTTGACTTCGCGACCGCAACTTCTGAAATGGAGAATGCTACGCCCGAGGCTATCGTTGAGGAGGCACAGTCTTTATCATCTTGACAAGTTCGTAGCGTTTATTTGATTACGTACAGTCAAGCAAATCTAGAGCTTGTGCACACTCGGGGAGAATTTGCACGAATACATAGTTTTGCAAATTCTGACCCAGGTACGCGTTCGGAGGTCGCGCACTGGGTATGTAGCCAGGAGCTACATACAGGTGGGGGAGGTCACTACCACAGGGCAGTAAAATTAACCTCACTGCGACGGTGGGTAAAGGTACGAAATTATCTACAAGAGCGTCAATTTCAATAAGAAACACTGTAATTATTATTCGGCATGGAAGCAGACAGTGAATGAAGATACTTGAAATCGGCCAATCACCCCGATTTGGAAAAGCCAAACACGACCGGGGCGATTTCTACGCGTGTGACACTTTCCGAAGGGAGTGAACATTCCCCGTAGCGCGAAAAGGCTCGTAGAGGGTTATCCATCAGAGATGTGTCGCAGATAGTTGTTGCTAAAGGCACTGAAGCTCATCTGGAGCTTGTTTTCTAGACAATTAACAGGAGAATGAAGGAAAGTGCGAGTTGGCGCCATTTATTGCTAAAAGAAAGAGCAAGGAAGTGGAGGAATTTGAGGAGGCGGGAAAAGACCTGCAAAGAACTCAGTTTACTCGAATTGAAATCCTGTATAGTCAGTTGGTAGGGGAGTGCGTTGCAGGTTGTCAGGGGCAATGGCTGCTAATGGCGAAGGAAGTCCTTCAGCAAAACGATATCAGGCAGGTTGATTTTGCTGAGGCCGTACGAACCCTGCTAGAAAAGGGCCGCGGAAAATACTGCAACGTGTATATTAAAGGTCCCTGCAACTGTGCTGAAAAAGTTTTCTTGTACCCATTAAATATAGTGTATAAATCCTTCTGTAACCCAGCCTCTACAACTTTTGCTTGGGTTGGCGCTTAAGAAGCCGAGGTTATCTTTTTAAACGATTTCAGGTGATCACCCCATATCATTCCCTGGCACGATTTCCTTATGCTACTGGAGGAAGGCCAAGAAGTGCGTCTGCCTGCACTAAAAACACATTACAAACAAGATATTTCTTTTAGAGGCGATAATCCGATCTTTGTACTAGGAACGAGGAACTGTGATTTGTCAGGGGTGGATTGTAGATGTCCGCGAAATGGACATAATGAGGGCTCGATGGCGTTTGTTTTCTCTACAATACCATATTCCAGAACATCAACAATGCCACAGACCATGGTGTGGTCCTTGTTTCAGTAAGCTGATTTTTCCTCAGGGTGGATAATTCAATTACGCTATAAATAGCAACACCGAGACGCGACGTCACGCATGCAACGATTTACCCAGCGATTTAAAGTGCATTTTTTGGATACGATATCGTTGGGAAGGACGTTCATCTGGCCTTATGTCCACTTTGATTGGAAACCATAACCACATGTATTACCACTTAAGCAGGGATGCCATACATTGACAAAAAAAAATCATTTGTAAATTACTACTGACAGATCTCCGATAGCTTGTGTACATTCTTATCCCATCAGCAACAATGATTTACCTGTATGTGAAATTAAATTGTCATGCATAAATAATAATACAGAGCTCTCTTTCCGTTATTCTCACCTCTTAACATTATCAACATTTCGAGCACTTAACAATCGAGAACTTGATACAACACTTCTTTACGAAGAAAAACTGTTTGTCAAGGTCTTTCGGGACAATACAGTGTTTGTCACTATAGTGTTTGCCGATAGACGATGATTGGTTCTTGTGCTCATTCGCGCACTGGTGTAGGTGCCTGAGTGTGTACCATACATAACTTGCATCACACAAGTCACATTGAAATTCATAAACTACACAATGCTGGTTTACAATAGGCGTTTTTTCTAATCTCTCAATGTCCAATCGGACTCCATTCTCGAGTGAAGCTATTCGCGTGACACTGCATTAATTATTTATGTTAAGGCCGCGGGTGACAATCTGCTCATGAATAAATTTATAAGGCAAAATTTTGGAGGAGGTCTTACGTTAGAAAACTTTACATCTTGTTTGTTTGGGAGCCGATTTCGTTGAAACTTAATAGAGGGCTTGAGGAATGTTGGAAGTGCAACAAGATTATTTTTTCTTTGATAAATTGCGTTTCTTTGCGATGCTTTGAGCTTCCAAAGTTAAGATTTGGTAAAACGCGACTCCGTGTCCAAGTTTTCTCCTCGTGGAGAAGGCAAAGCTTCTTGATTTTGCCACTATTTGATCAGTTAAAACCTCTATTGTGTCACAACAGAAGCCGATTTTGTGATTTCAAGTTCCACTGAAAGTTATAAGCCTTTAAATTAGTAAAATCGTCCTTGTTTAAATTTGAAGACTTAAAACTTCTGTTAAAAAGCCTGTTTTAAAAAAGTGCTTCTGTTGTGACAACCTACAACACACCTATTTTACCTGTTTGCTGTGTCAGTTCAGGAAATTTTATATCCGCGCTGTATTCTTGAACACAAAATTGGTGGTTTTAGGGCTTCCGAAGGCTTATCGAAGAAACACGAGTGTTTAAGACAAGAATATTTTATTATGCAAATTATGGATATAAAAATTAAGAAGCTATTGTTAACACTCCAGAAACAAACAATAGGTTGCATGCAATCTAAAATAATCGTGTGTTTTCCGTCGAAAATAAACGAAAGAAAAAAGCATTGGCGCTGAACAATTAATATTTATACCACACACAAAATAGAAAGAGAATTTTACTATCGAAATTTTCAAAGCGGATTTTTTCCGCTTAAACGTAGAATTAAACACTACAACCAAAAAGAACGACGAAATCGAACTCTTTCGCTATTTTCCAGTCTGTGGAGCAGTGTATATATACACACAGAAAAAACTTCACAGAATTCCACTTACGAAAGACCCAGATGTTGATAAATATTGGACACAAAATAGGTGATGTTGATAAATATTCGAGATAGAGATAGAAACAGTATTTTATTTTCGTTTTGTTTTGCTGGAAAAATTCTAAAAAGTTGCCATTAACGTTTCAACTAACACATAAAGATTAAAAAGAACGGTACAGATACAACAAGCGAGCGCTCAACGCATTTATTATTATCGTTATTATGAAAATTTTTATTTTACAATACTTAAAATGCACAATATTTCCTGCCACACGATTAAACGCACGAGCAATCATTGATGCATAAGCCAAAGATTTTATACTGCAGAGCTTACGCAGGAATATTTCGTGCAATGTCGCTATCATTCGTCGCACTTCGTGCATACGCTTTAAATAAATGAATACTGATGATCTAGTCTCTCACCCGCGGCCTTAATCATCAGTTAACTATTCCTGTCAGTTTATCTGAATCATTTTAAAATTATCCTCAGTTTTTATTACATGTAGATTTGTTGTTTATTGCTCTCTCAAATTTTGAAAATTAAATGACAAGTTACCAGTGGGGAGAAATCCTTATTATGAACTGAGCAAGCAATCCTGGTGAAATTGACTCGTGCATTATAACTCATTAGGCATTAGCAGCTTAATTTTTTTCTGTTCCGATCATCACAATTTTAATCTTTAACCTTTTTAATTATCACGTGATATTTAAACATATACATGTAATTATGCACTCCACTTATTGACTGAGTGGGATAACTGAGTGGGAGGGCCGGATGGGAAAAAAATTTGGCCCATTGTGCTTAGTCTGGCTCAGGCTGTGTTCCATGACCAAGAGCCAATTATCTTCCTGTCAGGTCAGAACCCAACTCAGTCAAAAGTTATTCATCCTACCACCATTATTATGCTTAATACTATTGAAAAATGTTTTAAAAAATGCTTGGGAATGGTAAAGTGTGCACATGTGCTTAATAAACAGATTACCGTGTACAGGGCTGGACGGCTTTTTGCAGACCAACTTGCATCAACCCACTGGACTTACACACGTCAACTTGCCAATGCATTTCCTATAGAATTACGCCAGCTGGTATGATAAACGTACATTAATTTTTTAACCGCCAGTCCATAAAATGGTTGATTTATGCTATCCCTCTGGAATGTTCATGTCTTCTCAAACAAATTTAACAGGGGCTAGTTACTGTTGTCAGCGGTAGCTCAGTTTGATGGGCCAGAAGAAAAGACACACACCTTTTGTCTGGATAAATTTTGGCTATGTGCAAGCAACACATAGCCGCTTTAATATTCCAAAATTCATTGCAAAAATTAACGACACAATAAAACAAAAGCTACGCCCATCAAAGGTGAGGGCAATGAACCGCCAAAGCTCACTTGGGTGAAGTGGGCAGCCCCACCCTAGCACTGACAACAGGGACTAGTCTCTGGAGGAACACGGACAACAAAAAGCCGAAAGACAAGCAGCTACCCCTGCAAGCTACTGCAGTGATGTGTAGGAATACAGACTATTATGAGGAGCAGAACAGTTACCCCTGCAAACTGCACTGCATATAGGTAAAGAAAATTCCAAACAAGCTACCCCTGTAAACTGTTTGGAAGTTTAAATTAGGACTAACTAAAAGATCAAACGGTGAGCGCAGTTGCCCCTGCAAACTATGCTCCTGTAACCCCTAAAGAATAATCAGCCAGACAACGAAACAGCCACCCCTGTAGACTGGTTTGTCATGGCCGAGAAGCAGCCATATTTCAAACCAACAATTGCCTAAGAAGGAGAGCTGAAACAAGTAGGTGTACTTTGCAAACTAGGTAGGCGAATGTACTTTTTAAAAGCATCTGATTTCCATCGCCCCAAAAGACGAATCTGGGTTTCGGAATAGCCACACTCTGCAGCGTGGGAGGCTGCCCCGATGCGAAAACTATGACGCTTATATCTGTCTGGGTTAAGACCACAGCTCTTGATTGCCCTTGCCAACCATTCGCAAACTTCAGAACGGGTAACAGGTGACCCATCCAGATGCTGAAAAATGGGTCCTGGCCGACAACCTCGGAATTGGAGGTAAACAAGGAGAGTGTCGACTGGGCAAACGACCGGCTGACGCGTAAGAACCACAGAGAGTGGTGGCTCATTGTAATGGTGTTTAAAGGAATAAAAAGTAACCTTTATTGCCTCAGTGTCCCCACGCACAGTAGACAACTTTTCCAACTGCCGCAACTGTAACACAGCTGGTGATTGTTTGGTAACTGTGATTTCACCAATGTGCAAAAAGGCATAAAAAGCCATAGCACACAAAGCTTTAAACATAGTGGAAACGTAGGGAGAATCCAAAATACTGGGGCACTGCTGAAAAATCTTTGTTAATATGGGAATGGAGAGTGGCATCCGCATATCAAAGCGCAGGTCAACCTTTCCATACCCTTTTAACATCTCTAGAATAAAAAATACTTTGGTGGGATCGGAAACACCCGCCAGCCAGCCGGTGCGAATAACCCAGTGCAGAAACATAGGTATTGACTGTGGAAGAAGCGTAATTTTGCTGATATAAATGGGCAATAAAAAGAGCCAGAGTCGCTGGAGGGATTGGGAAATCAGATGAAGGATTACCGACAGTGCTGAAAAGAAAATTGCGGTACAGCTTCCAGGCACGGCGATAGGTTGGAATGGAAGATGGCTGCAAACTAGAACTAATTAAGTGGGTCACTACATCCTCCAATTTTGAGGCTGCATGGGTGGAGGGACAACCATCGGAGTTGGGTGCATGTGAGCGGGGGCGAGCTGCTGGAAACGCTGGATCTGCAAACGGGACAAAGAATGCGCCAAATTATTGTGAATTCCTGGAACATGGCGGGCTCGAAACAAAATATTATGCTTGAGACAAGAAAGAACAAGCTTCCGTACAAAGGACATTAGGAGGGGGTCCCGGCATGAATTCTTATTAATAACATGGACTAATGCTTTATTATCCGTGAAAAAGAGAACCCGCTTATTTTTCATCCTATGACCCCATAACAGTACACTGAGGACAATTGGATAAAACTCGAGGACAGCGATATTGTATGATTTCCAGGACTCAGGCCACTCACCATAACACCACTGGTCACCAAAAACAGCCCCAAAGCCTAATGCCCCTGACGCATCAGTGTATAGGTGAAGAGTGCATGAAGTTAACCACCCTTCATGCATAAAAAAGGAAGAGCCGTTAAAATCTGACAGGAAAGTGAGCCAAACCCGCAAGTCTGACAAGGTGCTGTGGTCGTTTAATGCCGACAGTTAAATCAATAAGCCGACGGAGAAATGCCCGTCCAGGAAGGACAACAGAACATGCAAAATTCAAAAGCCCTATAAGGGACTGTAATTCTTGTAGAGTAACCTTCTTCCGAGTCAGAAATGCTGAAAGTAAATCAACATACCGCAGCACCTTGTCTGAGGGGAGACGGGCCTCAGAGCGAATGGTATCAAGTTCAATACCGGCAAATGACAAAACCACCGCTGGACCTACAGTTTTTTCAGGGGACATAGGTATACCCAAATAGTCACACAAGTCCAGAAAACAAGAAAGCTGACTGGAACACAGAGACCTAGTGGGAGCAACGATGAGAAAATCATCCAAGAGATGAATCATGTAAGGTATGTGGAGCTTGGTCCTGGCAATCCACTCAACTGCGCTACTGAAAGACTCGAAAGTTTTACATGAGCTAGCACAGCCCATGACCATACAACGACCATAGTAAAAAAGTCCACGCCAGCGCATTCCGAGAAGATGGTAATCTTCAGGCCGAATAGGAATTACGCGGAAAGCACTCTTGATGTCAGTTTTGGCCAAAAAACTACCTACCTCAGACCGAGTTATCTGCCGAACAGCATCATCAACGCGAGCGTAAGTGACACTAGTATGTTCTAGGGGAATATAATCATTCACCGAAGAACCTGAGGGATACGACAGATGCTGTATAAGGCGGAACTCCCCAGGTGATTTCTTAGGAACTACCCCAAGGGGTGACACACGAAAATATGGAAACGGAGAACTAGGAAAGGGGCCAGCAAGGCGCCCAGAGGACAATTCTTTCTCAATATATTGGTCTACTACCTCAGGATGCTGGTGGGCCGATAACAAATTAGGGGCCATCATGGCATTGCCAGGACCATCATAATGTATGGGAAAGCCATTTTGAAAACCACAAATCAAAAATTGAGTCTCGCTAATCGAATATCCTGTGAGTAGTGGAGCTAACCTATTTAGCCTGACTGGAGTTGGTAGGTCGGGATTTGGCAGCGACAGCGGTGGAGCTGGGTGGTGCACTGGGGGGACGAAAATTACATTTGGAGCTCGGATGTAGCCGATGACACTTATGGCACTCATGCTTGAAATTACAACCAGCACAGGCACCACCACGATGGAACTTTCAGCAGTAACCATGGGGGATGAAAACAGGGTTAGCCCCCCCCCCCCCCCCCACTCGATGGCCTGGGTGGTTTGTGGTTGATAGATTCTGTGAGCCAATCCACAACTCCCAGTGCACCTCATTCCAAGCCAAGCTGGCAGGCTGTTGTTGCTTTAAATAGCAGAAATTGGTGTCATAATACCGCCAGTTGGCCCCCCGCGCTGCTAAATCGCAAACTACCTCACCATACTTCATGAGGGCAGGGGCTTCCTGGGGGGAATTTGGTGGTATATACCCCCACAAAAATTTGAAAGGCAGAAGTCCAAGCATCTATAGAAGTCAGGGGCTTTGCCTTGTTAGTGGGCTCCAGGCACAGGGTGGGAAGGCGTGCTGAACCCGAGGCTGCCGATGTGGTGACAGACAAATGGTACTGTGGCTCCGTAGGGGAGTTGGCAAGCAGCAAACCAAAATCAAAATATCCATGAGCCCATATTTTGGTTTTAAGTTTAGCAGGCACTCGACAATCAATGGAAAGACCCGTGGGGGTAAAAACGTGGGGGTAAAAACGTCCCAAAGGCTCACCAGAAAGATTATGGAGGACAGATGCCACCGACCCCTGTACGCTGGCATCTGCCCCCGCGGTTGCCCCCAGTGGTGCAGCAAGATCCCCATCATGGGATAGTTGGAAGGGAGGTGGAGCAGCCGAGGGCGCCGTAATACCGGCAGCCACCACACCGTGTGTGGAAAGGGTCCGCAGCACCTGGTGGGTCACTGCTTGAGTGATGTCCTGGATGAGGGAGCTGCTATCCATGATGGAGTTGGAGGTGCTTGTTGCTTGGGTGACAGATGGTGTGGTGTGGGTTAAATTGATGTTGAGGCTGCTCACAATTATAGAAGTGGGAAGTGGCAGGATTGATTAACCGGGCCGGAGGCCGGATGTTCCTCTGGCTGCGACGCATGGCCGGTGGGGCGGGGCGTGTAGCCTGGCGACGATTTCTGGCAGCACGAGGCATTCTAGGATAAACAAAAAGAACCAGACAAGCGAGCCCCCACGAAGAAGGCTGGTTTGTAGGTTAAGCTGCTGCAAAAAGTGATCACCGCTCAAATAACACACAAAAACAAACATAAAAACAATTACAACACGAGCGCAGCAGGGTGGCATGGCAGACTATACAAACACAGTGTCGCCGCATAGTGCCACCCCATGAAGCTGCAAAATAAAGAGAGCCATAAATGAGCATAAACAAAGTAAAATCAAGGTAAGCTCCAGAGTAACAAAAACAAAGTAGGCCATAAATGAGCACGAAGCCAGAAAGTAAATTAAAACAAAGCAACGTGCTAATTCTGCTCAGGCCGACAAATAAGGAATCAGGCTTTAAGCAGGCAATAAAGTAGCACAAACAAATGGCTTAGTGTGCTCCAGGCCAACTTAAAAGGCCAAAAGAAAATCGAAAGAAAGTGTGCACATGTGCTTAATAAACAGATGACCGTGTACAGGGCTGGACGGCTTTTTGCAGACCAACTTGCATCAACCCACTGGACCTACACACGTCAACTTGCCAATGGGAATGGTAAAGTGTGCACATATGCTTAATAAACAGATGACCGTGTACAGGGCTGGACGGCTTTTTGCAGACCAACTTGCATCAACCCACTGGACCTACACACGTCAACCTGCCAATGCATTTCCTATAGAATTACGCCAGCTGGTATGATAAACGTACATTAATTTTTTAACCGCCAGTCCATAAAATGGTTGATTTTCAAGGTGTGGATTTCAATGGATATCTGTATCTGGTTTATTTATGGGTGTAGACTTTTACTGGATAAAATACAGTGCAATAATTTGTTTGTATCATTTGTTTACTTTTTCCTAAAGCTCTAACTTTCTTTATTGTATCTCTGTAGAAAAATATCAAGAGAACGAATAGGCCAACAAGGACCAGTTGAGCACCACAGGACAATAAGTTCCCATTAACTTCTTTTATTTCTATTGTGTCTGCTATGCGCGCATGCGCATAGCAGACACAATGTGGGTAAAACTGTTTAGCACACTAATCCGTAACCACTTTTGTACCACTTTCCTAACCACTATGATTGGATAACGCATAAAAGGCTCTTACGTCACACTACCGGAAATGAAAATTCAACCAGGGAAAATGGCTACATATAAAGTGCTGAAAGGAGTTTCGAACTCACCGCTTTGCTGCATTAAAACCGGCAATACCGTCGCTCGCTAGGATTTTCCCAGGGAAGTCTGTATCTAAGGAGAATTGTAACTGCTTTTGCGAAATCAAACTACTTGAAACTGGCTCGCTAAGATAACGCAGGACTGTTTTCGCGAAATCGAACTACAGGCAACTGGCTGGCTAAGATAACTCAGGCAAGGCTCTGGCACTTTTCAGACAAGACACGCTGCCAACACAGCAAAAGGCAAAGGCCCAGGATTTTCACTACTAAGGTTCGGACCAAGCAAAGGCTCGTTGATTTTCACTTTCAAGATTGGGAGCAGTACATCCCGAAAACTATGTTTCTCGCGGTATGGCTTTTTTTCGCAGTTATCATGCAGCACAAATTAACAGACGAACAGCAGCTGATTCACTATATTTCAATGTATTTTATTTTTGAACTCTGTTTGTTTCTCTGTCGGCCACCCATCCAAAATCTAAACCCGCCAGACCGGGCTAAACTTTCGCAATTAGATGAATGTTTTCATCGTGGTAGATGTTCGCTCCCTTGTCTTCCACAGACATGCAAGTGCAATATACAATAATAAGAATCACGAAAAGACAAATTAAAGTAACGAGAAAAAGATAATTATTTGAACTCATTCTGTCGTAGATTCCAATTCATGTTCGAGGGAGTCAAACGGCTACCATAAGTTGAAGCCCAGTTGCGCCGACCGCCCGATCAACTTAAGCCCGCGGTTTATTTATTAGATGGGTGATCGCCAGTGACCGTTCAGTTTATTATGCATTCTCGTGATCATGTTACGCAGAAATCTGCATGTAACAAATTCATTCAACCATTTCTATCAAATTTTATGTTCCTAGCCATTTTCTACATTTGCAAACGTTTTCGTCTCTCTTACCACAAAAACCGCATTTAGTTTACCTTGAACGTCGTTGCTATATTGATCGGTGTTGGAGCAGCAGACACGTGGATCCATTCGGGGCCCTATTTTTTGTATTGATGCTACATGTATTTTTATACTATCTGTATAACACATTTACTACTAGTGTACTATTTTTATTGTATATTCTATACTAATATTTGTTCCCTTATATTAAAACTGATTAAGGTACTAGCTATTATAAACTAAATTCGATTTTGAGACAATATTACGGCTTTATGATGACGGCTAGTTGGGAGAAAATACCGAATATATTTTCTCCCAACGCCATCATTATCAGGGCGTAATGTCGTCTCAAAATCGAATTTAGTTTTTTATCGCGATCCATGTCTCGTTTTTGCGGAAAAAAAATAATATGCCCGAAAAATAATTTTTGTTGATCAAAATAGAAATTTTCACTCGCCGTCAAGATTCCCTTCAATTGCATTGCGCATCCTTTTTGCGCATAATAGTTTTTGCATGATTACTGCGCACACCTTCGGAACTTGATAGGTTTTCTATGAAAGCTGAGCAGTTCAGAGAAATAACAGGTCATTTTCTCCTAAACGAGCATGGTGACCTCCATTTTTCAATACATAAATTCAAATAGCACACGATCGAGTACAATATACCGCGATTTCAAGGAAAGTTAAAAAATTGTGCTTTAAGATATTTTAATTCAAATGCCGAAAAGAGCTCGTTTCTAGGTACAGCAGGGTTTGTACTCACGCGGCAAATTCTTTAATTCTTTTCATATCCTTAATTCCTGTTCAACTAAAATAGTACACGACTCAAGATAAATGCCTATTTTGTTGAACTGGTCCAATATTACAATACAAGCAATGACTTTTTAGAGGAGTTTTAGTCCTCATCCATTTCTGATTACTAGGGTTTCTCAGGAAAATCTTGCTGGTCGTATAGTTGCTATCAATGGCTATCCATGTTGTGCCAAAACAAGCTCGGTGACACCTATTTTTATTGCATTTTTGAAATCTTCTACACATAATTACCCATTGGTCCAAAACTTTTTAAAAATTCTGAAAATTTTGAAAATTTTAGATATTGCTTCTAGTTCGATGGAATCACCTTAAAATACTCTTTCCACCCTATTTTTAACCTATTTTTCAAAATAGTCTGTAAACACATTTTGAATAGTGTTCGGTTTGGTTAGGGTATCATACAAACCCAGACTGGAGAGTAAACCGGTAACATGGCTTTAGACGTCGACTCGGTTTTGAGGCGTATTGATCAGTTTGGTCCTTTCCAGATTCGCGTTTTAGCGATGTTCCTGTTCATATTCCTTCCCATCACCTACCAAACACTTATCATGGTGTTTGTTACGTACGAGCCACCATGGATCTGCACCCAGCAAAACAGTGCGTGTCTTGAATCAAACACCTCGTCCGCACGAAGCTCGGTTTACAGCACAGCCACCAAACCCATCGAGCTTTACGAGAAGAGATGTTCCCTGAATAGAAGCGATTGGAAGTTTGCGGATTATGATCTTTATGAAGGACCGCACCAAAGTATTGTTAACGAGGTACCAAAATGTTTTGAACTGTGTGCTTATTTGTGTATAGCTTGGGTGATACGCCCGTCAGCTTTAGAAAACATGATGTTACTGTTTTCCTCTAGCTAGCAGAAGATGCACTCCGTTTCCGTTTGTGTTGGTTTTATTATCCACTTGTTTCTCACCTATCACCTACCTAAATCCTGTAACTTTTTGTCAAAAATCAGTAATATAGTCAGTTAGAGTTAACAGGGACGTCCCGTACCTCAGACGCGCCGCGTGTCAATCCCTATTTTAGATTAAATCGTCTTTATACAACTCAAAAGTTTCCCAAAAAATGATACCCTGTTCTAGTACAAATCTTTCTAATTTCGATACTTTATCCCATACTAAACTGCTTGAAATTATACCCTTTAAAGTGGCAGATACCCCTATAGCATATATATGGGAATACCCTCCCCCTGGAACAGGCTACACATGAAATGTCACCTTTTTTATTTCTAGGGGTGACGAATGGTAAATTCGAGACTTTACGAGAGGGTGAGATGATCGCTTCTTTGTTCGGGCCAGAGATCCATCAAATTTTTAAGTTGCAAGACCGAGCTTATAGAGTTTTCTGAATGCAAGCTCAAAACTTTTTAGGACATAACATTTCGAACCCGGGGGACTTTTAGATCAGTTTCGGGCATTACTGAAGATGTTACCTAAGCACATCAGAGCTTCGAGATTCATTTTATAGCCTTCTAAAAAGTTAAGATTCCAGGTGGGTTCACAAAAAAGATCGAGATCCTGAGACGGCTAGGTCCAAATACATCGAGACGTCGAGACTGTTTTACCAAAAATTCGAGACTCCGAGACGCAAAGAATCGCTTAAAAACGAGACTGCGAGACGTTTATAATTCAGCTGAAATTTTGCGAGCCTAATTTTTGGTAAGACCATTCACCACCACGATTTCTTAACGGTTGCCAATTTATGTTGTCAACTCTTCCTGTCTTAAAATTTTCGTTCCTCATTATTCATTGGTCGGTGAGTGCAAAATCACAAACTTAAACTCAGTTCTTGCCTCACGGAGAATGATAAGAACAAATAACGAATGACCACTTCTTGATAAAACCTTTACGTGTTACCGTATAACGCCAAAGAAATATGAAGTTATGTGTCATATCACGAAAATAACCTATCCTCCACTCAAATTATACTGTCATGAGACCAGTTCAAGTTTTCAGTGAGATTACTGCTATCAGTTAACAACCAATTACTGTAACCACAAATTGTCTTGAGCTGATGCATGTGAGTAGTCGATCAGTTTTCTCTGTTCTCAGTCCTTTGTCTCCATAGATTTGAGCGGGACAAAAATAATACATTTGAGGCCGCGTTAGTTATTTTAAGGGTTATTTCGCGTGATTGGCAGTTATTCTTATAAATGTTGTTGTTTTAAAACTTTTATCAATTCGTCTACAGATTATGCAGATTACGTTATCATGAACTCAAAAGCAAAACATCTAGGGATATACCTTATCAACTCAGTTGATAAATCCAATCTTTCGCGTTTCACTTCCTAACAGACGTAGCACGGCAGTTTCTTGAGAAACTCACCGTTTATTCATTTTTCGTTAAGGCTAATTAATTTGCCGTGACATGTTCAATTGCTTTCTTATTTTACAACCCTCTCCGGGGGGATAACCCTTTTTTGTCGGTTCTGGACTGGGTATCGTCCCCAGGGTTTCTCTTTTAGGCAGGATATACAATTTTGCTAAGTAAAATTTAAACGGAATATCCTTTTGGAACTGCTTGAGGTTTATCACAAACGAAGGTCTTATGTAAGAACCTTTTTAATATCTATTTTCTTTGCACAGCAATCTGTCATAGGCTCCGTCACCGGCCCAAGACAAAATCAAACAATAAATTGAAGCCACAAAATGAAGCAATTCCTTGTAGTAAATAGGTTTGGAAAACTGTTAGTGTCTTTAAAAAGGGCCAAGGTTTACAGGGTGGCCAGCAACACCTCCCTACACAAACTTACGACAAATACGCTTCTCCCCCCCACGCCGCTTCAGGCCACCATCCATATAACCTTTCACTTCGATCATTTCCCTGGCCCTGGCGGCTATCTGTCATCGAAGATAATTGGTGTAGTCACCTATATATCTCATGTTGAGCCCAATTAATGTCTGCGCGCTCTTAGCTTATGATCAGTTATTTTTTTGGGTTTTGTTTTCTTTTTCCATAGCTAAAAAGGGGCAATAAAAGCATATTTGTTGTCAACGTCTTCTTACAAACGTACCAAAAACAAACAGTATCAAAACATCCTCCTATGATTTGCTTCTACAGTTTGACTTAGTATGCAACCAAGGCTACCTTGCTTGGTTATCAGACTCTATGCTGTTTTTCGGTTTGGCGCTTGGCTCGATCATTCTAGGTTTCCTTGCTGACAAATATGGCCGCAAAAGTGTTCTCTTCCCTTCCATGTGTGTGGTGTTGGTCGTCACGTTTGCAATGGCGTTTGCACAATCTTCGTGGGCTGTCCTTCTCTGTCGCGGTATCATCGGATTTTTTGAAGCTGGCTGTTTTCTGTCAATGTTCGTCCTGGCGACTGAACTGGTAGGGCCTGAGAAGCGTGCACTGTCAGGGACCCTGGTCTGGATTTATTTCACAGGAGCATTGCTTATTTTGGCACTTAAGAGCGGCTTGCTGTAACGATCACCTATACCTATGCAAGATAGAAAAATTCGATTTTCTCGAACTTTGTCACAATAAAGGGTTTTGCTAACTTGTTTCAAAACTGCAACTCTGAAGTTGTTTGGATTTTTATTTTTTTGTCGAGACGGTGTTTTGTATTTGCCCACCAAAAGCACCCGAAATCGACCCTAAAATCCCACTTTTGTCGAGAGCTAGCTAGCCAACATAATATCCGTAGCAGGAAAATCTAACCCATAGCATTATAATACAATCTTTCAACAGTTATTCAGCGCTGCCAGAACCGAAGGTAATTTGAACCTAAATTTTTTATTAAATTTTAAAAATTATAACCTGCGACGGCGTTGCGTTACTTTGAAAATTAGGTCAATTTCGTGGGCCAAAAAGTCAACGTGGTACATGGATTTACCTATCAAAACTATTATTCAGGACAAAAGTATCACTCCATCCTAGCTTTTATCGTAAAACTAGCTTGGGTAAATAAAACGAAAAATTTTGAGAGCGTCTTGAAAAGATGGCACTTGAGCTTGTTGATTGACATTTTGACCTTTTACGCTGCGAGCGCTATCACAAACGCAAGTCAAGAAATGTTCGAATGTGGGTCTAATCTCCCGAAAAATAGTCTTTTGGGCATCTTGAATATCTGAGGGTTATTTATAAGTCATTACTAAGCTCCAAACGAGTATTTTTAGCAGAGGTTTATTTGAATTACAAAATGTACATTTGACAGTTGGCAAGTTTGCTCACGGCACGCGACACAATATCAGTTTATAAATCAGCACATCGACAAAAACATCGAGAAACCTAGTGGAATAGATTGTAAAAAAATACTTGGAAGTATTTCTTACCTTAATCCAACCTAGAGAGATGGTGATATTACTGCTCAAGCTTAAATGAAACGTGAGCGAAACGTTCGCTGCTTCGAAATATTTGCCAGGTTACATATTAACTGGCAGACACAGGCATCCCAAGCTCGCGTAAGAGTGTCATTCTTGTGCCTCGCATTTTACAGGCTACATATCAAACACTTAGAGAAGCTACGATGTGCTGTTCAGTTAATACGATTGCCAACTCACGACTCGCTTTCTTATTGTTGTAAGCAGTAATCACTTCTGCATTGTGGTAGCTATAGGCTTCTGCGTACGTTTATAAGCCTCACTCTATGTACCTAAATACCGTTATTATTAGTATACACTCCTTTTTTTCATGAGAACGTCAATTTTTTTAGCTGAGGCTGAACCGAAACCGAATGTTCTTATTTTTTTGGCGAAATGAGCCTGAAACGTTCTTAACAATGTTCTTAAGATTAATTGTATGGTATTTCGGTAAATCATAGTTCTGAATGAAAGAAAGAACAAATAGGTCAAGTTCTACCAATTCCCTAAAAATTGTGCGTGTTTCAGGTGTTTGCTTTATTAAAATTCTAGCATTTGAGGATCATTTAGGCTGTAAATTACTCTGACCAAGTTATTACACGGTAGTTTATTCTCACATATCTTAGTGTACAAATATGAAGACAACGTAAAGGCGTTCTTAACAAAATCTTAGCCTGGGTATGTTCTTAGCATGTTCTTAAAATTTGGGCCAATCCCAGCCTCGATGTTCTCATAAAAAAGGTTCTTATATCAAAAAAGAGTGTATATAATTTAGATAAAAATAAAATTAATTAAAAAATACTGAAAAAGATGTAGCGAATAATACGTTGTGGGAAAAAGAAAGAAATCTGGCAAAGTCTTTGACCAGCGGGCGGTCGACACGCGCTTCACTTAGCAGGCGACTTTCGCGCTCGATTTTTTACGACTGTCCCTGAGCAGAAAGAGAGACTGTTCGTAGTCTAACTAGGTTCGATTTATATGTGGAAAGCGTCCTTCGTACTACTAGTGTCAGCAATATCGAAATCGATCTGACCCATGTGGTAATAAAGAAAAAATATGGTAGACCAAGAAATTAAAAAAAAAACTTGGAAAAATAAGAAAAATATAAAAAATTTCATGATGCATCTCCTAGTCCAGAAAGCACAAGAGCCTTTGCTTTTGCTTCCATTAGCTGTGCAACTCAGCACGTGCCTCAACCCGTTTTTTTGGTATTATATGGCCCTTCTGCACGAGTGGTATTATATGGCCCTTTTACAGTCGTAAAAAATCGAGCGCGAAAGTCGCCTGCTAAGTGAAGCGCGTGTCGACCGCCCGCTGGTCAAAGACTTTGCCAGATTTCTTTCTTTTTCCCACAACGTATTATTCGCTACATCTTTTTCAGTATTTTTTAATTAATTTTATTTTTATCTAAATTATATACACTCTTTTTTTATATGAATCAGTTTCACAGCTTGAGTGCCACTACTGCAAGGTGGCACCACTGGAACTGCCTTCTGAATCCAAACGGCCCTGTGCACCGAGCTGATAGAGAAATCAACTTGTTTCTTCAAGTTGAAGGCACATCACTCCTACACCTTTTTCATCAATACCCGCATCAGTTGAAAGCCAAGCAAAAAGAATGCGGTTTGTTTGCATTCGCACACGAGCCGCTTCATCATATGATGCTATCAAAAAAGTAAAAATATTAACCCTATGGCATTTTCTGTTTTTGTGCAATGGATTTGTTCTTGGGTTTTCCTCCAAGAGGCTGCTGTTTTCGGTACGGCTGTAGGGCAGTATTGCTCTCTTCTAGCACTCATACATATACCTTACATGTTTATTTATCTCATTTCAGAGTGCTACGCGGTACATCACATTACTTACGATACTCAGATTTCCATTGCCGCGACTTAAATATCTTAATTTCCGCGACCTGCTCCCAGCTTGGCCTCGTAGCTCAGTTGGTAGAGCGACGGTGATCTAATCCGGAGGTCGCGGGTTCAAATCCCGCCGGGATCAAAGATTTTTCTTTGATCCTGGTTCTCATTTCTAATTTCTTCTTTCAGGCCGTACGGCCGGGGGAAAATTATGTAGGGCAGTATTGCTCACTTCTAGCACTCATACAAATACCTTACATGTTTATTTGTTTCTTCTGCAGCTTCGACTGGCATTTCCAATTGTCTCTCATCGAGCCTTCCGTGGCGCTGCCGATTTACACACATATATTTCATTTTCAGCAGTAGTCATAATGCATAAGTCAATTCCAGCAATGCCCATCGCCCCCCCTCCCGTTCCCCTCCTCCTTGGGCCAACATCTGGCATTAGAAAAAAAAAGGCAAATTCCTCGGGGTGGGGAAGACAAATAAGTCCTTCAAATGCCCCTAGGTGTGACCAAAACAGAAGGCAAATGCCCCACCCCTGGAATCATCCAGAAAGCAACACTGCTCAAGATTTAATAAATCATAACACCCATCATTATTTTCAATGCTGTTTGGTTGTTTACTGTGCGTCTCTCCTCCCGTTGTTCATTTGGTTTAATGCCACTTATCAATAACACGCCAAATTGTGTACACGACAGTTGCCTTTGGTTCATTATTTCGTTCAATTATTCGTTCATTTATTTGATTTTGACGTGCACAATTCATAAGTGTTTATTTAATAAGCTAAAAAATGCTGTTAAAAATATATTAAGTTATTGAAGAACTGAAAATGCATGATCTTTATTTAACAAATGGCCAGAAACGAAAAAGATTTTTACGAAAGTGATCATCTTGAATAACTTTTAAGATCCATTTATTACGTGCTTAACCAAAACCTGACACGGGTGTCAAATGCCCCGGGGCCGCCCGGTGGGTAGGCAAATGCCCGATCCCCGGGCAGTGAAAATTTTTAGATGCCCCACCCCGAGATTAAAATGTCAGCAAATGCCCGACTAATTCCCGGGGTGATGGGTACCGCCGGAATTGACTGATGCATTTAACATAGTTTCAATATTTTCTGTTTTAGGGTAAATTTGTCGGCGAGAATCTATACACCGTAAAAATATATGCATATGCCCTGATAAAAGGAAGTGCTAAACCGTATTTCACGTAAATAACTCTCCAATTATATCCCCGGACATAAGTGCACCAATCTACCTGACAATCTAAAATATTTTCGTTTCCTTTCCTTTATTTTGAGAAAATGAATTATTTACATTGAATTATTTCAAATCACTTTGCAACTCTTTGGGAAGTAACACACCAGTGGAGTGGAATAGCTGCCTGGAATGGGACAGGGCAGGTCATGGGCTCCTGGACAGGGTATACTGTAAACCAATAAGGGTAATTGTATTGCCCAATATTTTGGTGAGACAAAACTCACCTTTCTGCGTGGTCTTGGGTATCTTTTTGCACAGCTTCTTACAACCATATATTGCACTATTGGCACTAGAGCCACATGTTTCTCCAACACGTTTGGCAAGGCGACATGAAGCCAAATAACAGGTTGCACTCAGACTGAGCCTCTTGAAATTATGTCAAACCACCAATATAACGCACAGCAAATACGGGATTACGGAATTTATAATTGTAGTGGAAACATGCATGTCTAGATGTGATAGGAACAAATGGCTCTTTGATTTACGATGAATAATGAGAAGTGTAAGAAAACTAAGCACCAAAGTTAAAACAAACAAAAAGAGTCGGAAAAATGTAGCAACTAAGACGCAAGCTATCGTGCGAGCTTGGGATGCCTGTGCCTGTCAGTTAATATGTAACCAGGCAAATGTTTTGAAGCAGCCGGAGCGTTTCGTTCACGTTTCGTTTCGTTCAAGCTGGCGATATCACCATCTCTTATCAAGATAGGCTAGATTAAGGTAAGAAATACTTCCGCGTATTTAGTTAACAATCTATTCCACTAGGTTTCTCGATGTTTTTGTCGATGTGCTGATTTATAAACCGATATTGTGTCGCGTGCCGTGAGCAAACTTGCCAACTGTCAAATGTACATTTTGTAATTCAAATAAACCTCTGCTAAAAATACTCGTTTGGAGCTTAGTAATGACTTATAAATAACCCTGAGATATTCACGATTCCCAAAAGACTATATTTCGGGAGATTAGACCCACATTCGAACATTTCTGGACTGATGTTTGTGATAGCACTCGCAGCGTAAAAGGTCAAAATGTCAATCAACAAGCTCAAGTGCCATCTTTTCAAGACGCTCTCAAAATTTTTCGTTTTATTTACCCAAGCTAGTTTTACGATAAAAGCTAAGACAGAGTGATACTTTTGTCCTGAATGATAGTTTTGGTAGGTATATCCATGTACCACGTTGACTTTTTGGCCCATGAATTTGACCTAAATTTCAAAGTAACGCAACGTCGTCGCAGGTTATCATTTTTAAAATTTTATAAAAAATTTGGGTTCAAGTTACCTTCGGTTCTGACAGCGCTGAATAACTGTTGAAAGACTGTATTATAACACTTTGGGTTAGATTTTCCTGCTACGGATATTATGTTAGCTTGCTAGGTTTCGACAAAAGTGGGATTTCAGGGTCGATTTCGGGTCGTTTTGGTGGGCAAATACAAAACACCGTCTCGACAAAAAAATAAAAATCCAAACAACTTCAGAGTTGCAGTTTTGAAACAAGTTAGCAAAACCCTTTATTGTGACAAAGTTTGAGAAAATCGAATTTTTCTATCTTGCATAGGTATAGGTGATCGTTACAGCAAGCCGCTCTTAAGGCCTATTTTGTACGTAACTGGCGAATACTGGTGATCCTGTCATCAGCTCCATGGATCTTCGTCCTATTTTTCTGGAAGTAAGTCGAAGTTTTGCACACAAGACATAGATACCAGGTTGGGCCCGGAGCAAACAAAAAAAGGGCGAGCTCTATAAAGATTAATTAATTATAGATAAACAACTAACAATAACAACACTTATATTGATAACCAGACAAGAGCGAGGAAAAGGGGGCTGAGAAGCTTACCGTAATTCTCGAAAAAGATTTACTTCACTTGCTCCCAGACTTTCCCAATTCTGTGTCAGTCCTTCAACTGTATCCAAACTAAAATGCTTGCTCCTAGCAGTATTATTAACGTATTTAACACATGTGACGGAAAATAACTTAAAGATTCACTTCAGTTTTAGATTGTTTGTTTTCTTTGTTGTAAGTCAGACGTGTTGCCAGTGAACGGGTAGTCATAATGACTGTAGTATATATGACCCTGTACATGTTCGCCACGAGCCAGTAGACCAGCGGTTATAAAAGCGTGATGCGACGGGGTTCGCTTTTTTTTTTTTTAGGGCGGGGGGTACTCAAAATGTTCTCTTTGCCTCAAGCTCGTATTATGACTTTCTTATTTTACGACCGAGCTTAAAATTCCCTTTTTTCAGAAAATGTGTTTTTTTAACTCTAGCTAGTAGCTAGTTAAGTTCATTTCGCCTTCTTCTAGACATAATTAAATTAACATGATGCTCTTTCTCTGCCATGTCTAGTGCTTTTTTTTTGGTCTTCCTTCCTCTTGTAAGCTATTGTAAGTTAACACTACCACTGCACCTGGTCGTATTTACGGGAATTCTCTGCACTCACTTCTTTTCAATTTTAAGGGAAAATGAAATAAGAATTTGGTTGAAGGTTCGAGCGTTCGCTCCGTTTTCCTACCGTTCACATGAGCGAAAACACCAAGAACCAAAATTATACGAAGTAAATTTCAATTTTCATATTTTTTTATTCTAAAGGTTTATTCCAGAATCCGTCAGATGGCTTCTTGTCAATGGAAGAAAAGATGAAGCTCGAGAAATTTTAGAAAAAGTGGCGAAGGTAAACAAGATAGAAATGCCGATGGAAGACCTTCATGTTCCCGAGAAAACGGATAGCAAAGGTGTCTTGGAACTCTTTAAAACATGGAAGATGGCGAAACTGTCGCTCATCCAGATCTATGCTTGGTGAGTAAAACGGTTTTATCGTAGCACTTCAAATAATAAGTGATTCTCAGAAGATCCGATCTTGTAAATCTAGCACAGTTTATATTCTTTGAGCTGTTAATGTACCATCACTCTTTTGTTTCATTTCAGGCTTGTGAATGGTATGGTGTATTACGGGCTTTCTATGAGCTCAGGAGAATTTGGTGGAAGCATCTACCTGAACTTTGTACTGACAAGCTTGGTGGAAATCCCTGCAAATATATTGGTTATTGACAACTGCAATAGGTGAATGTGTCTCATTTAAATGAAGATAATATCGATGTGTTATACTATCGAAAGAACTGGATTTATGGGTCATGATGTATTTACAGTCTGATGTTTGATTTCTTAAAACTCATATCAATCACGCAACTGGGATATGGGTCGAATCGGACCCATAAAATCCATTACATTAATAGTGATCATGAAATGTACCGTATCTTTTTTTTTCCTTTTTTTTATATAAGAATATTGAGGCTGAAATTGGCGAAATTTTAAGAGTATGTTAAAAAAATAACTATGGCTGAGATTTTGTTAACAACCCTTTTTTGTGTGTTGATGGAAAATAAAATACAATAAAATCACACAATATGTTTTTAGAAACATTAAACGAAGTAATTAAATTTGTTGGTCTTCCTTTAAAGGTTTGGCCGTAAGAAGACTGCGGTAGGTTACATGATTGCTGCCGGAATTTCAGCTTTGGCAGTTTCTTTAATCCCAGCGGGAACAAACAACACAGGTAACTAGTTCGCTGTAACATAGAAGCTGTTTTTTTAATATATGTATTAAAGAGGAAGCCAGGGTGTTTCCTTACACACTTTCCGACATCTATCATCAAAACAAAGTACAATAGCCTCTAGGGATCTATTTCCAAGCAATTTTTTTTTTCGGACGACCTTTTTTGGGGCGTCTTTAACAAGTCAGGTATTTAGGCCGGAGGATTTTATGTGAACCAGTAAGCCTTGTTTTGTCATTTTATGCCATGTATACTAGAAAAAAGAAGAAACAGGAGAGGGTTTGTCCCTTCACGGATTCCGACACCTATCCTCAAAACAAAAAGTACGTACCCGCCACGGATTCATTACCAAACAAATCTTAATTTAAGGGGGTACTTATCTGAGGTGTCTTTGGAAACTTTACGGAGTTAGGATGTACGAATTTTTTTCAGTCAGTCTTCCATGTCATGTCATGTCATGTCTTTTTTCGAGGTGTCTCATCACGTTATGTCAATCGCTCAGTCAAAAACTGAAAAAGTCAAATAGCGTTAAAAACCTCCTCTGAATTTGTCCGGCGCAGACTTTAAGATCCCAAAAACTTGATCGTTTCCCAAACCAAAATGCATGATTTTCCATACCACCATTTCGAAAACTTAAAACCTGCCTAATTTAACCTTAAGGCTGGTTTCCATATGATTGCTACGCTCGCTGCGATCACGCTGGCAAAAACGTTCAGCAATCGTTGCGATTTTGTTGAAACCACTTTTTAGCGATCGTAACAATCACAGCAATCGTATGGAAAACAGCCTATATGGAAACTGCTCAGCGATCAAAGTAACCACGACCGCTCAACTTTTTTGGTAGCGATCGTAGCGATCGTAGCGATCGTAGCGATAACATAGAAACCAGGCTTTATTTATCTGAAAAGACTGAAAACGCATATCCTTTGGGGCCATCCATAACTATCTAGGATTCCCCACACTGGTTTGCAAAAATGCAGGATGCAACTTTTCTGAAAGAATGTCTGGGAAAAGTGCCGTAAACCTCTGTAACATTAATGTTCTGAGAAAAATTTATAGTCTGTTTTGGTAACCAATCCACCCTTTTTCAATTCTTTTCGACCTCAAGCTTTAATTGTTGTTATTTGCTCAACTGGTAACAATTTAAAAGTTTGATTTCATGCATGCGTCATTAAAACTCTTTAAATGTTCTGTTCTGATGTTTGTTGCAGTTGTTTATTTGATTTTGGTGTTATTTTTAAGGCTTCATTGCTGGTCGTGTAACGTTTGGCTCGCTTGGTAAACTGTTCATCACCACTTCGTTCGACACGTTGTTCATTTTTTCTGCCGAACTCTTCCCAACAGTGGTGAGGTGAGGTTATTTATTTATTTATTTATTTATTTATTTATTTATTTCTGTATTTATTTATCTTTTTTTTTTTTATTACAACTAGAAATACGTGACTCGCAGAACCTCGCGAAGCTCAGGCACGGGTGCACCACAAAATTGAGCGATAGGGGTGGGGAGGGGATAGAATTTTGCTTTAACTGGAGGTGTGGATGGGTGGCCACAATGGTCCCCAATTGGGAGTTAAGATCGACATTCTGGTTCCCATTCGCTTCCATGTAACTTGCATCCAATCCTCTGTCATGTATACGAAAATACGTTCAGCCCCTCCCCCCCTCCCCACACCTCTCTTCATTCTGACATAAGGTAAATTTCTCTCTAGAGAGGACGTATTGTATTGCTGTGGACCTGTTGTCCAAGACAATATGTGTGGTGTTTCTGTTTATTTTGGTTGGGTGAGATTAGGTTATCAGAAATGCAGTTCAAATTCCAATTGGAACTTGTTATCTCCAACATTAACCTGGCCATTTCCTTCGGATTCTGTTCTACAGTTTTGTTCCATTTACTGGGTATTGACAAGTGTCAATACCTAAAACAATACATTATTTCCCTTGACTGGTGGAGATACTGTAGCAGGAGTCTCTTACTGCTGAAGTCAGTGATGTGGTGCATTAAGAAAATTATCCATTTTTCCCCAAAAATTGAAATGAGAATAATACAGAATAATGGCAAGCAAAGCACAGAGTTTCATATTGATGTTGTAGCATGTTTATTCATTCCCCAACATACTATAGAAATTGGATTAGATAATTGTCACAATAATATAATACATTAACCCTTGAAGCCCCAGTGACCAGCATCTCCCTACAATAACAATGCTTTAATTAGGTCATCAGAATTAAGGAATTGATCACCAAACATGAATAGTGTTAATGTCAGTAGAAAGAAGTTCTCTGCACTAGTACTACAAGAAATGTATGAAGACCAGTAAGGAGAATTTGCAGGTTTACATTGGGGCTTAGGGAGATCAATTGGTGTGAAAAGCAAGAGTAGCTAATTAAGGGAAAGGGTGAGTGTAGATTATAGCATGTGAAACCTTCAGAAGTAAGACAAACTTTCACATAGACAAATCATGTTGAAAGTGATCAGGATCCGGCTTAATTCCCATGAATTTGGTGCCTGTTTGTGCACTGCGAGGAGAGCTGTGATGCTGGTCACTGTATGTAGCATGAAATTATTATCAATAATTAATTTTAAGCAGTAATGTTTGTTTCACATCAAATACATGCAGGTATGTACCTATCCCCGCTACACATTTTAAAGTGGTAATTGTCAGGCAGAGCAATACTTGTAAGTGCATTTCCAAACCAAATTGTGAACAGAAATTGTCCTTTCTGATCCATCTGAATTTTATTTTTTCTTACTATTAACAGGGTCAAATTATATCCATAACGGAAAACATAAACTTTTATAAATTCCTACTGATCCAATATGAATTATTTCTTTCAAATATTTTTTCGGGAACGTCCTAAACTTAAAATTTAAATTCTTTTTACTGCTCATACACAAATATGCAAGTTGTTTGAGGAACTGAAACCTATTTTGTGAATAATTTCATTTCTCTTGTGTAATCTGTAATTTTGATCATACTTGGAAAAGTAATTATACGTTAATAATAATTACTGGTACATCAAGAGTAAAGATAATGGTAGAGAGAGGAAATAATTTTGAGCCAACCTGTTCAGTCACCGTCCGTTGGAAAGGCATATTTCTAGCAAAAGTATTTTGATGATCGTGTGTTTTTTCCCGCCTCTTGTTACTTCTATAACAAAATCGTTTTGTCGAAGCACTTCATGTCGGTGTCACCGGTCCTGATCGGTTTCAGCACACATTTTCTCGAAGAGTTTGTAGCCACTGAGTTCATTCTTACCGGGTATTAGTCAATTGGTGTGACTGAGTTATAATATTCGAAGACCCTGTATCGATTCTCCCGTTGTTGGGGAATTTCGTTTTGTCGCAGCGCTGTGCTATCAAGCTAAATTTATGTTATGTATGTTCCAAGATTTCTCGCCTGTGATATTCCAGTCTCCTGTTTGTGTCCTGCTGATGGCTTTGGTCTTCGCTAGGCTATTATCGGAAAACGATGTTCTATACCCGTGCTTTCTTGTCGTCGACTCTTTCGCCTTCGTTGTTCGCACTGAATTTCAAGTCGGCGTTCACGCTGAGTTTCAGTTGTAAATCTCCCCCGGAGTGGATTTTCAGCCACTTGTTAAATCAGGCGTTGCTTGCTTGTTCACAGACGATGACTAAACATATCAGCTCCCAAATGAACGCAGCGAAGCAAGCAAGAAATAAAGAAACACGCCGAAGAAACATGAGAGTGCATAACTGTCAGCGGTCGCGATGTGGTTTTGTTGCTAGGCAACTGTGCGGACACCATCGAAATATATATGGGCAGATCCAGATTTGACCGCCCTAAGCGATCCTCGCGCGAACCCCACGCGACAAATTTATAAACCTCGCTTCGCGAGGAATTATTGCATTTTAAAAGCAGTGTCGATCTTATCTACCTTTGATTAATTAATAATCGAACATTGAAATATCAAGAATTTTCTCTATATTTTAAGGACTTCGATGCAATATGAAATAATGAACCCTATTCAGACCGGGTTCTTTTTGTCTTCCAGGATCGGGGGGAAGTGCTGATTCGGCTCCCACCTCCTAGCTCCGAGAATATTAAAGTTATGACAACGAAACTTGGATGGCAGATAATACGTCCAATGTTTCCTTTGAAGTCCGCAACATAAGCTGATGACGACATATAACGTAATAATTACGTCAGGTGCTAAAATGGCAATCATCTTGGATCCGCCATCTTGGATTTCTTGATTTTTCCAGAACCCTTGAAATTTGCCGAATTAGACTAAAGAGCAACCCAAAACAATAAAAGAACACGGAAATGATATGAAAATGTAAACCTTACTTCAGAAAAGTTATAATTTTTCAATGAAAAGGTGAAAATGAAAAATTCTGAAAAAATTGCCTGTCAAAAAGTGGTTGCCATGGTAACATCAAACATGATGGACAAGCACTTACTATCCAAATTGTTCCCAGGTAAATTATAGGAAAAGTGACCACGTTTGGCTGGTTTAGCTTGCTTATGGAAAAAAGTTATAAATGCCCAAAAGTCAGTGCGGGCACAATCTCTCCCTTTCCCGGTCTGACTAGGGTTAAGTTACGTTGCAAATGCAGACGACAACCGGGTATTGAAAGTTTCAGCCTGATGCAATTTCCCGTCTGGATTTAGGCTTAATCCCTCTTTCACATCTAGAAGCATCACTTTGTGTACCCCCGACAGTCCAACACTGCAACTCAGATGCCCGCTAGGCATGCTACATCATTCTAAACTGTGACTTTTTCAACCATTTTTTTTCTAGGAATAGTGGCATGGGCATGGTGTATATCGCAAGTCGTATCGGCGCCGCCTGTGCACCGTTTGTCGTTCAAATGACGCGCATAAACTCCATCTTGCCCTTTGCCGTCATGGGCGGCTTGTCGTTCATTGGTGCTATCATGTGTTGGGTTCTTCCTGAGACCCTGGGAAAAAGCACCGCTGAAGTATTTGAGGATACAGTTGAGAAGGAAGGTATACATAACTATTGATCAGTATTTTAGTTTCCATTACAGTGTATTTTAACGTGATGTGAGGAAATTTTGGGCAAAAAATGCAAAATTGCCAGTTCAAATTCACTGCAGCGCAATTGATAAAAGTTACCTGTGATGAAGGGATAAATCATTGCCACATTTATAGTGCGGCGCGTATTACCGTGGCCACCCAACAAACTTTTCCAAAAGTTATAATTAGCCAATCATAGCGCAAGATTTTGGTTGATGGTCACGCCTCCTTGAAAAGTATTCTGCGTGTTGATAAACTTATCTGGCCCTTTTATTCCGTTTCAATTCCGGGAGCAAAATCAAGTTCAGCTGAAATTAAAGCAAGTTTTGATGTGTCGTCCTGCTTTTACCAAAATCTGGAACGCTCGAATTGTTGCCTTCCATTCAAATCCAGCTACGCGCCGTGACATTTCTTTTATCGCAACCGCCCGTTGAAGTGAAATTGCCAAAAAATATTCAAGACGATGAAATAATCACCAAAGGACACGCGATAGACGTGGCATGAGTTGACGTATTTTACGTCGCTCTAAAGCCCAATTCCTTTTGCAGTTCCAAGATTCGCGACAGATGTGACAGCCAACCATATGTGGTACGTGCTAGCTTGGAGAATTCAAAACAATGCAAAGAAGGCTTCTTGCAAGGGGTTCTTGAAATACATATGTGTACAGTATGTTGCCCAGTTTTCGTACGGGCCCAGTTTTCGTACAAAAAGAACTTTATTTGATTATTTTCGTCGGTCATTTAAATCTTCGTCAACCGAAGAATTTCAAAAGTAAAAGGAACATTTCAGCTATAAATTGCCGGTTTTGCCGGGCTTTTTGACGAAGACGTAGGTCAGTGCGGCAATTTCTTTCGAGGTGAGTAAAAGTTTAGCGGCTAATATTTGCACTTTTCACTGCACAGTAAAGGTACTGTAGATGAACAAATAGCCCGTTTTGTTGGTAATTTTGCAAGGAACTTCGTGAGTTTTGGACATATGGTAGATAAAAGATGAAAGTGAATGGAAAAACTTTCAAAACCAGCTTAAATTTAACTGCTCCTGAATTTTAGCGGTGAGAATCTTCGCATACATTTCGACCTACTGTGCCAGTTTTCGTACACTTAGCTGCGCCTTTCTCAAAACCTATTTTTAAATAAGTTAAAGAACTGAAATTTAAACTTAACTGTTCGAAAACTAATAAATCGCAAGTGCAGCAAAGATTACACAACAATCCTTGCAAAGTACGATACACTACATGTATTTGTTGTGGTATAACAGCGACGCTTAACATCCAGGTCATGCAAAGGTCACGAATATTTAATAAACTTAATCCCACGCAAACAATCTAAATCGTCAAATAATTAACTAAGATAGATGTCTTTGCATAGAATGTTGACATACACCTTGAAATATCGTTAGTTTAGCGATTCTAATAAACATTTACAAAAGTAGTTAAGAAAAGCAAGCGTAAGCGGAAACGGAAGTAAAGCGTTTGCTATTCTAAAGGCGTAAGCGTAGGGAAAACGTCGAATCTTATGCAGGCCATTTCTTAACAGTTGTAACACGCAGAATAGTAACCTGTCAACTACCTTTACCAAGGCAGTAAATGACGTACGAGACAGTGGATTGAGCGTAAGAAAAGCCGCCCAAAAGTGAGGGACAAAAAAATCAACACTGCAGGATCGATTAAACATCCACCCCCAGAATAACCATTTGCTTTGTATACCAAATGATTGGTCGCTAGGCCGATATTTATTCACAAATCGAAGAGAAAACACGATAAGCACTCAGCAGGGTGGCTGACATATCACTTTGCGTCGAGCGTTTTCGTGGAGAAATGTTGTTTTGTCGATGTACGAAAACTGGGCCAGGTGTACGAAGACTGGGCAACTTAGGAGTTTTGGGGAAAATGGCATAATTTTGAACATACGTCGATCAAGCGGCCAATCGTTTTATATATTGAATGTAATTAAATGGGGTATCTTTAAAAGAAATTTCATAAATTTTCGTCTCATAGACGAAAAGATATAGCGATTTCAAACTAAAGTGTACGAAAACTGGGCAACACACCGTATTTCCACTGTTGTAGTTCTGCCTTTCCTCCGTTCTCCGGCGCTGACTGAAGTGATATGGAGTTGTGATTTTGTACAGAAAAGAACGCTAACTTTGGTTTGTTTTGCTGTACGGTGTTGCTACCACAAAATAGACAAAAATAATCAAGTTGATGTCAACATCGTATAAATTTTTCAGTCGCATCGGTTTAAATTCATTCGGAATCGCTCAGTCCCTGCCTGCTGTGTAAAGATCGCATTCAAATTACTAAGAAAGGATTTCAGCGAATGCCAATCGATTTTTATTAGCGAATGCAAATTCGAATAGATTTTTCCCAATATAATTGCCAATGAGCCAAAACGGCAAGAGAGCGAATAATGTAATTCGCGAATGCGAGTTCCGTCGCAACATCGAATTCTGAGTGCAGCAGATTTCAAAACGTACGCAAAGGCAGTGCAAAGTAGTAAGCAAAGTGCTGATCCTTAAAGCTTGCACAGGGGAAAAAGAAGAAACTTGAGCTCCACCAAGCCCGCAAATTCGATTCAACTGTAAGGTTTGCGTGACAAGGGGCTAGAAATGTCAAAAATTGCCAGGAGGCGCCCACGCCAAGCAAGTTTCGCACTCTCTGATTGGCTAACTTGTGAAAATGTTTGTTGGGTGGACACGGTAAGACGCGCCGCACTGTAATTAATCCAGGTCAATCTATTTAATCAGGTACAAGAGCGCTAAAAATCAAAACAGAAAGGTTATAAATTTAATTTTCCAAACACCCAGAAACAAAGTGGCAAATACATTAAAGTGTGCAATGCTAACAAAACACATTATCTTTGTGCAGTCAGCTAACAAAAATAAGAAACAAAAAATCTAAATAAATGAAAATCAGACAAGACAATATGAGCATTAATTGCCTGCTTGATTGTTAAAGCTGGATGTATTAAGTCAAAGTGGTCTTCTTAGGATGTCAGTAGTGCTCAATTGAATAGCTTTCACTTGAATGTTCTTTCGTCAAACAAATTAACATGGAATAACATCAAGGTTTGACTCTGTGGGATGAAACTGAGAGCTGTAATAACTGGCTTGCAGTGTTACACAAATCAGTGTCGACCGGGTTTTGGGAAAACCTTATGGTTGTAAGAGAAGGTAGGACATGGAGGAAGGAGTTGAGTCTTCTACATTACTGGTCGTTTGTTTCCTTACTATTAGTTACACGTTTAATGCCCAGGAGCAGGTTGTTCAAAGCAAGGACGCGTTAACCCGGGATAAGTGCCAACTTAAAAATCAAAACTATACGTTAATAAAGCAGATTTCAGCTAATTCTTTCAGCCTATGATTCGACTTTTACCGTTCTAAAATTATTTATTTGACAGTGAGAACGCTTTCAAACATGAGAACCAGAAATTAAACCTAGAGTAACACTTAATCCGAGGGTAATGCTAACCGGCTTTCGCACAACTGGGCCAAGGATTAAATGTTGACAAACACTTTTCGAGAACCGAAGCTAAAATGCGTTGTTGTCGTCTTCCATTTCACAGATAAAGGATATGAGTTGACAGAACGCGAAACCAAACTTTTGCTTGAAAGCACAGCTGACAGCACGCCCAAGTGAACTTAACCTTGTTCCTAGTTTTTATCTCTTCGCCAAGAAAACGGGGCAGGACTTTACTTCTAGTTAACCAAAAAAAAAAATTAAACGTACATGTGTTTAATAAATACAGTAGACCTTGCTATCTCAGATCTTCGAGGGAAACGACAAATTATTGGGAAGAGTGGCGATTCAAGGTAGCCAGACTGGATTTAAAGTTTTATTTTGTGGACCATCGGTTACATTGATATGAATGACTGACCTGACTAGCTTGTGTTGCCTGCTCTATACATTTGTATGTACAGTAATAAAGCATCACCGTACGGCAAACACGAAACGGCAAAATGACCACGTGATTATGCTATTTCCCGTCATTTCTTACCGTTTTCCTTCTGTACTTTAACGTTTTCAACGTAAGAGGGCCTGTTTTCGTGTTTGTCATCAACGTGAGAATTAATTTGCAGTTTTTTTTTTTAATCGTTCTGACATTGATCTTCTCGTGTGCCGTGTGTGGGGATCTCTAGTAAGTAGAATGTTAAGTCGTTCAAAGAATGTGTTGGCTACCATAGGGAACCCTTACATTAAAACGAAATGCAAACTTTTATGGTACAAGTTTCTGCTATAGTTTTGTCTTTTCAGTTTGTAGACACCGAGTAAATTACATAAAAGGCCACGGGAAGTCACACCGACTTTGTTCAAGATAGCAAAGGATTCGAGAGTTTGCGATAGACAGTAGAATATGAGGGTAGAATAATAAGCAAGCCCAAGGGAAGTGTTTCAGTATCCCTTTGTGATAGCGGGGGATTTGAGGTAGTGAAAGACGAGAGAATAAATAAAGAGAAAGATAACATCGCAATGATGCAACAACTTCAGCTCGATTGAAGGAGCCATGAGGCTCCGTAGCATGAAGCGACCACGACCATGACATCTCCCCCTTTTTAGGTTTGTGCGTTTGTTTGTTTTGCCTGATTTTTTTTAATATATGGTATGCCATCACTAATATTAAAAACCAAGAGATGCTAATCTCTTCTGGGTTTCAATATATTTGGGACTTTATGATAGAGTTTATTATATACCTATTTCAAAAAAGGTTGCTTCAGTGATGCATGTTTCATAGACCGCAGTGCATCATGATCGTTAAATTTGTGACTGCTTTTCTCTAGCTATTAGCCCTAAAGCAAGAACAAATGTATATTTTTATGATTTGGTTTTGTCCTAGAGTGCCTTCAGCGAGAAAAGCGATCATTACATTTATTTATAGCAAACATGAGGCTTTACGATCTATGAAACAAGGATCATGGATCATGCATCACTGAAGCAACCTTAACTGAAATAGGTGTATATTAGTTAACGAGTAAACAGTCACATTAAGGGAAGCTTAACGCTGAAGGCAATAGATGAACGCACAAGCCACGTCACCGAATGAATGGCCACGAACGAGAGCGAGTCTACTCAGAAGGTCTGTCATTCTTGTCAGGGGCACAGTGAACAGACCTGGTAGAGAGTTAAAAAAAACGCAACTGGAATGGTGAAACCCACGGAAGGAAAAGTTAACGTAAACAATGGGGAGAGATTCTATATTTTCTGCTTTAGGGTGAAACTCTCTAACCACACTTTTCAAACTTGGGTACCACTGACAGCTGGCCCTAAGTGCTTCAACTGACAGTTATCATTCTACACAGTTAACTACAAATTGAAATGTTTGTTGTACCTTGCTGAAAATTGTTTAAGTTTGCTGCTCCGACATTTCTGCGCAATTCAAAGGATAGCGTCGTCACAATGTTTTTTTTTCTTCAGAGATAACTGACGGTTTTGTTGTGAGGTGTTTGGCTCGGTCGTATAGACACTTAACAATGCCACGTTTCACTGACGGAGGATGGTGTGAATCATAGGCTAGGTATTAGTCAGTGTGGGTGGGCTTTCTGTAAGCAATGGTGATGAGAAGACCGTCTGAATTCCTTGAAACTGAAGTGTCGAGAAAGGGAATAGTGTTATCCTTCTCGATTTCCATGGTAAAACGAATGGTAGTCTGTTGACTGTTTAGAAGTTGTAAAAAGCCGTCTTCACAGTCTTTTCCATAAGATTGTTAAAGTGTCAGCTACATATCGCTTCCAGATCGTAGGTTTATAGGTCGCTGCTGCTACCGCCCGTTCCTCAAACTCTTCCATGTGTAGGTAAGCAATAACCGCGGAGACAGGGCTCCCCATAGCAGCTCCGTCTGTTTGTTCGTAAATCGACCCGTTGTATTGGAAATACGTGGATCTTAAGACAAAGTTTAAAAGGTCAGCAATTTGTATAGGTGTAAGGTTTGTGCGGTCGGCAAGACCGGGATCGTTCTCTTGCATAATGAGGCCTTTACGGCACCTTCGATCGGCACGCTCGTAAATAACGATTCTACGTCAAAAGATACCATGACTTCGTTTTCTTGTATTCGCTCATGGCTGATGTAGAGTTGGTAACTGTGTAGTCTGATTTGCCTGTCAATGGGGACAGGATGTCAGCTAAGTGAGCCAACAAATCGTAAGCGAAGGTGTTTACACACGATACAATGGGTCTTAATGGTATCTCGGGCTTGTGTGTCTTAGGTAGACCATATATCCTAGGTGACCTAGGTTTGATTTTGTTGTACACAGCTTCTGAAAGATGTCCACTTCGTTTTAAGCTAAGAAGCTTTTAATTACGTTTTAGCCTAAGTCGGTCCGTTGGGTCTTTATTAAGGAGTTGAGATGGACCTGTTTCAATGAGTGTTTTCATTTTATCATGATATGTGTCGGTATTCAAGACTACACTGGCACGACCTTTGTCCGCTGATAGAATCATAATAGAGTCGTCTTGTTTCAAGTTCTTAAGGGCTTCTTGCATTTCCTTCGTGATGTTAGGTTTGGGCAGTTCAGCCTGTTGAAGGATGTTGTTAACAGTTCTCCTTATGGTGTCTGCTTGTTCTGAGTAAAGCGTTGTTATGGCCGATTCAACTTTGAGGACTATTTCAGTGGCTGGATTGTTAGTTGGTGTTACTGCGAAATTCAAACCTTTCTCTAGTAATGATACCTCAGCATCGCTGAGGGGCCGTGACGATAAGTTAATAACCCATTTATTTTTGTCGACTTGAGGTGTTTGGTCAACATCAGGTGTCCTAAAAACAGAAGCCTGTTTCTCTTGTACAAGTCTCAGAAACTTGCGTTGTTGCCGATCTTTTCTGGGTGTTAACTCTGATCTTTTCAAGTATTTCACTGGCCTCGTCTGCCGTGAGGGCGGCTGTTATTCCCCTGCATCTCCCTTAGCTCTCTGAGTAAGTCGTATTCTCTCCCTCAGGAACCTCATAGAGGCTATTTCGGCTACTCTGCGGCCACCTTAGTTGGAACCTGGTGGCTGGACCCGAAGGTCTCGTGGAAAAATGTGGCTCTTAATACACCTTGTAAGAAAGGTGAGATGGTTGTTGTAGCGAGCGAGCTTACGTGAGCAACGCTCGTGGCGACGAATCAACCTTAGGGCTGTGCGCCCATGATATTTCAGTTCAATGTCATTAAAGATGTTTATTGTTCATCGTGGTGTAAGATAGGAAAGATGACCGTTTATTCGTTTGTCTCACGATGGAATCGCTTTGAGTTGTTGATCGCGACGTTTGGACTGTAATACTGCTAGTCTTCATCAGGCGATGAGGTTGATTGTTTACGTGTCGCTATTTGTAGCATGTTGGTTCGCTGCTACTGGTGCATTTCGATCCTCATTGTTATTCCGACTATTAGATAATGTTCCCTCCAGGTCCGCTTTGTGGTTGATCGGCCGTTGTGCTTTTTAATCGTAGTATCCAAGCTTCCGGGATTTCGATTCCACTAACTCTGTTCATGTTATTAGGATGAAGTCTTATATGGATAGCCTCTTTGACCCTACGTGTGTACCAGTGAGGGTCACAATCAACAAACTTAACTACTTTCCAAATAGGAAGATGCCCCGTTTTGTTAGCGTGCTCCGAAACTGCGGAGGTTTGCGTACGAACAAGCCGTATATCTCCGTCGTGTTTTTTTTTTAATCCTTTCTTGCATCGCTCTCCTTGTTTCCGCGATGTATACTTTGCTGCACTCACATGGAATCTTATCGACGACAAAGTCAAGTTTAGTTGGTTCAAGGGCGTCTTTCCGTCGCACTAAGTGAGACCTAAGAGGTCTCATCTTTCCTATCTTACGCCACGATGGACAATAAATGGCATGTAGTTAAACCTGGAACGCCGGAACGCCGGAACGCCGGAATACTTAAACCCGGAATGCCGAAATACTTCAACTCGAAATGACGATTTAATATACACAAGATCGCTGAAAAGACGAACAATTAAGGTTAAGCCACGCTACATTATTAACGTCACCTTCTGACCCCCACCAAAACCATTCTCCTCACCATCCCTACCCTAACCCCCTGCCTTACGTTTTCCCGCCAACTGTAATTATTATAATTATTCCTGGGCTTTTTCGCGCTGCCATCGACATGGAGGACTCTCCAGGAAGGTAAGCGTATGTAGCTGAAATTTTCTGGTAAATCGAAAGCTACTTCATTCGAACTCTCGCGGTATGTCGACACTATGTTTCTTTAATCTGTTCTCCACTATTTTGATTTGCCAGCGTTTCCCCCTAAGTGAAAGATTTAACGATCCATATGTCTTCACAAGCTCACAAAAAAAAAAAAACTAACAGCTAAGGGTCTTGGTGCATGTGTTTTTGAGACAGTTTACTCGTCACTTAGAGCATTTATACTGCTTGGATATTTTCAGTATTGCTGTCATTACGTGAAGCCACACCATGTGCCTGACATTTGTCAACCGAGTTATAAATACCCCTTATTAGCCGAGTTCGAGGTCCGTACTGTGAGTTAGGGACTAAGTTTTTTCAACTCGAAAAATAAATGAGTTTTTTCAGCTCGGAAATGAAACGCGCGAATTTCATTGGCTTTTGAAAATCGCTGCTCGTCGAAGTTCAACGTGAACTGATGTCGCTGAACGAAAATTTCATGGCTTTATTTCTGTGAAAAAAAAAATTTTTTTTCGTCCAGAACATACCCAAAAAGCAAGGCTAATTTAGTTGCAAAGCGTTCTTCGTTACCGTCAGGGACAAACAAGAAGAAATCATGGAACGTTGAAACACGACTTCATGAAGTCGTGTTTGTCAAGGTGGAAATATGGCGGCAATCAGCCAAGAACAAGTGAAAGATGGAACTTAATTTTAAATAACAAAGAAAGTACTTCCACCTGTCCTTGACTCTCAGTTGTGCTCAGGTTGTTTTTCGAGCAAACTATATGCTGGAAACTGAAAATCAACGAGTTGCGTAGGAAATTACGAGTTTTAGTCGGGCTTTACAAACGCCGGCTGAGCTAGCGAGGGTGGACTTTTGAAAAACGTTATTTACAGGGATCTCCCTGCAAGAACAAGACTGCTTTTGAGCAATCAAGGTACTTAAGGTTAACAATAATCAGTTTTGTTTCCCTGAAAGGAAATAACTAGAGCAGTGAGTTGCAAGTTTCAAGCTTAATTCTGATCAAAATTTAAGCTTATGTAAACCGGTTAACGATGAAACTATTTGCGAGTTGTTTTGAAGTTGAGTTTTTTCCACTATAAACAGAACTGTTTCTGAGGGAGCAATTGCTAGGGAATATTTCGCTTCTAGTTTTCACGGTCTTTGCAAGTTAATTCAAAGGTTGTTTTAGCTCCTTTTTTTCAGCATGTTTTGACTTACCGGTTGCGATATAAACTTACGGGCTCTCAAGTTGAAATTATAAATACCTTTAGCTTCGCAATTTTTAAGTGAAAGCTTTCAGAGAGTTTCTGTAAACTAGAAAGTTTTTAATCTAGATTTAACTCGTTTTTATCGCGTCTAAGAGATTAGCCTACTATTTCTTCAATGTATAAAACTACTGCCGCAAAGTGTCCAAAATGGATTCAAGACGTTTCAAATTTTGCGGTCCGTACAGTAAAATACGGCCCGCAAAATTGACCAATCGTAGAGCGCGTACTAACCGAGAGATATAACAAAACTGGTTAAGATTTCCTTTACTTCACATGGAAAAGGGACCTTTTCCGCGTGAAGCAAACGAAATAGGAGACGTCTGCGCGCAGGCTAGTTAGGATTCAATGTCTTACCTCTTTTTTGGGGGAGCTTTGGCTGGGACTAAAGGGAAGAGAATAACAGTTTATCACTTTGTAAATGATACTTTAAACGCGTAAAGTTAAAGAGAGAAAATTTCGGCTACATACGCTTACCTTGCTGGAGAATCCTCCATGTCGATGCCAGCGCGAAATTTAAATTATATTAATTATGGTTGGCGGGAAACGTAAGGCAGGGGGTTGGGATGGGGATATTAAGGAGAATAGTTTTGGCGGGAATCAGAAGGTAACGTTAATAATGGAGCGTGGCTTAACCTTAATTGTTCGTCTTTTCAGCGATCTTGTGTATATTGAATCAGTCATTTAGAGTTGAAGTATTCCGGCTTTCCCGTTCCTTGTTTAAGTAATCCGGCGTTCCGGGTTTAAGTATTTGGGTGTTCTGGGTGTAAGTATTCCGGCGTTCCGGGTTTAGATATTCTGGCGTTCTGGGTTTAAGTATTCCGTAGTTCTGGGTTTAAGTATTCCGGTGTTCCAGGCTTAAGTATTCCGCCGTTCCTGGCTTTAGTATTCCGGTGTTCCAGGTTTTAGTATTCCGGCGTTCCGGGTTTAAGTATTCCTGCGTTCCGGGTTTAAGTACAGGCCACAATAAACACATTTTTAATGACAGGTTTAACAATGTTGCAACGAAAAAAATTGAGGTAGATTGCTTCTAAAATTACTGTAGAAGGACAGTTTTACATCAAGAGAAATCAGAGACTGGATTAGCATACGGCAGCATGGCGGCCGGACGGACTTTTCCGTAGTCCGTTTCTTTACCTTCCCGATGACCGAAGAAGATAAAAACAAGGAAGGCCTTACCACTTTTTATTTACGTGGCAAACGGCAGGAAAGATGCAGCAGTAGCAGCTCCCCTGATTCCAAAACTCCGCCTGCCAAATCGGTAAGAATTATGCCTTCAACATCCGATAGCATCGAAATGGCGGATATGCGCGAGATTTTGACACAAATACAAGACAACACTAACAAATTGTTAGAAGACAATCAAGCTTTACGAAAGCAATACGCCGACTTACACGAATCGCTAAGCTTTCATATAGCTGAAGTGGAAAAGCTTGTGAAGGAAAACCAAACCTTAAAGAAAGAAGTCAAGTCTCTAAAAGCTAGTCTCAAAGAAGTCAAAGAAGACAATGATATAATGGCCGAAGACCTCGCCACCGCTATCAACAAGATTGACGACTTAGAACAGTACTCGAGAAAACATAATCTAGAGTTCCACGGCATTCCAGAGAGCTCCCAAGAAAACCTGGCCGAACAAATTATTAAGCTCGGAAATGTGCTCAACGTCCCTATTCGAAACAATGACATTGACATCTGCCACCGGTTATCCGCAAATAAGAAATCAAACAAACCCAGGCCAGTCATTGCCAGATTTAAATCGTATGAAGTTAAGAAAGCACTATACAGCGCCCGCAAGCAGCTGAAGAATCAAAGCTTAAACCACGTTTTCCCTGGAGCAGACATCGTATACATCAATGAGAACCTCACAAGAAGACGCCGCGAACTTTTCAACAAAGTCTGGAAAACCAAAAAGTTGAACCATTGGCACAGTGTGTGGACAGTTGATGGTAAAGTCTTTTTCAAAATTTCTGTTGATGATGCCCCAGAAAGAATCTATAGCTTAGAAGACTTAGATAATTTCTAGGTTAATCACTTCCTTATTATCTGAGGTTACAGCTAGTTGAAATGTATTGCCTAAAACCATGTATTTTCCAGATATTTTTATTTAATAAGGCTTCGCCCTTGTATATAATTTCTTTTTTCAATCACGTTGAACGAAAGTAGAATTAATAATTAGGTCGCGGGGAGGCGTAGAGGGGACACCTTTAATTATCTTCATGAGTTTTAGCCATTCTCTAGTATCCCTTCTATACAATAAGCCGCTTGTCGGCTCTTTTAGTTTCTATTGTGTGTTTAATGTTAATTTATTTTCTTTTTTAAATAGTTGCAGTCAGGCACATCTCTTGGGAAATATCCCTTTTGAGCGGTGCGCATTTGTTGCCCAGTAATTTATGTTTTTAAGCAAACATGAATCTTAAATGTATTTCTCTGAACATCAGAGGCATAAATAAGTCGATCAACCGAAGGAATTTATTTCGTTGGCTCCATAACGGTAAATATGACGTAATTTTCTTACAAGAAACCTATAGCGACGACAAAATTGAAAACATATGGCGCGCGGAATGGGGTGGTGACGTTTTCTACTCCCATGGTTCAAAACACAGCAGAGGCGTGATGTTGTTAATCAAACCGACTTTCAAAATTGAAAACCCTGACATTATCCGAGACAAAAAAGGGAGGTTTCTTCTCGTTCGGGCTTCGCTACAAGATGAAGAATTTTGTTTTGTCAACATTTACGCTCCAAATGATCCAAGTCTCCAAAAAACGTTTTTCAATGAATTGTCTAACAAATTGCGACCCTACTCTAACGACAATATCATCCTTGGTGGCGATTTCAACTGCCCGCTTGAAAGTGTTGATAAGACGGGAGGAAAAGATACAAACAACCAAAGAAGCGTTATTGATAGCATAAACGACCTTCGCAACACTTTGGGTCTCGTTGACATTTGGCGATTTCATCACCCCTCCTCCCAACGTTTCACGTGGAGCAACAGTTCTGGCAAAATACAATGCCGCCTAGATTACTGGCTTGTGTCTAAACACTTAGTGCCGCGCACATGTAAAACGGAGGTTAAAGCATATCATGATTCCGATCATTCCCCAATCTATGTTGAAATTCAGTACGAAAATTCACAGAAAAAACCTGGTCCAGGATTTTGGAAATTCAACAATTCCCTCCTTGAAAATGAAGAATTTGTCTTAAACCTGAAATTCTTTCTAATTCACGCAAAAGAAAAGCACAGTAAAACTGATGACAAAAGACTTTATTGGGAAATGATTAAAATGGAAATCAGGGATTTCTGTATACGATTTGCAAAACGCCTTAGCAAAAACAGAAAGAACAAAGAAATGGACCTACTTCGAAAATTAAACGAACTCAATGTTCTTCTCGGTAAAAACCCCAACGATGTGAATTTAACAACTGAAGCGAGAAGCGTTAAATTGGAACTGAAAAACTTATCTGAGCGCAAAACAAAAGGTGCTATAATTAGGAGCAGAGTAAGGTGGTACGAGCACGGTGAAAGGAATAACAAGTACTTCGTCAATTTGGAAAAGCGCTCGCACAATAGGAAACACATTGTTAAATTAAAAACAGATGAAAACGAGTACCTAGAGGAACCAAACAAAATTCTATTGGAGATGGAACATTTTTACAAAACGCTGTACACTTCACAATTGCCTGAAGTTAGCACATTTAATGAACCCAGCAAACACTTCCTAAACCCTGAAATGGTACCCAAACTAAATGCCGAACAGCAAAACATCTGCGAAGGTCTTATTACTGCCGATGAATGTCTGTCTATTCTCAAAACTTTTGCAAAAAACAAAACCCCCGGTTCCGACGGCCTTACAGCAGAATTTTATTTATGTTTCTGGAACGATGTTGTGGGCCCTTTTATTGACTGCTATAATGATGCCTACCAAAAAGGTGAAATGTCAATCTCACAAAGAAGAGGCGTGATCTCGCTTATACCAAAGAAAAACAAAGATAATCTTCTTCTGAAAAACTGGCGACCAATTTCTTTGTTAAATACAGATTACAAAATTGCAACCAAATGCATTGCAAATCGACTAGAGAAAGTTCTTCCGACTTTAATAAATAGTGATCAAACTGGATACGTAAAAAATCGCTTTATTGGAGAAAATATCCGCTTAATCTCCGATGTTATCGATGTGTACGAGAAACAAAATCTGCCTGGCATGCTTCTATTTATAGATTTCGAAAAAGCTTTTGATTCCCTCGAATGGAAGTTCTTATTCGAGGCTATTGACGCTATGAACTTTGGGCCAATGTTCCAGAGCTGGATTCACGTCTTTTATTCTAACATCTCCAGCTGCGTACTTAATAATGGTTTTGCTTCGAATTTCTTCTCCCTTCATAGAGGAGTCAGGCAAGGGTGTCCCCTATCAGGGCTGCTATTTATCTTGGCTGTTGAAACGCTGGCCCAATCCATCAGGCAGAATAATAACATATGTGGCCTGAAACTTAATGACACTGAAATAAAACTAAGTCTGTATGCTGATGACATCACAGCCTTCATACTTAACGACTCTTCTGCGGACCACCTATTTAACCTCCTAAGCGAATTTGGAGAGTGTTCAGGTCTTAAAATAAACATTTCTAAAACAGAAGGAATGTGGCTTGGCAGCCTTAAACAAAACAAGGGCAAGCGATCCCCCTTTAGTATCTCGTGGCCAGAGAAATACGTAATTGTTCTCGGTGTTGCTTTCGCTTACGACCCGGCGGTTAGCTGCAGAATCAATTTCGAAGAAAAAATTGTATCACTGAAAAAGACTTTAAACCGGTGGTCAGCGAGAAATCTAACTTTAATAGGAAGGATATGCATTGTCAAGACTCTTGCCATCTCCAAACTAGTCTATAACACATCTGTTCTCTCAGTTTCATCCAACATATGTAAACAAGTCAACGATATTTGCTTCAGGTTCGTATGGAAAATGAAGCCGGATAAAATTAAACGGCACACTCTTATTGGTCCTCTTGATAAAGGCGGTCTTAACATGGTTGACTTTGTTATGATGGATAAATCTCTTAAGGCTGCGTGGGCAAAGCGATTATGTGAAGCTGGAGATAGTAAATGGTGCGCTGCCTTCTCCTTGGCCACAACCCACCTCGGTGGCACTTTCCTTTTCGAATGTAACTTTGATATACATGACTTAAATCTGTCTTCAGAATTACCCTCCTTCTACAAAGAAATACTTTCGGCTTGGCAGGAGTTACACTCCACAGACCCCTCATCTGCTGACGAATACGGAAATGAAATCATTTGGAACAACCGTTTTATTAGAATAGATGGAAAACCGATCTTTTTTCTGTCATGGTATCAAAAAGGTGTGATTAAAATACGCGACCTTCTGGTAGATGGTAGGTTCTTGTCCATAACCGAATTTCAAGATAAATATGGTCGAAAAGTAAATTTCTTAAAATATTACGGCCTCCTCTCTGCAATCCCTAGTGGGTGGAAAAACTCCCTTTTAAATCCTAAGCAAATACCCTCCAATATGGCTGTCAGAGATAACCTAACCCCCTCTAATGTCACTGCCAAAATTGCTCGCGAACTTTTTGTTTTGAAAGTTCTTAAATCCCCAAAAATAGAACTAGAACTAGTCGGAAAAAACTTATCCACGAAAGCTATCTACCAATTGCCTTTTAAAGTCACAGTAGAAAACAAACTAAGATGTTTCCAATACAAAATCATTCATGGTATTCTTCCTACAAACAAACGCCTTTTTAAAATGGGACTGAAAACGTCACCTCGCTGTGAGCGCTGCAACTTTCCCAACGAAACTTTGGTTCATCTTTTGTATGAATGCCCCATTACGCAAAGTTTTTGGCGTGAAATTGTTAATTGGTGGAATGAGAAACGATCGGAGAATCGTTCCTTAAGAGTGACGGATATTCTGTACGGCTATAAACCAGACTGTACTAAGTTTTACGCCTTAAACCATGTTCTAATCATCGCAAAATATCACATTTTCCAGGCTTGGTTGGATAACAGCCCCCCAAGCTTTGAAATGTTTCATCTCGTTCTCAAAGACAAGATCCTTTGTGAAAGCAGAATCGCTTTTAAAAACAACACCTTGTCGAAATTTAGATCAAAATGGACAACATTATGCGCTTTAGCCCCTCAAAATGTTTCCACATAGAATGTGCCACCTGCTTTTTTTTTTTTTCCTATTTCTTTTTTTTCTTGTTTTCGTTATAATTGTAATTAAATTAATCTGTTGTAAACTAACTCTGTACTTGTACTTATATGTAGTGAAACGGTGTAATTTTTTCTCTGTATTATCAATATTGTATCTGTTTTTTGTACGTCTTTTTTTTTTCCAACATTCAATATTGTAAAGTCTTATTTTCTTCAATAAAAAATTAAAAAAAAAAAAAAATCAAGAGAAATCAGAGCCAAGCGAAAAACAACCTCGTTTGTCCATTGCAGGGTCAATGCCCCCCCCCCCCCCCCCCTCAACTTTTTTTTGTCATAACAGCTGGCCTGTACCCATTTATACACCTGGGGAGCAAGAGATAACGTAGAGTAATGTTTCTTGTCAGAAGAGGGGGGGGGGGGCAGGGAGGGCGGTTAAACCTCCCGCTTCCCGTGCCCTTTAATCCCGGTCCCCGCCCTAGTTTCGTTGGTTCTCGCATCTTTGCGCTTTTCGATTCCAAAATATTGCGCAATGTTCTGAATTCTCCCTATTTCTCCCACTTCCCACCACCTTGAGAATCCCGCTTCCCGCTCCCTCTTCTCCTGCCTCCCTGGTTGGTCCCCCCCCCCCCCCCCAATAAGGAATCAACTCGATATTTTGTTTTATTTGATTTATAATCATTTTTCATGTGTCATTGCATCTTCGTACGTTTCTACATAACCTGCGTTGATCATTGAACCAGTTGAGGTTCTTAACTACGTCGTGTTCATTCGGATTATTTGTTTCATTGTCCCTGAAAAGTCTCCCACGGGAAGTGGTCAATCTTAATTTACCACTTAAAACCAATTTCAATTGACCACTTAATAAATTAAAAGCTATAAATTTGTTATACAATTTCACTCAATCTCCTCTTACACTAACTCATAACGACATTGTGCGCCTCGTTGACAGTCAACTCATCCACAACTGGTGTAGCCAGCGCGTACATATTTTTGGGTTTGTGACGCGCTCCTCGCCCACAAGGAGGAATGCATTGCGTGACTAGCCCTAAGAACATCTGTGTTAGTGGCTAATTCACGACTCATCTTCTTGGTGTAACTGTTGATTAGTGCCAGATCAGACATCTTCCTTTATCCAAACCCCTTTTAATCCAGTTAGAACATGTCCACACAGATTTTTACCCTTTGAGTGGATTTAGGCGCTGTCAGAGTTAAACAAAGCATTTCAGTAATCTAGTTTTTTTTTTCAAGGTTTTACTTGAAAGATACTGTGATGATCTCTCACTCTTTGATAATAATAAGTAGGGGAATAATAACAGCTATGTCGCTTTGAAAAGCATCTAATTTCTCCTTAGAAGATTACTGCATGTTCAACCACACAGGAAAAGGGAAATAAAGGAAATGATCACCAAAGATGAATGTCGTGATGTTTAAGTAAATTCTCCCAAGTAACGCAATGAGAAATACTTCAAGAACAATGAGAAGAATATGCATGTCGATATGAGGATTCACTTTTTTTTAATTCTTCCCTCGAGTCTTAGAAAAGTCGCTAATTGAAGAAATTCGTTGTAATTTGTTCTCCCACTGGAAGAAAAAATAAGTCAGTTGATATTTTTTCGCATGCGTTTTGTGTACGTATATACGCAAAAAGCTGCTCAGTTTTAATTTCAGTATCGTTTTGACTCTCAAAACGTAGAAATCCCAATGGGACACATTTTTGAACAGCTGATTTTCTCCTAGAGATTTAAGGGTGGCCTGAAGTTGATTAAATTTTATTACTGAAACAGGATGTGATTTTCAAAAGGAGCTAGCACGCACGCAAACGTAATATAATAGTAAAATAACCGGCCTACGTTTAGGTCAGTCCGTTTAGAACTTTGAGTACAACCATGGGGCTCAGTTTTGTCTATACGGCTTCTCGTATAGACAAATAACATATATAGCTTTGCTTGCCGTTCGAGAAGTTGTGCGGCATGTCAGTCAAGGCAATCAGCAACACGCCTGCTTGTATGCGTACGGGATTTTCCAGGACTTAATTTACTAATATGATCTATAATTTTTCCGTATACGTAGTTTTTAGCTTCTTGATCTCACACAATTTTGGGTTAGCAAAACTTAATGTCTAAGAGTGAAGTCAAATGTAGCGTGATGTAGAACGACGGACAATTTGGATGACAAAACTGCCTGACTTGCTCGTTCCGCGATAAAGCACCGCTCGTCCTGGAAATCCCGTGGATGGTCACCAATGAAAAAGGCCGGAAGTGCACATTCAAAATTTGACACAATCGAGTGGGATTCAAAGGTTTTTACGTGAAAGAAATCCCATAAGTTACTACAGCACATCAATTTCCTTACATACTCTACAAAATGGCGAACGAAACCGTGAAAACATCTAGGTTTATTTTTTTACGATTGCGATCATGCTAGTTATGTTTAGGGCGTGAGTTGATTCGGCACAGTCTTTGCAATCATAGTGGATTTTAATTGATAAAGGCCGGAAGAACGTGATAGTTCTTAAAAGACGTGAAAGCAGTGTTTAAAGCATTTCGCAACGGCGTTAGGTCAGGGCAGATTTAACCTGCGATCAGGCGTTCTTTTTCTTGGCGGGAGGAGTTTTTTTTTTTTGGTAGAGGACCGAAAGGCGATCCGGCGTTGTTTTTTTTTTTTTTGGGGGGGGGGGGGGCTGGGTCACAGGTTAGGGCAGATTTGGGGCGTTATAGTCTCCCCTTGGTCAAGGAAATTATTTGAAAAAAAATCACTCCATTTGAATTTTTATACCACCACTGATGTATTGTTTATTGCTTAATAATCTAGCTCAGCATGATGAAACCAAAACTAAACTATGTACCTTTTCCTGGATTCTTCTGCATTAATCAATAGAGTTAGTGCTGAATACAAACGACTCAAAACGACAAGAAATTATATCTGTGTGTGTGAATGTGTCAGAGGAGGGTAAGGTATTTTGTGCATTACTAGCAAAAACAAACACTGAAACTGATACTGATACTGATACTGATTCCACCTTTTAGGGGGTTGTCTTTGCTTTCGCTCAAGTTTACATAATTTGTTTATGCACTTCTTGAACCTTTTTTTTTTCATTCACTTTAACAAATAATGAGCACACACTGGGATTTCTGATTGATTTCTCCCAAATGCAAAGAATACAAACATGCATTGCAATAATTCTGGGAGGCATGGGAAGAGGGCAAGTATGGGCTGGTTAGGTCCAGCAAAGTGTCTTAACAGCTCTCTCTCATGTCGTTAGAAAAACCCTAATCAATGAGGTTACAAAACTTGGCGCATTTTCACAGCTTTTATTCCTGCCTTTAAGTTTTACCAAAACTATTAAAAGCGTCTACAATTTTCTTACAGCAGGCAAAAAAGGATAAATATATTTATGGGAAGATAAATATGGATGACATTTTTATATGTTGCCATTATACTGTTACTGTCGTATCCTAATAAAACCTAACAAAAATCTACAAAATCTACAAAATTTTTGTTTAGAGGTATAAGAGATAAATATACCTTTAGGAAACGACACCAAAATAGGTATGCTGGTTTACTATTTCCTGCCTTTTGTTCCGGTTACAATAAACCACACAATCTAGTTTTCATATGATCCTGGAGATCGCTGTGAAGAATGAGAAAACATGTTCAGCGATTGCTGGATCGTTTGAACTCTCTTATCATCACATGGAAACCGGACGTTAGTCTAATAAAAACTAACAAAATGTCGTCTTTCCTTTAAGGTATACATCACTGATAAATGACGTTTGGTATAAAGGATAATAAGATAAAATGAATACATTGTTTTTAAAATTGATTTTTCCTGCTGGTTGCTATAAGTCAATTAAAACCATCTAATCAAAATCTACGAAAATGTGACCGATCTCTTCTGTAGCTAGCCTCCCACGCAGTCGTTTTTAGGGGAGTCATATTACCCTATTCTGTAGCAGGCACGAAAGATAAATAATGTAATTTTGTCAAAGTGATAAACGCGATTAATGTTTCCCTACTTGTACGTTCAAAACTATTATGTCGCAATAGTTAATATCATTGCATGTTCCTTGCTTGCTTGTTTGTCCTTTTTTCCAAGGGGTTTTCGTTGCAGTTCCATCAGTGGTTATCAAAGGCAGACACCTTGGCAAACAAAAAAGTAACTGTTTATTAAAGGGATTATTTATTAAATGACAGTGAATATATGAAAGAACGATATGTGTTAATTGTCGATGAAGTAAGAAAAGATGATAACCCTGCCTTTTTCAAGCCTGCATTTTTTGGTGGTTTTTTCTTTTTTTTTATCAACGGCTTAAGTTGATATCTTTAGCTGTGAGGATCATTTATTGCTTATGCCAAGCACTCCGATTTAAAGACATATAAATCCGTGGCTTAAGATAAAACAGGTTTCATCTATGACAACAAAACTTGTTTAGATCAGTTTTATAAGCTAATTCAAACCTATCCATATCACAACACTTTTCCTTCTCTGCGGTCACGCAGTATTTTTGATCCTATTTCATTTTATAAAAAAAGAGTAAAAACCAATGGCATATCAATAAATCTTGCAATTTAATTTCTCTCAATTCCTTTTTTAAGTTTTATTTTATAGGAAATCAAAAATACCTAACGAATTACCTCACACTTTCGCAGAGGTTGGTTAAAATCCTCCCTCCACCAGTCAAACCTACCAAAGACAGC